>ML776581.1:5682883-5734027 GCA_009831015.1 Picea engelmannii
TAATTGGAAGTGACAAAGAAACAACAAAGCTTATAAACAACTACTATCTTCATATCATCTGAAGTTAATATTTGCTTATCATTCAGAAGCATTGATGGTGTGAGTACATAACTTGGATATCAGAATCAGAGAAAATAAGTAGAGGAGAAGAACAATCCAGGACAATCAGATTCTAACAGCACGTTTCCTAATTTTAACTACACCCCTCAATAGCGCGGAGCATGAATAAAACTTGAACATGCAGTTGGTAATTTGAACAACTCGCTGGAATGTGTCAAACAATTGTTATCTCAACCAATTTTTTATAATATGTTTCTATATCCCGCCCTGTAATTTCTTTTGTTCTTATTACATTTTGTTCTTATTGTTTCTGGAGCAGTCACTAAGACCACAGTTTCTTGAATTCTACTCCCTTCTTCTGTATCAAGTTTAAAAGATTCCCCTCGTTTCACATGGGACAATGCAATTGATTGGATGGCTCTGGTCTAATCTGCATATTCCAAACCATAATTGCTGCCAAATCAGAAAGTACTACCTACTTAACTGGAAAATTTAGGAAAGCTGTTATACTCTTGGCTGAAAATGTCTTCCATGAGATTTCATCTTTTTTCCAAACTGGTGGTACAGGTAATAACAAATTTGACCCTTCCCTCGTGGAGTTTATTCATGAACGGAAGTTTGGGATCATGGCAGAGTGTTCAGCTGTGACTGGAGGAATTATAGGTGGTGCAACAGATGAGGAGGTGGAGAGGCTGCGGAATTATGGGAGATCTGTGGGTGTTTTGTACCAAATTGCTGATGATATACTTGAGGAGGAAGCCTTACTGGAAGGGAATGGAGTCATAAGGAAAAATAAGACAAGTTACCCAAGAGCCTATGGATTGGAGAAAGCAAGAGAAATTGCAGAGACACTACGATCTAATGCAAAGATGGAACTGTCTGGTTTTGACAGAGGAAAAAGTGCTCCTCTTTATAGTTTTGTTGATTACGCAATTGATAGAAGTTTTGATGTGTAAAGGTCATAAACAATATGAATAGAAATATGTATGTTTGGTACTTTTGGATCATATGATAGATTGATAGGAGTATGTTAACTCGCATTAAGTTTATTGTTCAATGTCAAAACAGCAACTGAGATCTCAGCTTGCATAGTGACATAAAAAAAAATATACAAATATGGATTCTCACAGTTATTATAATACCATTTACTCCCTTCTCTGTCAAGTAGCAATAAGATAGGAATATGGAACAGAGCAATGGGAGCTCTTTCCATATAAAACATTTTCTTGCTTGATATTGCCAAGCAATGAACAAGAGGTGAGACAGCGTCCAGAGTGCGTTGATGATTGAGCATTTGTCTGTGATGTTTCTAGTGTTTCTTGATGTGTGCTAATAATTGGCAATGGCTGCCAAAGGAGCCCCTTAACCAGATCATACTGCTTTGGAATAACAGCTGTGGAGGATCAAAGTTCTTTACAAGTATCACTTAACCTGTAGGCTGTTATTTATAAATGTAGGCCATAGCACAAATATTTGAAAAGCTATCTAACAGATGGCACTAGCTAAAGTTTAAATAGTGTTTTGGTCCAATCAACATTGTAAATTAAGGTCCTACAGATCTGTACATCAATGATAAAGTAGTTCAACATATCAATGATACAGTATTTAGCGTTCTATTCCTTTCAAGAAACTATAACAAGCAATTTGTGATATACTACAACTGCTTAAGTTACTCTAAAATATCCAGCTCTTTAAAGTGCCCTGAGACTCGAGAGATACTTTGACTCACAATGTGGTTTCTATAAGCTTAAGTAACCATAACCTCACAGAATTTCTGACAAAATTCAGTGTTAATAACACTTTCTCTAGAGATACTAGATCTTCTATATTAATTTCCTTGTTGGAACGAAATTGCTTCCAGAGTACTATGGATGAGTGCTCCAGTCCCATGAGAAATGGTCAATTATTTGACTATGCTATGTGTTTCTCTTTTTATTTACTATCTATTAAGGGAAATTTATTGGGAACCTGTAAACATGTGCTAAGAAAAAGGCAAGTTCCCATCCCAATATAAATTGGAATTAGAGTTGAAGATAAACTCAGTTTTGAAGATACGCTCAATTTGCTTTTATTAGAGATTTTATTTGAACTATAGTAATAATGTGAAGAATATCCTTTGGGACCAAAGCTTCCAGAGAGCGTGGCAATGTGGCTCCAAATAAGTCCCAGAGATGACCATGATGAGTAGGTTGAAAATGCAATAATCAATACACATTATCTCCAGGAGCTGAAACAGCCTAAAGCTTTACATTCTGAAACCTTTGAGGCTTCTGTAACTTTTGAGGCCATTTTAGGGTGCTACTCAGGGGTACCTTCTCTTAAATATCAACTTCAGAGGAGACTCTAAGTTTCTGGCATATCCGCCAAATTGATCTCCAGAGGCTTTTCTTGTTGACTTTTCTGATTTTGACAGTGTGGAGTGAAATGATGGATGCAACTCTGGAAGCTATGAAGGAAAAATCTAGTGTGAGTTCATAGCAGAAATGCAAGCCCCACACGCTATGCATTATCCATAATATATTCACAAGGTTTTGAAATGCGAACACTTCATTGATATGTTTAATTAAAAATGCAGGTCTCTGTTCATGTTACAATAGGAAGTCCTAAAATGTCATTCACAAATTTGACATTGCCCCCATTATGCATGATTTCATGAAATTTACTTGATAGTTGACTGGTTTGTTGGTGGCAAGTTAGCATCCCTTTGAAAACTGAAAGATCTGGTTTTCTGGGTGGATTTGAGCTGTTTTCTTGCATCCGGAAATTAGAGTTGTTTATTCTTTTGTAATATAAAGCATTAATCAAACAGCCAAGCATACCGATTCTTAGGGTTGTACACTAATTTAACCTTTCATCATAGGTTATGTTAACCAATGTCAGAGTGGAAAAGTTATTTCTGTCATTAAAACATGCATTGAAAGTGAGAAATTATAGTGAGTTCTTCATGTTATTTACCTTATTTTGGGTTACGAAGGAAGAGGGTTCTATCTTATCTTTTCTAAAAAATAAGATTCTTTAATAGGTAATACTGTTCTCATACAACTAGTTCTGCTTCTAATTCGTGTATATTTATCCCTTGTTGGGGTATAATGCAATAATTTCATCTTACTATTTTATCTTCAACACATTTGCCCCTTCAAAACGTTACTTCTAATTTTAAATTTTGTTGAGGTTTACAAGGCAATCAATGCAGGTTGCTCCCAAGATTACGAGCATGATGAATTCCTTAGGTTGCTTGTTCTATTGGGAAAAAGCTAAGCATACAAAACAATGATGTTGAAAGCGGGAGTGCCAGAGGACCAATTCCTAAAACTTCCCAGGAGCGAGACCGTTTTATAATACATATTTTTATATTTTTTATTAAAAAAAAACATGTAGAATGCCAAGCTAGTTGCAACATATATGAAAATATAGATTTTGTACTATTTGTAAATGAATATTAAGAAGCTAGAAATGTAATCCATAGTAGATCAGTTATTAAAGCATCAACAGTTTAGTACACAGATAATATCAATCACTAATAGTGATAATATTGTGTCATCAGGAGTGACATCAAGTTTTAATAGATAACATTTGTCAATTGATCTGGGCTGCACAGGTGTACGATGTCTGTGATCTCTGCTCAAGGCTTGTACATTTTGTACATTCTTTATTTTTTTGGGCTATTTCTCTCTAAACAAGGGACTTATAGCGCACTCGCTTTACCAACACGGACCCTGTGCAGAATAAATTTCTTATCTCTTTCTCGGTCTTGTACCAAGTGTTCTTCCTTCAGAAGGGCTACCAAGTCTCTGTCCTTGCCCAGTACAAGGACCTCTATACTTCTGATGGCTGCAAGGCTTGTTCTTTGTGCAGCCTCTGCTCCAGATTTGTTGGCTGGCTCCTCCTCTTACATAACCTGCACGCAAGAAGCCAGATGACTATGCAATGACAAATAAACCTTAGTTGTCGATATGCTAATCAATGCTTGGTCTCTAGCTCTGTTTGAAGTGGAGTGCTCTATTCTTAGGATTGATTTCCAGGGCTTTTGAGCTCATCGCAATGCTGAGTGATGCTATTAACCTGCCATACTATTCTCCAACAGACATCTTCAAACTTTACCAGTCAGAAACTTGTAAGATTATTATGGAGCCAGTAAGTGCAAATTGCCAAGCATAAGCCTATAAATTCTGATTTCTTGGCTTCTCTCACTTCATTTTTCTCTTTGCTCACTCTTTAAACTTTAAAGTTGGACTGCAACTCAAACAAACAGAGGTTCCAAAGATTGCAACACGTTGTGTGGAACCCAACATCAAAACATGCACTCCAGCATATGTAACTTCACATATCTTAATGTCCCATCTTCACATACAGAAAGATTTGTGTAGTTTCCAGTTAGCATTCACAGATGTTAAATTCACAAAGGCATAGCCAAGATTGCACCTATCCTTGAAATCAATTGCGAGTTAGACAAAATCAGAGATAGAGTTAAGCTCGTTCAGATCTATGATGTGCTTGTTGAAACTAGCTCAATGTTGAACTAGCATAGCCAAACGCAGCTCAACTGAACATTGAACTTCGAGAAGTAATTCAAAATTCTATTGTGACTTTGAATTACATTGTACACAGTAGCCATTCTAAAATCTGTTGCCAGGAGTAATAACTTAATTGCCCATAATTATTGGTTCTTGAGAGAGAGAGATATTTCTCAGTTATTTAGTATATCAAGGAACATTCCATTAATTCTGTCAAAGAAATATAGACAAATAATGAATTGATACTTCACAGCCAATTCCCTTCATTTCCAAGAGTGCCAAAAACGTTTTGCTTCAACAATGGAATCCTTTTTCCTTGCTATCGTGCTTGGATGCCAAAAACGTTTTGCTTGGACTTCAACTATTAGTTGTTTGCTTATCTCTTCATTTTGTTAGAGAGGACAACATTATGCTAGTCCTTGGCAATCTCATGGGAGCAATAAATACACCAACAAGAACAATTTCTTTTTGCTCTCTTCTGGCAATACCATGGGAGGCCAATACAATTTTGTTCCGTGGTAAAAAAGAAACATTGGGATTCCTTTAAGGTGATTGGAGGTCCATCCCATTTCGATCTAGCTCAACAATCAACCGAAAAAAAGGAACATGAGAGACCACCCAATGGTGTGTATGATTTGTACTATCGTCATATGGTCTCAACACCGTTTACTTAAAGCAGGGGTTGTCTTAGGGGATGCGTATGGTCAGTGGGCAAGCCTCCACGCCCAACAAATAGGTGAATCGATCCACTAGCCAGTAAAACATCCAAATAAAGGACAAATTCGCCTAGGAAGACATGCACCCATCCAGGGAAGTGGGAAACACCCTAGGGAGAAAGGGATTCACTCTAGTAATGGAATTACAGTCTAGTGGGTAATAAATTCCCCCCAACAAATAAGAATTCGACTAGACAATTGTTAATTTGTCTCAGGGAAGAAAAATTGCTCAGGGAAGGAGGGCGAACGACTTTGAGGAGAAAGAAAGTTGCCTATGTGAATTGCTAAAATTGAGCACTAAGAATGGAAACTTAGCTAATGAATTTTTATGAGCCATTGATCTCAAAATTTAGAGTGAAATGGGCGGTGGACATTCCAGAGTTGTTGTGGTTCTTCATTTTCATCAGAATTCAATTACAGGCAACAATTTAAACCAAAACTAAGCAAGTACATAGCTATTAATCAACCACAAAGAGTCAACTCTGATCTATGCATTCATAGAAACAAATTCCTCAACAATAAGCATAGCAACTAGTGACAATGAACATAATTTTTTTTACCCAGGAAACCCAAATGGGAAAACTAGCGTTGAATGGGGCTTAGTCTATTCATCTCGACAATCTCTGGTACAATGCTCTCTTGGCTTACTATGCCTTGTCCTCGGCCAAAAGACCCTTTGGGAGTGAAATTACATGAGGAAATACGAAGAGCTAAGGTAATGGGAAGGCCAACATGTTGACTTTTCATTTCCCATTCCTCAACCTGTTCTCTCCTATATTTCTTTTTTTCTTTTTATTTAGTTCTCATTTTTCTCTCATATTCATTTTGTTTTACTCAACTTTACATTTATTTGTCTTTTACATAGTTTAGATAACCTTTATAGATGATTGAATTGTCTTGCAGGTATTGAGTCTTACCCATTCATTGTTTTGGATCCATTCCAGATTAGTTATTTTGAGTGTGTGTGCATGTTGCTAACTAGCAACCTACGTGTTGTGCACAAGTTGCGCTAGTGTAGGGCACACACATAAGGAAAGATGCTTCATAAATGGTTTAGGGTAATTGCAAATTGATGATAATGTGGCATAGTTCAACTATGTTCAATGGTGACCAAATTTAGCTATAACGGATGCCCCTTAATGTGTGAGAGTAAGGTTAAAATAATTGATGTGTTCGTTTTCACCATATACAATATCTCTATTGTCACCCATCCATAGGCATGAAGCCACCCCCGAGCACCTTAACCTTTGATAGAATTATTCCGGAAAGCCATACTAGAACCAACAGATAAACCCTAGCTGCTAACTGCAGCAACAACTCAAGACAAGTAGAGCACTACTTCTCCAAGGGTAGCGCAAAGAGAGAGAGAGAGAGAGAGTCTCCATATCCACAGAACAAGTACCATACACAACTGTAGCAGATGTAGCTGCACTACTCTCCCAAACTTGCGCCATACTTAGCAAGAATATCACCAAGAGTATTACCAAGAATACCACCAAGAGTTTCACCAAGAATATCACTAAGAATATCACTTAGAGAGAGACTATGACCAAGAGATGACCATACACCCTTATTCCTCCTTGCAGCTGCAACTGCAGCTCTCCACAAGACTTGCGCTCTGACTGGGTGTACAAATGAGCTAAAACATCCTCTATTTATATTAATTTGTCCAGTGACTTTTTTGGCTAGGCCGACTTGACTTTCTGGTAATTATATTTTTTGTTTGTCTTTTTCTTGTGGCGCTAACTTGTCTTTCTGGAAGATAATATTCTAATATTATTTATTCTGCCAGGCCGACTTGTCTTCTAGGGTTTTCACACATCTGTTTATGGTTTCCCTTGCTTATGAAATATTCCATTATAGTCAAAGGTTACATGTGAAGGTTAATACCCCCCGTAGCTACTGTAACATCAACAGGTAGAAGAGGCACCGATGGTTGGAATACATTATAAATTTCTGGAGTGTTTGAAAGGAAAACCAAGGAGGAGTCCTGCAGACCAAGGATCATGAAGTTACCTGCAAGCAAAATCAAGGTATTAGATGAGTTTCTTCCTTCAAGTGGGTATATCCGTGCTTAGGTGAAAAATTAGCATGGTTACCAAATCAAGTACATTGTGGATCCATGACGTATATAATGTAAAAAACATGGCCAAGAAATAATACTCAATGGATCTAGGTAAAATTAAGATCATAGGCATGGGAAATACAAAGTGGATCTATGTCTTAGTGTACATCAAGGGGACCATTGGAGTTGCGAAATTGTCAAACTAGTCCTCAGAAGTACTAATGTTGTATAAGGCACTATAAGATAAACTTAGTTGGTAACACCAAAAAGAGATGCTACCATAGTCCAAGTTCTTCAATCCAAATTTGTCTCAATGTAAGAATCTACACCATGTGAATAAATGTATTAAGATCGAAGATGGGAGAAATCATCTGGTCACCAGTCATTGATGTATATCTTTACTAGACACGATGTATTGATGTATATCATTACTAGATGCGAGGTAACCCACTGATGTGTTGGTGTCAAACACTTATAGAATCAATTGATCAAGGGTCATTGATGAATATTCATTGTCAAGTGCGAGGAAACTTGCTACCGATCACTATAAGCCCCAAGGTACTATAAAGGTCTATGAATCTTGTTCCTAGAGCAAATGAGTTAAAGTCAATAGGAAGAGATATGTTGGAAGGTAGGCATTGAGGCATCCCACATCCCACCGACACGAGATAAGGATAGGGACATGGTTTAATTTTATTTCTTAGATGATAACTTGAGAGAACATACCATCGAGTACCTCTGTCGAATGTACCAAATGAAAATAATGCATAAGAAAGGCCTTTCGATCATCAATCAATGATGAAAATTGTTAGAGGTAAGGCATTCCACCAATGAGGAAAATGGAGTACAAGGCACAACACAAATCCCACTATGTGAATAAAGATCTTGTTGTCAAACACATGGAAAATCACTCAACAAGTGACCAATAATGAATGTCATGTACTAAGTGCAAGGCAACCTACCGATAACGAAAGTAAGTTCTAGGTTGCTATTGACCTCTTGTTAAATTTTTATATGCTCGTTTAACCATAGACAATGTCACATCATTGTCACCCAACCATATGCACTTACTCATGCCACCCCTGAGCACAATAACCTTTTCTTAGATAGAATGATTCCGACAAGTCCACTCTAGAGCCAACAGATAAACCCTGACCAGAAATACCACTGCTGCAACAACAACGCAATACCAAGAGAAAGTACCTCTACTAATAGAAGTGTACCTTTACCAAGAGAAGCACACAAGAGAGATACTACTCCACGACAACTGTTGCACTATTCTCTCCAGACTTGCGCCTCCTTCTGCTGCAACTGCTGCTCCTTAGACTTGCGCACCAACTGAGTGAGTGAGTGAGTGAGTGCGTCCAAATGAACTAAGGCGCCTCCTTATTTATACTAGCATGTCCAAGTGACTTTTCCAGGTGGGGTCGACTTCTCTTTCTGGAGCCTTCTAATTCTTTATTATTAATCTTCTTGGGCCGATTTCTCTTCTAGGGTATTTCCACATATGTTTAATGGTTCTCTTGCTTCTAGAATATTCTACTCAGTACAAAGGTTATACTAGAGGTTAATACCTCCCGCAACGACCAAAACATCAACACCTCTAGGCCTTGTTCTTGGAGCAATATGTTGCAGTCGATAGGAGAAGACCCTCCAATGAGAAGGCAATGATGGATCCTTCTACACTAGAATGAGATAACAAACTTTGGATGTAAATTGAAGACAACTTGACTCGGGAATGGTTGACATGGATAGTTAGGACAATTGAGGATGGATAGTTAGGACAACTAATGAATGGTTGACACAAGGTTATCAACTTAGAAGTACTCTTGAATAACAATACAACACAAAAATGACTTGGGCAATGACTTATGCCAAAAGAGACCAATGATATAAACCATCAACGCAAGGGGCATTGAAGTACATCTCCATAACGATTGGAAGAGTAACCAATTCAAAGGAGTTTGAAGGTGAACTCAAGACCATGGTATAGATTCTAAGGGGATACTAAAACCCAACTAGAGAGATAAAAGACTCATAATATGTGCTATTTTCAAGGGTGACATTGAATGATCGTTGCTAAAATTTTATGAACGAATCATAAGGATCTCAATTCTCTCCCTGCTCTCTCTTTTTATAATTATTCGATTTTTTTTGTCTTTTTCATATTATAAAGTTTGAAAAATAATAAAATAATGTTATAATATGATGGAGGAGACAAGTGTCGCAGGGTAAGCAACTATGTTCCAAGCACACGTGATCCGTAAATGGTAGAACAATGGCCCGTCCATTTCAACAACATCGATTGTATGTAGATTTTTTATTTTTTATTTTATTTTTTATTTTTTATCTTTGCAACTATTTTAATTACTCATCAACAAGCATGAATGAATGACTCTGTTTTGTTCATCTTAAAGTGCCTACACAACATTCAAAACAATAATACATTTTTTTGTCCCATACCTTCAATTGTTAGCATGAGAAAGAGCACTCTATTTTTTAAATGAGCATTCAAAAAACTTTACCCAATGATAAATCTAGTTATACAAATCTCGTGTCAAGCACTCTCGTTCCAATTGCCAATGAAATAAATTTTGCCTCTGTTTGTTATGGTGACAAACCTAGCATTCAACGTTTGTAATTAGAAACCAATTCAACAAAGGTTGAAGGCAATTGGAAAATGCAAATATTTAGAACATACCTCTATTGTTTCTATTGTTTGAATACGTTTATACCATGCTTTATCAACTCTAATATGCTATGGGGCAATATCGATAAGATGATGACTATGCAAGCAATCAAACCAACTAGAACAATCTCAATGAGAGTTGTTTATAACCATTCTTTCTCTATTCAATCTATTTGGTGTTCCTCTCACACAAATCCCAAAGCACTTGCCAATATGAGACAAAGAAGCAAAATGCCAATGGTTTGATAAGGGAAGGTGTTATCTCGACCTTATAATATGCCCAACACTTTAATTAATTATCAATCTGCACATGTATACTTCATCATCAACAATATAGGAAACAATTCCTTCATATGGTTGTAGTTGCTAGTGAACATACAATAAGAGGGAGAATGGTTGTAGCATATATTTGAATGGAATCGTTGTAGGTAAAATGCCCAAGCAAAAATGGTTCTATAATGCCAAAGGACACCATGACCTTCAAATGAATAGGCTCAAAACAAAAATCTAGTTCCACACTATATCAATTTGAATGTAACAGACGAATCGATTCCTAGTGAAACTGCTTTACAAGCATTCAAGGAGAAAATGTCCAACCAATGAATCCTCAATGCAATTGACTACATACTCCAACAATGTGGGAGTGAAACGAATTGGGCATGGGTGTGGGAGTTAGCACCATTCAATCAAATGCACATGTAAAGTCTATATGCCAAACAATTAACAAATCATATGTTTGAATGGTTGTAGGGGCTGCCAATGCTCACTGTAAATAGGCTATTGCGTGTTAATTCCTGTAAACCTAGCACCGGGTGGCTATTTCGAAATAAAATCACTTTATTTAATAACAACACAACTAGGTTACTTAACCAAATATTAGTGGAAGCATAAAATAGAAACCAATAACATTGCACAATAGATTTTGGGTAAACACCCCTAGAAAAACCCTGCAAGGAAAACTAGATCTTTGCTTGATTTTATTAATATCAATCTTGGGCTCCCATCTTGGGGTAATGGCCCATTAGAGGAATACAATGCAGTAATAACCTAGCCCACCTAACTGCTATCTCCCTTGCTGCCTCTTTGCACCTTTCCTTAGTCCTACCCACTCACACTTGGATGAACTCTCTTCACCCACTCAATGAGATCTTCTCACTTTGTGTGTGTGTCTCATCCTCTCACATAGGCTGTTTTTTATAACATTGAGTTAACCCTAAGTCCAAAACTCTAGATCTTCTCCAAAATGATCAATGACTGAGATCTAATCACACGTTCACTTTAGATCTAACGGTTAGGTCTTAATCAACTCACTTAAGTTACTAATGCCGAAAAAACTTAGACATTTAACTTAATTAATCTCACATTGATTAAAATATCATTCACTTTAATAAGTGACTCATAAAGTGAACTTCCTAAGGTTTTGAGAGGTTACAAAGACGACTTCCACATGCTAGACACTGAACCTATGTGGAAGTACCTATTCAATGCTAAATACATCAACACTCCTTAGTGAGAAAGTTACTTCTACCCCTTGGAGGTGGCCCTGTCTTCCCTGTCAAATATGCTACCATGGCTGCTCTCCAATCCACTTGATTGGCTGCTCCCTCCAAAACAAAAGCTATCCCTTCCATCTTGCTTGGACCCGTCTGCAAAGCCTTTCCTTTGATCATGCTCCTAGAAGCCCCCTGCTCCCGAGCATCATGCATGGCCATTTTGTACCATGACTTCTTCTGGAGAGATTTGGAAGGTCGCTCTTTCCCACCAGAACTTGAAGGCTGACTCCCTCTAAGCTGCTCAACCTTCAGAGTTACCCGGTCCTTGTCCTCTGTCACTCTGCTGCTGCTTGCCATAGCTCGCATAGGATGGCGCTTTAGCCTATACATGTTGCTCTATCTAACTCCTAAAACAACTGTTGTGTCTGAGCTAGATCCTATGGGCTTGATCAATGCATGTCCATCATAGAATAACACTTAAAATCCCTTCTTCTCAATCGCTGAGATTGAGAGCACACTCTTGAGTTTTGGCACCCATAGCACATTCCTCACTCTCAACACACCTCCTGACTTCATCTGGAATGGCACTGTTCCAGATCCCTACACTGCATGCTTGGTCCCCATACCAAGTTCCACATGCATGTCTGAGTCAGACTCCGTGAAGCTCTCGAACAACTCTGAGAACCAAGTAAGAACTCTATCTGTTCAAACTTCTTGGCAAACTCATCCATTTGAGTCTTTGTGGACGTATCTACTGTTAAGTTTATAGCAGTTGCAAGAGTCATTCTCCGGGAGGATGACAAAGACCCTAGTTGAGATCTAGGGCCCCCAGTGCACCCCTAGGGATTTGGTCTGGGACCAAACAGTCAGTGCCATGGCAAAAGACCCCTAAGAGGGCCCCCAGTAGATGACTGGGGTTCTTGGTCTAGGACCAAGCAGCTAAAGCCCTTAGATATGTCTAGGGCCCCTGGAAATGTCCAAGGTACCCATGCCTAGGGCATGGGTTGATCCTTGGTCTTGTACCTTGGTGGTTAAAACCCTTGTTAGCCCCCCCAGTATACAACTAGGGTTCTTGGTCTAGAACCAAGCAGTAAAGACCCCTGAGTGGGCCCCTAGTGTGCAACTGGGGTTCTTGGTCTAGAACCAAGCAGTAAAGACCCCTGAGTGGGCCCCCAGTATATGACTGGGGTTCTTGGTCTAGGACCAAGTAGTTCAAGCCCCTAGATAAACCTAGGGCCCCTGGAAATGTCCAGGGTACCCATGCTTGTGGCATGGGTTGATCCTTGGTCTTTGACCTTGGTGGATAAGACCCCAGAAAAGGTTCCGGGGCTACTTGATCCCCGATCAAGTACTTTGTTGGTGCACGACCTTCCTTGAAGAAGGACATGACCACATAAGGGATGTATCCCATATGCAATGATGATAAAGTAATAAGGTCACCTTGAAGATGAATGAACAAGTATCACCACCTTGTAAACCCTTGTAAACCCTGTTCACCCTTGCTTGTGCTTATTTGGGGTTTTTGTTTATTTTGGTTTTAGGGGTTATTGGCTTTAGGGGTTATTAATTAAATGATTTAATTTACAACATATTTAATTCATATTTATATTAATTGAATATGTTAATTTCTAATTATCATTTTTAATTATTATCTTTACCCCAACCCCTAGCCTAACTCCTAGGTTTCTAACCCCTAGCCTAAAGTATAAAAATAGATCTACCCTTCTCTTTTCTACACACCTTATTATTGTTATGCACCTATGCTTCTAATGTGAGTAGATCTCTTCTCCTTTGCTGCGGCCCTCCTCTCCTTCTGCTGTTGAAAATTGCTACGGCTCCTTTTTAAGGACATTGATGTGGTGCAACTCCTCTTGAGGGCTGGTAGGTGCGGCCTCTTGCTGTGGGTTGCTGGCAGTTGCGACCCTCTCCTCCTACTGTGGGTTGTTGGCAGTTGTGGCCCTCTCCTCTGCTGTTGTGTGGCTGGCAGTTGCGACCCTCTCCTCTACTGTTGTGTGGCTGGTAGGTGCGGCCCTTTTTCACCTTCTGCTGTTGTGTGGCTGTAAGTATGTCCCTCCTCCTTGCTACTGTGGGTGCGACCCCTTTTTGTCTTCTGCCTTGAGGTGACTGTATGCGGCCCTCCTCTTTGTGGCTGTGTGATGATGGTGAATACGACCCTCCTTGAATCTGTCCAGACTTTTTCTATGTTGAAGCCACGACCCCTTTTAAGCCAAAATTTGTGTGAGGGTTTCATCATCAGATTTTCTGAGTATGGGTTTGGGTGTGTGAAATTTCTGTTGAGGGTTTGTTTTTGTTTTTTGTTTTGTATCCCCGTGGCTCTATCTCCTTGGTGGCAAGAACGTTCCTTTATCTCTTGGTCAAAGATCCAACCTATATGGTGGATCTATGAGCTGGACTTTGACTGAGCATAATCACAAATGGTTTGCATCTCTGTGTGTGGTTGTGACCTCTTCAGAGGTAAGTCTTYAGGGCAAGGTAAGTTATCTATTCGTTTTATCAKATCTGGACTCTGTTTTGAGKTTTYKCATTGATTTATSTAGATCTATGTATCARCATTGATTGTTATCAGATYTGAACTGTATATTGAGTTTTGGTACTTACTTCTTGTTTYTAAAGTTTGGTATGCTGTTCATGATCAGTTTTGGTTTAGATCTGTACAAGTTTCTTTCAGCATTGAAGATCAGATCTAGAGTTTTGGTACTTACTTCTTGTTTCTAAAGTTTGGTATGTTGTTCATGATCAGTGTTAGTTTAGATCTGTATAAGTTCTTTCAGCATTGAAGATTAGATCTAATGTTTATTCTAGATCTGTTCTAAACTATTTAGATCTGGGCACACATGTGTGTTTTCTCCTTTCAAGTAGTGTAGACTTATTTTTCTGGATATCAGATCTAGTTGTTTTCCTAAYTGAAAAATAAAAAGACACTTCTGTTYTGCTTCACTACCCTAATTYTAACATGGWATCAGAGCTATGGGCRTGAAAAGAGCTCAAGAAGAGTAAAGTCTTGAGCCTACGTAGATCCTACTATGGGAATCTGTTTTGCAGATCAGAAGACTTGAGAAAGGGAACATGGTTTCTATCCTAATAAGCTATAAGGTGAGCAAATATCTTTACTCCCCTTAGCAGTCCCTTTTAGACCTGTAATCTCTTGAAAACTTAAGCACTCAGTTATGCTTTGGAAAGGAACTTAAGTCACTATCATGATAAGAATAGATTGAACCTAAGTTCAATCTCTAGCATATGTCCTTACCAACAAGTGATATTCCTTGGAATTGTTTCTGCATCTTTTAGCAAGTGAGATCTGATTAAAGGTTTGAATGACTGTGGGTTTGTCTATGGCTGTGATCAAAGTACATGCCTATTTAGCATAATAGTTAAGAGCTTTCTGTTTTGGATCAAAAGGTTGGAAAGTGCACAACAGATATAAACTCATCCTTGTCACAATACTAGATGCATGCTAAGGTTGACCACTGTAACTTGCATGTTCTTCCTATCACTCTTTCATATTTTTCTCAAATTATTGATCAAGCCCCTTGCCAAGAAGTTATCCTTTATATTTTTATTTGGACTGATTGATATGAAGAGGACAATGAATAATTATCTTGCTCATTGCCTTGTACACTTGTGAGATGCAAGTTTGGGTGACAAAAGAATACCTGTTTGAATCTTTGGTGGAGTGACCTATGCAACTTGGGAGAGTTTTCCTTGTTAAGAAAATCTAGAGGATAGGGCCCTTTATCTCTGGAAGGGACTCTTAGTAATTCCCTGGAAGGGACTCTTAGTAATTCCTCTAGTTTACCCTTGATCATTTATTAATTTTCAAGACTTTTCTTTCTTACTGTTTGACTGAAAATTAATTGAGAGAGGGTAAGAGTTAATCAAGGGTTTGATCCAAAATGCTTGGAAATGTAACCATCATCTTAAGATGATAAGTGATAGGTTTAAGACTTTTATCATATTATTGCTACTAATACTTGGAAAGTGCTAAGCTTTCATTTAATAAGCTTTTGGTAAAATGCAATGGCTTTAATAGAACTACAGGTAATGAGATTTTTAAACTGTGTAACCTTGGTAAATGACAACACCTTATGCACTTAATGGTCATCCAAAATGTTTTGTACTATAAAGAGTACACAAGCCTTAAAGTTGACCACAATTCATTGAGTGGTGGAATCTCATAAACGACTTTGGTGTTTAGCTTTGAGTAAAACATGGGTGGAATGACTCCTGACAATGCAGTCTTTGACATTTTGTTTACTTATGGATGAATATACACAGGACAGTAAGATATTCTCTTAAGGATATTAAAGTTACTTGAACTAACAGATTTATTTCTGCAGAAGTCCTGATTAATTTGAGTCAGTAGCATGATGCATGCATATCTTAAGCTTAAGCAAGTTTCATGGATACTTCATTTACAAGACTACGAATGACATCAAGATAAGATTATCTTCCTATCATCTTTATGTACCCATGTCTAATTTGAATTCTGTCAGAATCTCATATATTTTTTATGAACAAGGAAGCTATGATCTCAACAACTACTTATTTTTTATAAAGGCTAAGTCTTTCTCCTTGGTTGGAAATCTAACTGTCTGTTGATCTTTTATGAAAGACAACATGTAACCTTGAGTTATTTCCTTGGATAAAGAGTCCAACAATTTACCTTGATAGTTGGAGTATATATATGTATTGAGAACTCTATCTCTCTTCATTGAAATTGAGCCATTGGCACAGGAACTCTGAAATCTGACTCAACTTTACATATTGATCTTGATATTGACACCAAAAAACATTTTGAAACGATATGAACACCCGAATAGAGTCAAAAGTTTGTATATGTTCAGAGGGAGTCAAATTGACAGAAAGACAGACTTTTTAGACTCAGAGGGAGCAGTCTCTGTATATGAGTTAGTCCTTGACCTACAACAGAATTGACATCTTAGTAGAATCCAAGGATTCTATTAGTTCCTTTGAAAGGAAACAAGCCTGGTGCCGAGAAATACTAAAGGAAGCAAAAAAACTTCCAGCACCTAAAGACACTTTCACAGAAAACAGAAACCAGATAAGTACTCTGGTCCTCTAGATGAATTGAATCTTGTGATTGATTCAGAACCTTCCACATTTGAAATGAGAGAAGTTGCCGTGACAGAAAAGAATGATGTATGGTCTATGTTTTCAAAGAACTTGTAACAAATCAGTGAGAACCTCCATTGTCTTATAAAATAAAGCCTACAAATAGTTATATGGAGGGTATATTTGTGACTCGTGAAAGAAGGGATGACTTATGACAAGATCCTTACCTTCATCAGGATCCTTTTGTCGCTTTCTTGTTTTGGATACTTCATCTGACAGATGTTAAGATTTTCTTCTCAAACAGTGAAGTTAAACAAGAGGCTATCCATGGAAAAGAACCTCATGGATTATAACTCTGAGAGCTCAGTATGACAGAATCTTGGGTTCATCCTTATATGAAGATTGTCCAAAATCTTCATCTGTTCCTTACAGGAAAATAATTTTTTGTATATATAGCTCAGACTAAGAGGGAGCTCTTCTGAAGAAGTTGGAATGAAAGACTTTGATCTTTTACATTACTTTCTGAGCTTGGAGTTTTGGCAGAAATCATGAGAGATATTTCTTTCACAGGGTAAATATGCAGTTGGCGTGCTTTGCACTTTTGGCATGATGGACTGCAAGTTCATGAGCACACAAATGATCTCTAATCTAAAGAAACTACGAGAACAGGTCACAAGTTCAGATCCAAAAGTTCTCATCTTATATCGACAGATCATTGATTTATCTCGTACATACGAGAACAAACATCTGTTATGCGGTAAATGCTCTCAGCTAGTTCATGTGTGAACCGAAACATTTACATAAAGTTATTGTGAAACACATTCTGAGATATGTTCGAGGGACTATAGCTTATGGTCTCAGATACACCTCAAGTGGAGGTGTATTGCTCCATGGTTTCACAGATTCAGATTGGATGGGCAGTACAGTGGATCAGAAGAGTACTTCCGGTTATTGCTTCAGTTTGGGTTCAACAATGATTGCCTGGTACAACAGGAAACAGGGCTCCGTAGCCCAAAGCACTGCAGAACCTGAATACATTGTTGCTAGCGCTGCAGGCAGAGAAGCAGTGTGGATCAGGAAGCCTCTCTCAGACTTGTTCAGTTTAGAGCTTGAACCCACAGTCATTCATTGTGACAATTAGAGCAGTATAAAGCTCACTGAGAACCCTGTGTTTCATGACTGATCGAAACACATTGAGATGAGATATCACTATGTCTGGGACATGGTTCAGAAGAACGTTCTCAGCATTCAGTTTGTTTCAACAGCAGAACAGACAACATATATTTTCACCAAGCCACTGACAAAGTTTGTATACTTTCGGGACAAGCTTGGTGTAGCTGAGAATGCCTCTCTTGCTGAGAGAGAGTGTTAAATTTATAGCAGCTGTAAGAGTCATTCTCTGGGAGGATGACAAAGACCCTAGCTGAGATCTAGGGCCCCCAGTGCACCCCTGGGGATTTGGTCTGGGACCAAACAGTCAGTGCCATGGCAAAATACCCCTAAGAGGGCCCCCAGTAGATGATTGGGGTTCTTGGTCTAGGACCAAGCAACTAAAGCCCTTAGATATGTCTAGGGCCCCTGGAAATGTCCAGGGTACCCATGCCTAGGGCATGGGTTGATCCTTGGTCTTGTACCTTGGTGGTTAAGACCTTTGTTAGGGCCCCCAGTATACAACTGGGGTTCTTGGTCTAGAACCAAGCAGTAAAGACCCCTGAGTGGGCCCCCAGTATACAACTGGGGTTCTTGGTCTAGAACCAAGCAGTAAAGACCCCTTTGTGGGCCCCCAATATATGACTGGGGTTCTTGGTCTAGGACCAAGCAATTCAAGCCCCTAAATAAGCCTAGGGCCCCTGGAAATGTCCAGGGTACCCATGCCCGTGGCATGGGTTGATACTTGGTCTTTGACCTTGGTGGATAAGACCCCAGAAAAGGTTCTGGGGCTACTTGATCCCCGATCAAGTACTTTGTTGGTGCATGACCTTCCTTGAAGAAGGACATGACCACATAAGGGATGTATCCCATATGCAATGATGATAAAGTAATAAGGTCACCTTGAAGATGAATGAACAAGTATTGCCACCTTGTAAACCCTCCTAAACCCTGTTCACCCTTGCTTGTGCTTATTTGGGGTTTTTGTTTATTTTGGTTTTAGGGGTTATTGACTTTAGGGGTTATTAATTAAATGATTTAATTTACAACATATTTAATTAATATTTATATTAGTTGAATATGTTAATTTCTAATTATCATTTTTAATTATTATCTTTACCCCAACCCCTAGCCTAACTCCTAGGTTTCTAACCCCTAGCCTAAAGTATAAAAAGAGATCTACCCTCCTCTTTTCTACACACCTTATTATTGTTATGCACCTATGCTTCTAATGTGAGCAGATCTCTTYTCCTTTGCTGCGGCCCTCCTCTCCTTCTGCTGTTGAAAATTGYTGCGGCTCCTTTTTAAGGACATTGATGTGGTGCGGCTCCTCTTGAGGGCYRGTAGGTGCGRCCTCTTGCTGTGGGTTGCTGGCARTTGCGRCCCTCTCCTCCTAYTGTGGGTTGCTGGTAGTTGYGGCCCTCTCCTYTGCTGTTGTGTGGCTRGCARTTGCGGCCCTCTCCTCTGCTGTTGTGTGGCTGGTAGGTGCGGCCCTTTTTCACCTTYTGTTGTTGTGTGGCTGTAAGTATGGCCCTCCTCCTTGCTACTGTGGGTGCGGCCCCTTTTTGTCTTCTGTCTTGAGGTGACTGTATGCGGCCCTCCTCTTTGTGGCTGTGTGATGATGGTGAATACGACCCTCCTTGAATCTGTCCAGACTTTTTCTATGTTGAAGCCACGACCCCTTTTAAGCCAAAATTTGTGTGAGGGTTTCATCATCAGATTTTCTGAGTATGGGT
Organism: Picea engelmannii; assembly: GCA_009831015.1. Lineage (NCBI taxonomy): Eukaryota > Viridiplantae > Streptophyta > Pinopsida > Pinales > Pinaceae > Picea > Picea engelmannii. Next base: position 5,702,400 of record ML776581.1, read on the forward strand.
TTGGGTGTGTGAAATTTCTGTTGAGGGTTTGTTTTTGTTTTTTGTTTTGTATCCCCGTGGCTCTATCTCCTTGGTGGCAAGAACGTTCCTTTATCTCTTGGTCAAAGATCCAACCTATATGGTGGATCTATGAGCTGGACTTTGACTGAGCATAATCACAAATGGTTTGCATCTTTGTGTGTGGTTGTGACCTCTTCAGAGGTAAGTCTTCAGGGCAAGGTAAGTTATCTATTCGTTTTATCAGATATGGACTCTGTTTTGAGTTTTTTCATTGATTTATCTAGATCTATGTATCAACATTGATTGTTATCAGATCTGAACTGTATATTGAGTTTTGGTACTTACTTCTTGTTTCTAAAGTTTGGTACGCTGTTCATGATCATTTTTGGTTTAGATCTGTACAAGTTTCTTTCAGCATTGAAGATCAGATCTAGAGTTTTGGTACTTACTTCTTGTTTCTAAAGTTTGGTATGCTGTTCATGATCAGTGTTAGTTTAGATCTGTACAAGTTTCTTTCAGCATTGAAGATCAGATCTAATGTTTATTCTAGATCTGTTCTAAACTATTTAGATCTGGGCACACATGTGTGTTTTCTCCTTTCAAGTAGTGTAGACTTATTTTTCTGGATATCAGATCTAGTTGTTTTCCTAACTGAAAAATAAAAAGACACTTCTGTTCTGCTTCACTACCCAAATTCTAACATCTACCTCTGGTTGTGTCTCGTTTACACCCTTCTTCTTGTTCATACATAGACTTGCATAGTGCCCAAACTTGCAACATGCATAACACTTGACCTTGATCATGTCCTTCTTCTTCTTCTTACTGTCTTGAGAGGTAGACTCTCCATCGACAAACTTCTTGAACTTGCCCTTCTTTACTTGGTTGGAAAGAGCAACGTTCTCATCATCCTTCTTGTACATGCCTCCCTTCAACTCTTCATTCTGAACGATGTCATCCCACAATCTTGACCAATCAGGGAGCTTCTCTCGTGCTATGACCCCTTTGATGAATAATGTACACTTCTTTGTAAATCCTTTGAGTGTCGTCCTCACCAACTTTGAATCATCCACAACTTCCCTGATTGTTGCCAGTTCATCTCGAGCCCATTGGATCCGGGTGAGATAAGTCGTCACCGTATCTGATCCTGTCGTCTTTGTATCCCCATGCTTCTCTCTCAGTGCCATCTTGCGATTCTCTTTCTTGCTCCGAAACAAGCTCTTCAGGGCTTCCCACATGTCCCCGACAGTTGTCTTTCTCGATAAATGAGGGATCAAATGATCCCTCACTCTGTCTAGGATTATCCTTTTGGCTTTCACGCCCTTTAGCTTATGGGAATACAGATCTTTTAGATCCGACGGTGGAGCCACGATGGAGTTGGCAAACTCCCAAATGTCATTCTCCATCAGTACCAACATAATCCTCTGCTTCCAAGCATTGTAGTTGGACACCTCATCCAACATGTCCTCAAACCGCAAACTGGATGCGACCATCTCCGCAACTTATTGAAAAACTCAAATCTAACTTCCCAGACTTGCTGCCCGGGTCCTTTTCTGGGTTGCTTGAGTCCCTTCTAGGCGTTGCCCGACTATTTCTATCTGTTGTCTGGGTTTCTGCTCGTTGCCCAGGGCACTTGCTCGATGTCTGAAAGTTTTCTATGCCGCCCGATGTGCTTTCCTACTGCTGCCTTCGCTGTCTCGGCTCATCTTGGGCTGCCCGACCACTGACTTGGTCCCCGTGGCCCTCTGTTGAGTTGCTACTGTCCTCACTGGCCTGCAGCTGTACCCACGTGGACTAGGGCCATTTTTCCTTACTGGATGGCAGCTGTGCCTCTACGTGCGCCTAACCCCTTCTCTCCTTTCCTTTGTGTGCCTCTTGCTGTGTCTGCTGTCGAATAACTCAGCCCACGACCTACTGGTTGCTGTCTTCCTTCCCGCGACTCCCCACCTGCCACTACACACTGTCGATCTCCTTTAATTTCAGTGGCTGTCTTCAACACATCACTCTACGCCTGCAACCGTCTATGCAATTACATTGACGAATTGTTGGCTCGATGGCTCTCCCAGCTCGCTATCCCAGCTGTCACTCCACCACTTGTCGGCCTCTACCTGCTGCCTTCTACAACTTCCTTCCCACATCGATGTTTCTTTAGCAACTCACGACCTCCTTCAAGCTCTGAACTTTGCTGGCAACTGATTCACACTAGCCCATGCGACTTTACCCCCTTCTGCTCGACTGTACCTTAGCCCACGAGCTGCATGACTATTCACTCAGCTTGATCTACTCCTACTTTGCTCGATCCATGGATCTTTCTATGTAGCAGTGAGTTTTTCTCTACAACAATCGATCTTCCTCGCACAACCGTTGGTTGTACGCTATATGACGATTGTACGACTGCTATACATTGTACAGTCTCCTTTTAAATTTTTTTATCTTTACCTCATAGCTCTACAAAATAAAATTTCCCGCAAACCGAATAAAAATAATTTCTTGCTGCAATATCTCATCCTGTGCAATTGGGTTTCGCCTTTCAAAGTCTTGGCTTTGATTCCATGTTAATTTCTATAAACCTAGCACTAGACGATTATTTCGAAATAAAATCACTTATTTAATAACAACTTAGTTAGGTTACTTAACCAAATATTAGCAGAAGCATAAAACAAAAACCAATCACATTGCACAATAGATTTTGGGTAAACACCCTTGGAAAAACCCCATAGGGAAAACCAAATCTTTGCTTGATTTTATTAATATCAATCTTGGGCTTTCGTCCTGGGATAATGGCCCATCAGAGGAATACAATGCAACAATAGCCTAGCCCACCTGATTGTTATCTCCCTCGCCACTCCTTTGCATCTTTCCTCAGCCCTACCCACTCATACTTGGATGAACTCTCTTCACCCACTCAATGTGATCTCCTCACTCTCTGTGTGTGTCTCATCCTCTGACCTAGGCTGCCTTTTATTACATTGAGTTAACCCTAAGTCCAAAACCTTAGATCTTCTACAAAGTGATTAACGGTTGAGATCTAATCTCACATTCACTTTAGATCTAACGATTAGGACTTAATCAACCCACTTAAGTTACTTATGCCGAAACTTAAGCATTTAACTTAATTAATCTCACATTAATTAAAAGATCATTCACTTTAATAAATGACTGATAAAGTGAACTTCCTAAGGTTCTGAGAGGTTACAAAGACAACTTCCACATGCTAGACATCGAGCCTATGTGGACGTACCTGTCTGATGCTAAATACATCAACACTGCACTTTAAATACAATTAATTTGATCAAAATAATCATCAAGGGTGAGAGAGTATTGCTATAGGGTAGTGCCCAGGGAATAAATTAAAACCAGAGCTAAAATGCATGCAAATAATGATATTCACACAATGTTTAAATACACCTTGAACAACATTATTGATCTTGGAAACCCAAACGAGAAAATCAACATTTGGTCGGGGGGGTTATTGGCTCAAGAAATTGTTACAACGATGAACTATGCATTTCCCAACTGTGATTGTGATGCATTTTACCCAGTGACTCATTTTGCAGATGGCCTTGGTTTATAGATAACATTCGATCTTCGAACAAGGTTCTTCTTCCAAGTCTCTCATGCTTTGCTACTGTCCAACTTCTTCATTTCCTCTCAAGCTCTCTTGCTCCACTCTCTTGAATGCCCCTTCTTCTCCACAACTTTCATATTTAATGCACTACATTGGAAGGCCAACCATTAGATGAGTCTTTTCATCTTCCTTGTTTTTTGGCTCTTGGACAAACTTTGCAAAATTAATTGTTTCTATTACAAGGTTAAAAAGAGAGAGTTTTCTAAGGATCCAATTTGGATATGCACAGAGTAAACCTATGCAAAAAAGAAAAAGGGTGATGTGCAAGATATAGACGCTCATAAGCATGCCTTCTCTAGGGTAGCATGATTTGACATGCAAAAATCTTTGAGCAAGGGAAAGCATTAGTAATCGATGAAGTGCAAATTAGCAAGAAGCAATATGCAACAAAGTGTGGCAAACAACCAATGGAGACAAGCAACATAAAGCAATGCACAATAGCAAACAACAAAATATAAAGGTGGGAGCCCCCATCATAATGGTTAGAAGTAGATGAGAAAGATGAAGGAGGTTCGTAATGCAATCTCAAACTACAAGAGCTCTCTTGGTCATATCATGAAAAAGTGAGATGGGCACCATATGGAAAAAAGGTGCTACACTAAGGCATCCCATCACAGGAAAGCTACTTCGTTAGACTGGTGCAAAATGCAGATAGGAAAGGCTATTGCGTCGACATCTAGTAGGATTGACCCTATGACGAATTCAAATGGCAAAAGGTTTAAGTGTGTTGCAGTAGAGAGAACCTAAACCTATATGCAAGCTCCAAAAAATACTCGACTGAGTCAAATAATGCATAAGAATGATCCCTAAGCAATCAAGAGTACAACTCAAAATCCTACACCCATGAAACAACAAAACCAAATCATATCTTGAAAATCCAAAAAGAGAAATCTATTGAGAGTCACTGGGACAAGAATATTCTTAACCTTGATATATTTAACATAGTCTACCTCGATGGTGGAGTCTATCAATGAAGACTCAACAATGACACAATCCAAGGATATACAAATAGAGAGATTTGACTTGGGATGAAAATCGAAGTTGAAATCAATGACCACGTTTGTAGGGACAAACTCGACGACGCCAAGGTATGAGGATCTATAAATGGAGATATCATACTCAGAAGGAAAATATGAGGATCCACAAACTAAGAGATCAAACTCAAAAGGAAAACTTGAGATCTATAAATAAAGAGATCAAACTTAGAGGATAGATCTGAGGATCTATAGCGAGAGGGATTAGACTCAAGGAACAAATATGAGGATCTATAGTGAGAGAACTTAGACTCAAAGAAAAAATTGAGGTTGTATAGCCAAAGAGATCATACATAGTGAAAACGTTTGAGGATCTATAGCTAGATAGATCATATTTAGGGGAAACATCTGAGGCTCTATAGCCAAAGAGATCAAACTAATAAAAATTTTGACGAGATATAACTAGAGAGATCATACTCAACAGACAAATTTGAGGATCTATAGCTAGAGTGATCAGAGTCGAGAAGAAATATGATGATCTATAGGAAGATAGATTATACTTAGGGGGAAAATTTGAGGATCTATAGCCATAGAGATTATACTTGAGGGGTAACTTTAAGGATCTATAGCCAGAGGGATCAAACTTTGGGCATAGACCGACTTGTAGCTTTTAGATAGAGTCCAAAGACTCATGTCAAAGTCCAAGGATCTACAAATAGAGAGGTTAGACTTAAAAAGCAAATCAAAGATGGATTCAACTTTGAACAGGTTCGATTGAAGGACATAAACATCCAAAGGAATGTCAAAACCAATCATAGCCTCTAAGGGAGCTTCATCTGAGGGAAGAACATTATCTTGAAAAGTACGTATGTTGGAACATTCATTTGGACCAATAGGGGGGGTAAAATGCTCCAATGCTCCCATTGGATAGATCCCCTTGTCAATTGCCGGAACCAAGTCCCAAAACAAAGAGCAAGAATGCAGACTAAAGTGATCAGACTCGAGAAGAAATATGAGGATCTATAGCAAGAGGGATTATACTTAGGGGTAAATTTGAGGATCTATAGCCAAAGAGATTATACTTGAGGGGTAACTTTGAGGATCTATAGCCAGAGAGATCAGACTTTGGGCATATATCGACTTGTAACTTTTGGAGGGAGCCCAAAGACTCATGTCAAAGTATGAGGATCTACAAATAGAGAAATTAGACTTAAAAAGAAAATCAAAGATGGATTCAATTGTGAACGGGTACGATTGAAGGACAGAAACATCCAAAGGAATGTCAAAACCAATCATAGCCTCTAAGGGAGCTTCATCTTAGGGAATAACATTATCTTGAAGAGAATGTATGTTGGAACAATCATTAGGACCGATAGGGGGGCGGTAAAATGCTCCAATGCTCCCATTGGATAGATCCCCTAGTCAATTGTTAGAATCAAGTCCCAAAACAAAGAGCATGAATGCATAGGCTAATTCTAAGTTGCAATCAAACACATGGGATCTAAGGCCACATGATTCACTAGTGGCGGGGTTGTGTCCACGTAAACACTACGAATAGATAAGAGGATCACATGGTCCCATGTTGAATAAGGATGGGGATCACCAAATGCAAGCTAATCAATAATGTCAATGGTTAAGTCGTGAGGAAAATGCATCATGCAAAAGAGCGTTGATAACACAACATCCATGACATATACATAATCATGCCCAAGGAGCATATTGAAGTTTAAAGAGCATTTGATAACTATAATATCGACTAAGACAATCTTCCCACCTAACAAAATAGGTAATCTAGGAAGAATCCTTAAAGGTTCACTAGTCTTCTATCAAAATCCAATGGTTGGAAAGATTGGTTGGTAGCTAACACAAGGTTGGGAGAACCCAAAACTTTCCACGTAAACAAGGATGAAATAGGTAATCTAGGAAGAATCCCTAAAGGTTCACTAGTTCTTCTATCAAAAGCCAACAACTAGTTGGTAGCTAACACAAGGTTGGGAGAAACCAAACCCTTCCAAGCAGACGATGATAAAATACTAGAGGAGGTTCTTTCCTCTTTCATCTATAATGCATTAATGAACTGTGCATGAATTAACTTCAACCCTTATTTGGAAGGTTGTAGAGAAGGAAGGCGAGGCTCAATTAGATTATTCCAATCAAATTAAATGATCTTAGAGTTTGGAGGGAGCACACTTGAAGTGGATGATATGGCCCCATGTCCAAAACGTTTTGCATTGGCAATGAAGAACACATGGTCATTGATTACATCATTCTCCAGGGGAGAGTAGGATCAAGTGAAGATTGCATTGACTCGACTACTTCCTCAGTGAATAGTTGAGCATGAAGGGGTTGTTGGAGAATCATAGGTTGTTCAAGAGTAAGTAATCCTTGAGGTGAGAACCATACTCTTTGTACCTCTAGAATGACAGGGCATAAATGAGTAAGATGATCTCCCATGCAAAGCTTACAAGGAAATTTAGGCTTGCATCCTATTCATCTAGGTTTCTCAACATTATCAATGCCTTGATCATTTTTCTCATTTGTTGGTAGTTTTCCCCCATGTATTCAAGCTTGCTTCTTATTCTTCCTCTCTCTTCCTATTAGACTTGTGGTTATTAGTTGATCTCAAAGCTGTACTTTCAGTAGATGTGGTAGGAGGAGGAGAAACCAAGTTCACTTGTTTAGAAAGCAAAAGGTTCAAAATGGTTTGATGCTCTTGATATAAGGTGCTTGCTCGGGAAACATAAGGACATTCAGAGTGGATGAAAACCAAACCAACAACCCTACAGTGAATGCAGGGAGATTCAAAGTAGTCATCATAAGGGTACCAACGTTTCTAAACAGAGAAAAAACACAAGGATTCCTTTGTGAAGGGGTCCCTTGGTTGATATCCCCAGGGACATCAACTGTAGATTTTGATTTGTAATGGAAAAAAATCTCTAAGGTATTTTATGGGGCCGAAAAAAATACAATCAACACCCTCCTATAAAATGCTTTCAGGACCCAACCAAGCAAACCCACTCTTTCAAGAGTTAGATCAAGGTGGTTAAATCCCTACACCCAACTAGTAAAGAGATGAAAAATGGCCTTCCAAAGGTTAGCTTATGATGACGAGGGCCTAAGTCTAACAAACGAAGGTGTTAGAAACAACTATAATAACCCTGTGAAATCACTACCCAAGGTGCAATCCCCTTCACGAAGAAGGAAACCTTAAGGGGTGCTCCAACAAAAAATATTTATTTTCCTTAGGTGCCACAAGCTCTTCTTACTTGAAGTCACCTATGTGAAACCTATGAGAAGTTGTTAAAGGTGCATTTTCATGATTGATAAATGGGCAAAACAATGGTGGGAAAGGGTTTTGTATTGCACAGGGATATACAAGACTTTGTATTGCGATGAAAACTTCAGTAAAAATGTGTCATTCTGAGTAACATGCCAACTTCAATCAAGTTCCATATTGCGCATCCATCCAGAGATAAGTGCTATGGGAGATCTCAACACTTAACCAACTTTAGCCTAGTAGTATTTCCCAGGAAGTATTGCTTGCTATTATAGTTTTTTCCACTCTCTAGTCAACTTCTAGTTTTATTTTGTGGCCTTAGGGAATTTATTCTCCAATCCTACAATTGACACCCTACACCTACACCATTGTTGATTTCTAATAAAGAAAAGCAAGCCTAGTTCATTTAATTATGCATTTCTTTTAGTGGTTGCTTTTTACTTAGAGGGATGTAGAAGCAGGAAAAATATGATGTTCTAAAGTGAAAAAGTACAAAAGGAAAACACTGCTTTACACTAGAAAAAGATGCTTGAATTAAATTTGTTTTTTTATTTATGAAAAGTACAAAAAAACCAAGTATACCTTTCAAAACCTAAATGTAATGCATATTTTCAAGAAATATATTTCAAATCAAAGTAAGGAATTCTTTTTAATTTTCATGAGAACATGCTAATGCAAGCAATTTGATATTTTATGTAATGCAAAATTTCAAGAGAAGTATTTCAAATCAAAGTAAGCAATTCTTTTTTATTTTCTCGAGAACATGTTAATGAAATTAATATGATATTTTCGTTTAAATGCAATCACTTCATAATACATCAAAACTACTTCAGAGTTCCTTAAATGAACCAAAAGAAAATAATTTTTTAATTTTTAATTTTTTTCAATATTCGTTTTTTTGTGTGCGATTTACAGAATTGTCACTTGCACATACAAGAATGTGCACGTGGATTGTTTGAATGCAACTAGTGCATTGCGCACCAATGTTACTAAACTAGATCACACATAGAAAATAGAGCAAGCCAAAAAATAAACAACATACTTAAAATTGAAAACGATTTCATGTTCCTAACACTGACAAAGAAATGCTAGTAAAGACGGATTGCAAAAACTCACAAGAAATTAACAAGGCAAACCAAAAAGGAAGAATTTAATGAATTCTTCCTCATTGGAGTTGCTAATTCTATTGAGAGTTTTTCCCTACATTAGATGTAAGTACTTGGTGAGAGGGTTTGTGTTCTCATTTACAGAATACAAAGTCTATAAACTATTCTTTCTTAAGAAAAATCTTTATCACTGAAATGTGAGGAGAAGGAAAGGGGGAAATACCTAATAGAAGTTGTGAGTCTTGGCCTTTGTCCATTTTATTATTCAAATGCAATTAAACCATAATGTTGAATCATGACAAGAATTGGTCAAGGGGAGGGGGGTCGGTGGCGGAAAGAAAAGAGATCTATATTGATATGATTGAAAAGTTGACAACAAATATAATATACTTAAAGTCATTGTTGCAACTCTTTCACTCAAGTCTGGTTTCCTCTAGCCTTATCCATCGATCAAAGTCTACCTTATAACAAGGACTCAAATATGAAAACCAAAGGGGAGCCAAATAGTGGCTCATTAGAACCTAGGAGAGAATAGGTCAACGTTGGAGAACATGGAAAGTTCTACACAAGAAGAAGATTAGAGCTAAGGATTTTGCTATTTCAACTTGACAACGTTTTAGTACAAGGGCGAGTTACCCCTTCTTCCAACCATGGACCACTTATTTATATGCTTCAGAAATGTTTCAATAATTAGGACATGAGATTTGGGCTGCACAAGTGTACGACCTCTGTGATCTCCACTTGAGATCCATACATTTTGTACTTTATTTATTTTTTGGGTCAATTTGAGTGTGCATGCATGTTGCTAACTAGAAACCTATGCATCCTATGTGAGTTGCATTAATACAACACATGCACACAAGGAAATAGGCTTTAGAAATGGTTCATGATAATGACATATTGATGATGATGTGGCATAGTTCAACTATATTGCCAATGGTGACCAAATTTAGCTATAACACCTAACTTGTGTCCAAAATTGATCATCAAGAATGATTTCTTGTGAGTCATAGTATAAATTTGATTAGATAACCTCAACCTCAACTCCTTCCATACATTATTCGCCACCATACTAGCCAATGCCTCCCTTACCTTTAAAATGCCCTTGAAGGTGAGGTAATAACTAGCAAATTTGGGCTTTGTAAGCTAAGTATCCCCAACTTGGCGCAAAAGAAAAAAATGTGGTTAATGAAGCTAGGATTGGTGATGAATTATATGATCTTCTTCCTTTTCTTGTAGAAGACACTGATCTACTTATAATTAGGCTCATTCAACTTAATAATATTATACATCAAAAGGTTCAATGAGTACCAAACACCCAAACCAAAAAGTATTAGGTTATTCATCCTCAATGATTGCTCCCATAGCCTTACAATTAGGTGCATTGCTAGTGATGACTTGAATGCCAATATTGTCAATGACAACCTAATTTCTTGAATGGATTTCAGTTAGGGCTCTAAAATATTAACACCGATCTCTTAATGGGCTAAGAAGTGATGTGTTGTAAGGAAGATTATACTATTAGTAGACACACCAAGAAAAATGGCTTCCCCAAAGTTGGAACAAACGTTTGTACATTGTTATAGCCCACTATAGATTTTGGATTTTTCCTTTTCTAGTGATTGGGTTTTGGCTGTCATACTTGGGATCTTGTATCCTTTAGGGAAATTGGAGATGACAATAAACATATCATTGAAATAGTAGGGGTGAATAACATTGAATGGTATACCACATGCATAGAGAAACTCACACACTTTTGCATCCATGTCGTCTCTACCACTTTGGTCAAGGAAATGTTCCATTGTTTTATGTCATATATTATTAGAGATATAAGTCTTACTATGTAATAAAGTCACTTATGACTTTAGAATATGTTAATGTTCATTTTTTTGTGTAAAGCAATCTATCCCACATTCATAAGTGGAAATGATTTGCTTAATGAACAATGATATATAAGGAGGTAAAGTCATTTGTAATAAATGCACCAATTATTAATTGATAATATCCTATGGGGTTATTGTGAGTATCTTTCTTTGATCTTAGTTATGTGACTCAACCTTACCTAGGGTTTCCACATTTAGCGATCTACCTCATTTTATAATACAATATTAGAGCATGAAGTCGTATCAAGAGTCTTGGGCCTTTGAAAGACAAGGTTTCCACTCTTGTGACTTCAATAGTCTAAGAGCTACAAAGTGCCACAATTCGAGGGTGTTTAGCAACGAGTTCACTTAGATCCGAGTTTTGTATTTTTTTAGCCGTGATTTAATGCAATATCCTTCTTAATTTTTTCAATAGAGGCAACGAGGGTTTTATTGTAGTTCTACAACTGATCTCTCTCAGATTTGTAGTATCTACAACTTTGGTTTGTGTAATCTTTGTTTGCATCTGTTGGTAATTATTTTTTAGCAGTGAAAAAAATCATATTTGATCAATCATGGAGATGTCGTTAGAGAAGTACTCGAGTTTCAATTACCATATGTGGAAAGTGAAGATCCAGATGCAATCAATGAACAAAAAGATTTCAGGAATTGTCAAAGGAACCGAGGCAATACCTGCAGATCCAAACAAATTGATAGAATGAGAGAGCAGAGATGATAAGGGAAAAACCATTATCGATCTTGCCCTCTTAGATTCATAGCTACATCACGTAGATTTGAACGAATCATCTGAGGAGATCTAGAAGAATCTAAACAAGTTATTTGGGGCACAAGTAGTGAATGAAAAATTTCACTTGAAATTACTATTATTTAACTTTAAGATGCCAGCTAAAGCCACCATGTCGAGTCACGTCAACAATCTAAGATCTATTATCAGATAACTTGTAGAAGTCAAGGCAATAGTTGATGAGGAGGATGATGTACTATACCTAGGGAGGTAATATGGGAGATACCCAATGAGAATGGGGTTATGTATTATTAGTGTAGGCCATTCAATGTAAGGTGGACTAGGTCCACCATAGTGTTAAATAAGGCCCACTATGGTAGTTAGAGATAATAAATAGGCTTTCTAGAAGATCCCTTCTCTATAATGTTCCTAGAAGATAGAGAATACTATATAAAGAAGTGTAAGCAACGTATTGAGGCATGAAAAAGAATATTGTTAATGTACACGCAAGTATTGCTTGAGGAGTGTTATCCTTCCATAATGATTAATATAAGGTGCTACCCTACCTTAAGGGTTTTCTTTATTTCTTGTGTTCAATGTTTCAGTGAATAGTTTGGTGTTTATTATTGGTTTATTTATGAAGTATATTTGCAGATCTATACAGATACATAACAGATGTCAAGACTATTCTCCTAAACAATTTTCTACCTAAATACAATAGTGGTATCTTTACCCCGAGTCAACTACCTTCACAAAGTCTGGACAACATGATTGCAACATTGCTAGAAGAAGAAAAGAGAACCATTGAAGGTGATAGCCAATTGGATCTTGCATTCTATGCAAGAAACAACTGTAATAGATCAATGAAAGACAAAGAAGAAGTATAATGCCACTATTGCAAGAAGCTGGGTCATACAACTTGGAATTGTAGATAACGATCCACTGGCGTTCTTATGGGAAAGGTTAAACATATACAACATATAGTGAGTGTAGCCATCATTGAAGATCCACTGGATGCTGACAATGGTGAAGAATCTACTGAATAAAAGGGATTTTATGCATTTTAGAAAGACCGCACTTTGAATACGAGAAGGGATTAGTTAACAACTCAAAATGGATTGTTTCCTAATTAGTTCAGAAGTTGTAGATCTAGGGAAAGATCACTCAATACTTGGAGAGACATGCATGTGGATTGCAGTCTACTAGTGAGGTTACGTGACTTGTAAGTGGATTGTTGTCCAATAATTGAATTTTGTAGATTTTTGAGTCAGGAGTTCGGGGAGGTGGAATCCAGGAGCTCGAGAATTCAACTTAGCAACTACATCGTTATGAATGATATGAGGCAACTTGATGGAGCTGAAACTAGTCAAAGAACTATGTTCAAAGTAGAAGCTTCTAAAGGATGTTAATGATGTTTAGTGTTCAATTTATGTGTTTTACATTCAATATACGTATTTGATTTCAGTTTGTTTCAACATTGTATGCCTTATGGGAGAGTATCAGAGATATACGACTTACTATGCAATAAAGTCATTTTACGACTTTAAAATATGTTGATGTTCATTTTTTTGTAAAGCAATCTATCCCACCTTCACAAGTGGAAATAATTTGCTTAATGAACACTGATATATAAGGAGGTAAACTCCTTTGTAATAAATGCGCAAGTTATTCATTAATAATATCATATGGTGTTATTGTGAGTATCTTTCTTTGAGATTATTTATGTGACTCAACGCTATTTAGGGTTTCATCATTTAGTGATCTAACACATTTTGTAATAGGTATTCACAATTGTGGATCCACTAGCAATAGGGGATGGGGCTTGGCTAAACATTCTAAATGAGGCCTTTGATTGAATCTTTTTTTGTGTGTTCTTTTAACTCGGTTGTGATGTATTTTCTCTATCTTCCTTTGGTACAATGAGACACGTTTTTATTCCTATGTTCTTGGATGTATCGACTCACAATAATCCATAGAGATGCTTTCTCACATGGGTATATGGACCTATGTGAGATTTGTATGTTTTACAATAGGGGCATGCAAATTTAGTGGTTCCACCTCCTTTCCCTCCCTCAAGTCTTTTCACATACTACCATAGGTGTGTTGATTTTTTTTTGCTTTTATCTTCACCATTATTTTCACCTTTTTCTCCTCCATCCCCGTCTATTTATTTCTCCTCTCCATAGAGTAGGTCATCATGAACATTTCATAATCCTAAAATTCCCCATCATATCTACTACTCATCAAAACTATTTTAATAAAAAACAAAAATATACACATCACATACCCATCATGCTTCTTGACAAAAATGCGCAGTAAAATGAGGGAGAATAAGGAATGGGAAAGAGTAGGAAAAGAGAACATTCATCATCTGACAAATACAAAAACAAACAACATAGGGGAAGAAAACCGAGAGAGAATGGGCTTAGAGCTTACCTTTTCAATGTGTGTACAACGATAGTTGAATGCAAATATGGAAACATTCAATTTCCTCTCCAAGCTCTTAGGAATTCGCTTTCATAAAAAACTAGTAGGAAGCCAACTGAAAACCCTAACAAAAATGATTGAAATGGGTTATAAAATGAGAGGAAACAAAACTAAACAAAGTTTTTATCCATCCATAAACCTTATCCATGAGTTGTGGGGCATACTAGGGCCTTTGGTTGTTCCCCACCTATAATATTTTTTCGAAAAAGGGGTGTCGAAGGAGTGATGCAACTAGATCATTTTGTCTCAAGGGAGACCATTGCATAAAGCTTTTTTTTTGTAAATTATCCAGAGTCTTTATATTTCCATAATAAGAGTATAAAAAATCGTTGTTCTTGGCCTACCACTTGGGAAACCAAACCAACGACAATGCATCAACTTGTTTGAAAGTTTGTAAAATGTTTGTTTGTTAAAACTATAAGTCTGAATATAGTAAAGCTTGAGACTATATTTCATTCAAAAAAACTAGCTGTTGTTTTTTCCTTAGTTGAATACCATGAGGTGGGATTGAGATGCCCATACCTCCTATAATTAACAACAAATTGAAAATGCTAAAAATCATTAAAAACTAGGTGATAGACCGACCCTCAACAACATGCACTTGAGGTTGAGGGTAATCCAGATTCACCAGGTCCATTCCCGCCATCTGCTTCGCCATCGAGTTCATCTTGTGGTCAAGGAGCTTGATTTGTAACTGGACGTCATCGAGCTACAATAGAATTTCTTATTTAGCCTTGTGTCATTCACCAAGAACACGACCCATCAACAACTTTAAATGATAATAGTTTTCCATTGTTTTCAAGTACTAAGAGATGTGAGCTCGAGTGTTTCTAGTGTCCGGTACCCATGGGCTAGTGGATTGGAGCAACTCCTCATCCAAGATGAAATGCCCCAGGACACGAACATTGGCCTCATCGAAATCAATTTCAGCTCTAATTTCAGGAGGGGTATGAGATTGGTAAGACTCAGTATAATCTTCAAAAGTAGAGATGAGACGAGAGCTAGAGCGATCTCTATTTCTACATGAGGAACCCCCCCCCTAGCGCGATGAGAGTGGTTTCCTTTGGACATTGCAACAAAAAAATAGAGCCGAGACAATAGGAAAAGGTAGGAGTGACGAGCAAGAGTATAGGTAGGAAACTGAGGGGGTGGTGTTTGTGAGAAGAGCAGGGGGGGAAATGTTGATGATTGTAGCTTCATGAGACATTCTCTAGGTAACCCTCTGGACTGAGTTGAGACGATCTATGAGAAATCCCATGTGATGGGTGTGTCATACTCCTCTAGACTGAGTTGAGATGACGTGTGTGGTCTCTTGTCTTGCTCCTCTGGGCTGAGTTGAGATGACTTGAGA
Organism: Picea engelmannii; assembly: GCA_009831015.1. Taxonomy (NCBI): domain Eukaryota; kingdom Viridiplantae; phylum Streptophyta; class Pinopsida; order Pinales; family Pinaceae; genus Picea; species Picea engelmannii. Next base: position 5,717,827 of record ML776581.1, read on the forward strand.
TGGTCTCCTGTCAAACTCCTATGGACTTAGTTGAGTCCACTTGAGATGGATCTCCAGATGGTACTCCTATGGACTTAGTTGAGTTGATCTGTTGAGAGTGATGTCCCTGTGGCTAAGCACAGGTGGACGTGTTCCTAGTGGCTGAGTACTAAATGATGTGTGGATCCCTTGCTATATTGTCTAAGAGTAAGATTTATTGTGTAACCCTAATTATGTAAAGGGTACAAGTCGACCCCACCATGTAAAGATAATTAATATTTGGTAAAAGATTAATTATATTTTTTGAGTAGTACAAGTCGACCCTATTGTGCCAATAGACACATCTATTGATGAATTAGGTCTTGTATATATAAGAGAGTAGATCCCTATTGTGGATCACTCACTCACACTTCATTGTAACATTCTCTCAAGCTACTTGTACGACTGAAGTGCACACTCCTCTTATGCACAAGTTTTCTAGGTCATAGAAACACCCTCTTGTGTGCTCTAGGGTTTATGGTGTGGGGGATCTTCTCTTGACTCTATAACAAAGGATTGCTGGGTTTTTCCCTTGATTGAGAAGGGTTTTCCCAGGATAACTTCTTGTGTTCTTGTGCATGGTTATTCTTCTTGTGATCTTGGTTACTACAACTAGTGTAGCTACATTGTTTATGGTTCAAGTTCATGCTAAATTGAAAAGAAAATACATGTGCTTGAACTAAGCATTAAAAATTCAACATGGTTTCAGAGCAGAGTTCCTGAAGAGCCATTGCACAAGCTATTCAAGCTAGCCATCACCTTCTTGTTGCAACTGCAAAAACGACCCCATCCATTTTCCTTGTCAAGCTAGTTTTAACAGTTTTTCCTTGAACGTTGGGCCTAATTTTTGCACAGGCAAGCACAGCCTTCTCCAGTGCACCTCCTACAACTCTCAGATAAAAAATTGAAGGAGTTTTGAGTTTTGGCCTTAGGGTTTCTGCAGAATTTCGGTTTTAGGGTTTTTGCAGAACGTTGGAGCATTTTTACAGCTTGCTGAGGTTCCTTTGACTCTCTATGGTTTCTTGTTAGCAGTCATAAGTCCAATAAACCCCTAGAGACCTCCTCTTGAAAAACGCTAGGGTTTCTTGCCCATTCGTTAGGGTTTGTGAAGAATCTGCAAACTATGAGGAACAAAACCTTGGTGGAAGACATGCTTGATGGAACAAGCAACTTCAACTCCTGGAAGTCAAGATTACACATCACTCCGAAAGAGGATGATCTATTGAGATTGATAGAAAAGACTCTACTGGCAACAACTACCAATGAAGAGAAGGCTGAATGGAAGGAAGACGATGTCAAAGCAAAAAAGATAATCATCTATTTAGTAAGAGATCATCTACTACCTCGCATCTCTACCCTGAAGAAAACTTACAAAATGTATGATGCATTGAAGAAGATGTTTGAGAAAAACAACACAAACAAAGCTCTTACATTGAAACACCAACTTCAAAATATCAAGATGACGAAAGCTGACACCATTGCTACCTTCTTCATGAAGATTTCAGAGATAAGAAATCAGCTAGGTGCCATTGGAGAAACCATAACAGACAGAGAACTTGTCATGATTACTCTCAATGCTCTTCCAAGACATTGTGAACCATTCCTTCAAAGTATCAGTGGAAGAGCATATTTACCTGAGTTTGATTGTCTATGGACATACTGCACTCAGGAAGAAACCAAACTTATAGCCAAAGGAGTGCAAGAATCCCATCATGATGATAATGAAGCCCTTGCTTCTTATGCTAAAAGAGGCAGAAGAGATAGAAGAAGTTTCAACAAAGCATTCAAAGACAAGAAAACTTCAACAACTCCAAGTCATGAACAAGGAAAAGACATATCAAGGATTCAATGTTTCAGATGTGACAAGTATGGACACATTGCAATAAATTGTCCTACCAGGAAGAAAGGAAGACAACATGCATCCACTGTCGATGTTGATCCAAAACCACATAAGAGACATGAAGACATAAAAGATGAAGCATTCTTCTTCATATCAACACTCTCAGGTACGGTTCCTACTGATAGTGATATTTGGTTAATTGACAGTGGTGCTTCTAGACACATGACTAGATATAGAGAACATCTCACTGATCTTGTAGATAAAGAGTCTCGTCTGCATGTTGTACTTGGTGATAATGCCAGATATACTGTGAAAGAAGTTGGATCTTCTACTTTCCAATTAGATTATGACATACCACTACAATTAAGTAAGGTACTATATGTACCTGGGATGAAAATGAACCTTGTCTCTGTTTCTACCTTAGAGGATAAAGGCTACAAGGTTACCTTCTCTGAAGGAAAAGTTCTTGCATGGCACAATAACTCACACATGGATTCTGCCCAGGTGATTGGTTTTCAAGAAAACAGTTTGTACAGATTGATTGTCCGACCAGTCCATGCCTTATTACATGATACTATCATCTTGAGCGAGTTATGACATATGAGACTTGCTCATTTACATTATAGAGCCCTTCCCGCTCTGGGGAAGATGGTGATATGATTTCCAGAGATACATATTGAGCATGGTGGCATTTGCAGAGGTTGTGCTCTTGACAAAAATGTCAAGGGATCCTTTCCGAGCAGTGATAGTAGATCCAAGGGGATCTTGGACTTGATACATACAGATGTTTGTGGACCTATGACTGCTGCTTCGTTGAGAGGATATTTGTACTATGTTCTCTTCATCGATGATCAGTGTCGGAAGACGTGGATTTACTTCTTGAAGACCAAGGATGGAGTCCTTGCGAGATTTCAAGAGTTTAAAGCTCAGGTTGAGAACCTGACTGGGAGGAGGATCAAGGTGCTGAGATCAGATAATGGAGGAGAGTACACCTCCAGGGATTTCAATGATTTCTGTGTTGAGGCAGGGATCAAGAGGGAGCACATCGTTCCTTATAACCCTCAAAAGAATGGGGTTGCAGAAAGGAAGAACATAACTAATGTTGAGGAAACCAAAGCAATGATACATGATCATAATCTACTTATGATTTTGTGGGCAGAGGCATCCATGACAACAATGTACGTTCAAAACAAGAGTCCTCATAAGATTACGAAGAATATGACTCCCAAAGAAGCCTTCACCGGAGTGAAGCCTGAGGTTGGACACTTCAAGATATTTGGGTGTCTAGTATACTTTCATGTACCCAAGGAGAAGAGAACCAAGCTAGAACCTTTAGGCAGAAAGGGTACATTTGTGGGGTACAATGAATCTTTGAAGGCATATCGGATATACATCCCTGGTCAGAGATAGATTGAAGTTAGCAGAGATGTCACCTTTGAGGAAGATATATCCTTTCGAAGATCTAGAGGATCTCAGATGGAGATTGACAGTGAGAAGAAAGAAGAGACAATACCTTCTCCCCCTTTAATAGTTAAGAGGGAGACAATTACAGATCCATTTGATCCAATTGATGTTCCCAGAGACATTGCAGTAGGCCAGAAGAGGCCTGCATGGGCTCGACAGACTCTGCAAGAGGCAGAGGGACATGCAACTCCTCATGGTACATTCTAAGAGCAAGAGACCACAAATATTTTCGAGCTATGTTTCAACTATGAGCCACATCATTTATACTGGGCCTTCTTGTCATGGAGAAGTAACAGGTCAACAGGTTTGGCAAGATGCCATGACCAAAGAGTATCAGTCCATCATGAAGAATGATGTGTGGGATATTGTTCCAAGACTAGAAGGGAAGTCTGTAGTGACTTCCAAGTGGATCTATAAGATCAACCATGCAGCCGATGGAAGTGTCGAGAAGTACAAAGCGAGATTTGTGGCTAGAGGATTCTTTTAGGTGGAGGGAAAAGATTACGAGGATACATTTTCTCTTGTTGCCCGATACACTTCCATCCGTACAATTATTGCTCTTGCAACATCCATGGGTTGGAGACTACATCAGATGGATGTGAAGACAACCTTTCTAAATGATGAGATTGAGGAAGAAGTTTACATCAAGCAGCCATATGGATTCGTGATACATGAGAAGGAGTCTCATATGTGCATGTTGAAGAAATCCCTGTATGGACTAAAACAGACACCTCATGCGTGGTATGAGAAGATTGATGGATACTTGATGAGTTTGGGATTCAACAAGAGTGTTGCTGATCCAAACCTATACTACAACATTGTTGGTGACGAGTGCTTGATTTTGTTCCTATATGTTGATGACTTATTCCTCACCGATTCAGAAAGCCTTATTGTTGAATGCAAGCGTGCATTGGCTTCTGAATTCGAGATGAAGGACCTTGGTATGATGCACTACTTCTTGGGACTATAAGTGTGGAAGAGGACGGATGAGATTTTCCCGAGTCAAGGAAAGTACATAGTGGAGATATTGAAGAAATTCGGGATGACAGACTACAAATCCATGCCTACACTGATGGTGATGGATCTGAAGAAAATGAATGAGGCTTCTTCTAATTCAGGCAAGATTGATCCACAGTTTTATAGACAACTGATTGGATCATTGATGTATCTGGTTAACACCAGACTTGATATATGCTATGCAATGAACATACTCAGTCAGTTTATGAGTCAGTCGAGATAGACACATTGAATAGAAACGAAGCATGTATTGAGATATTTATGAGGCACAGTTGGTTATGGACTGAGATATGCCTCCGGTGTAGACATGAGATTGCAGGGATATGCTGATGCAGATTGGGAAGGGAGCGCAGTGGACTGGAAGAGTACCTTCGGTTGTTGTTTTACTTTGGGATCTGCCATGGTTTCCTGGTGTAGCAAGAAACATACCTCTGTGCCTTTGAGTACCGCAAAAGCAGAGTACATTACATTATGTGTGGCAGTCTGCGAAGCAGTGTGGCTTCGCAAGCTCCTTGCAGACTTATTTGGACAATGGATTCCACCGTTATCCATTGTGATAACCAGAGCTGTGTGAAGCTCTCATAGAATCCGGTGTTTCACGATAAAACGAAACACATCGAGATAAAATATCATTACATCAGAGATATGGTGCAGAGGAAAGCAATACACGTGCAATACCTTTCTACACATGAGCAAGTTGCAGATGTCTTCCCCAAACCTCTTTCCAGGACGAAGTTTGAGTACTGCTGTGAGAGACTTGGGATAATGGAGAATGCCTCCCTAGATGAGAGGGAGTGTTGATGATTGCAACTTCATGAGACATTCTCCAGGTCATTCTCCTCTGGACTAAGTTGAGACGATCTGTGAGAAAGCCCATGTAATGGGTGTGTCATACTCCTCTGGACTGAGTTGAGATGACGTGCGTGGTCTCTTGTCGTGCTCCTCTGGATTGAGTTGAGATGACTTGAGATGGTCTCCTGTCGGACTCCTATGGACTTAGTTGAGTTGATCTGTTGAGAGTGATGTCCCTGTGGCTGAGCACAAGTGGACGTGTCCCTAGTAGCTGAGCACTAGAGGATGTGTGGATCCCTTGCTATATTGTGTAAGAGTAAGATTTATTTTGTAATCCTAATTGTGTAAAGGGTACAAGTCGGCCCCACCATGTAAAGATAATTAATATTTGGTAAAAGATTAATTATATTTTTGAGTAGTACAAGTTGACCCTATTGTGCCAATAGACACATCTATTGATGAGTTAGGTCTTGTATATATAAGAGAGTAGATCCCCATTGTAACATTCTCCCAAGCTACTTGTACGACTGAAGTGCACACTCCTCTTATGCGCAAGGTTTTGTAACAACCCCGCTGTTACAACACACAAGCGACGTACAACATGCCAATTTTTTTTCCTTGAGCTGCATTAGGAAATTAACATCGTGCGTCTGTTACATATCAACGAACAATAATAATGCATTAATAATCAATTATGACACAAGGTCGACACGTCATCCCCATGAACCACGATGTGCATAACGATGTATTAGCACGATAATTAACATCATCCCAACACTACTGCGTTCTACGATTAAAGACGATGCGTAAAGGTGCCAATCTTAACGTTCACGATCATCAAGGCGCAAATGAGCTACTTATTAAATTTTTAAGGCACATTGATATCCACTTAACTTCTAGGCGCACGATTCATTCAACGTCAATTACAATAATCACCATCAATTTCAAGGTAAGCACAACATCCAATTCCAGATTAACATCTTCACTTATCGATTATTTCGCCAATAATATTTCACCTGAAATCATACCGTAACAATGTGACAAGCATGCTAGATAACTAAGGCGTAAACATTCATGCAACAACTTAGTCCAAGGCGCAAGCAATCCTAACACCTACTCATCAACATAATCTAAGGCGCAAGATAAACCGTTTCTAAACCATCACACTTGACCTAAAATTCGTAGGCACAAGAAGTCTAAAGTCTACAATGATCATTCGTTAATGATTTAATGGAGAAATGAAGGTTGCTAATCCATTAGTCATTGATAATCTAAAAACGCAAGTAAATATTGTAATCCAACGTTCAATAAGACATTCGAAGACACAAGTAAGGAGGATTAATCCAACAGACGACAACATGAGAGCAAGCCCCAGGGAAACAACGGTAATTATTGCATAAGGAAAGCTGATCACATACATGAGATCATTCATTGCCTAGAGTTGGGGCGCAAGAGTAACAAAATTCAGTGCGCAAGGACTCTAAGGTCTGATGATCAACACAACATCACAATTCATTACGCATCGGTAGTCGGAAGTCTCTAATATCAGTCTTCACTTCAAGGTTTTTCTACGCGCGAGGAGTCTAGGGTCTAACATTATGCGTTGCAATAAAGATTAATGTGCACAAGGAAAAGATTTAATTGTCAACCAGTCATTGATTCAATGCGCGCATGTATTCTATTAATTGTGTCGTTTATCGACACTGTAAATCATCGTGCAAAATATAAAGAAGGCTTAACAACAAGTGACACTCATGTTCTAAAGGCGCAAGTTAAGATAACACCAGTCATCTTTGCAATGCTTTCGTTCAAGGAGCCAAATAATCGTCAAATGAACTAAGTGCAAGAGGTCTGGTCTAACGTTTGGAGTGCGAATGAGGGATTACACGCCACACATGTCAACCTTAAATTCCTTTTTGCCAGGTCCACATTAACATCTATACCCGTCTTGGTTGAACATGTAAATTAGACATTATTACAATAACAATGATTATTAATCATTACAAGGAGATGATCAGAAATGAAACAATGAACTAAAATATTATTATATAAAGGAGGTTAAGAACCTTGGGGAAGTTGGATAACTAAGTTTACAAATAAGGTGAATAATTCTATTTAATTAATTATTATTAATTAGTTGCTCCCTAACCAAGATAATGTTAGTAGGGCTTAATCAACAAAAACCATTAACCCACAATAAGTTGAGAAGGCAGAATCCGCGTTCTCTGCTGACATGACAGGTACACCGTGGATGTCAAGAGTTTAACCCCCCCTTTTTTTTAAGTCAAAGAGGGACTGGCGGGCCAGATGGTAAAGGGTGGTGTTTAAGAGATTTATTAAGGTTAAAACAACGGTGGGCTTGACCGAAAGGGAGCTGTCAAATAAAGTATAAATCGAAATACGAAGTTAGAGGCGCTGAGGAAACAATAATAAAGGTAAAATCGAATTATCCCAATTTGTATTCGAGTAAGACACCTCACGCCTTAAATAAAGGAACTGCGCCTAGTTGGCAGCCTCCACTCCGCGCCTAGATGAAAAGGGAAAACACAAACAAAACAGACCAAAACCCTGGGTGACGACGTGACTCGCAGAGGAGGACATAAAAAGTAAAAATACGTGCTAAGTCACACATAGGCAAGCGTCAGGTAAGACAACGCAAAACGCTAGGGTTGGGCGTGGTTGACATAATGATTGGCTCACTACTTGCGTGGGTGCGAGGCGAGTATTCCAACAAGAGGTTAATAATTATGAGAGTAAAAATCTCGTGGAGACCCCTCTCTTCTTTTCGGAACATGGATAGGGAGAAATCAAGGAGAGCGATAAATGCTCTAGAACAAACGAAGCAAAGAAGCAACAACAAGGAGAGAGGGACGTGTAGGAACATATGCCCGGGTCCTAAGACCGGGGAAAGTAGTCATCGAAACGCCCCATTACTCTGATCTTAGACCCCTTCTCACCTCATGGACAAAGAGAGGTCAACAATGGAATAGTTGCTCGCTTGCACTAAGATATGCTACATAAAGGTTGGTGCCGGAGGTGGGATATAATCTATTAAATGCTGGTTCAGTGGATTGCAGTGTTCTAGAATAGAAAAAAAATCGTTGTTCTCATCTATAACTGTAGTTAGCCGGGTTCCCTAAACACATTCACAATCTTCTCTTCACAGTTCCCGATTGGTTGTTTAATGGAATGAATTGCCTTAAATCCACTAATGAATCGATTTACCTAAAATCCCTGGGCGATTTCTCTATGCGCGGAGGAGAGAAACCCCCAATCACTCATAAAAAGGGGCACTATGGAGAATACGAGTGGGGAAACTTCCTAGGCACCTTCCGCAAGGGCAGAGTCTTAAGCCAAAAGAAAAAGAGGCTCGGCTATCAAAGCAAATCCAGGGCGTTCTTTAGCAGGGAGGAGTAATCTATAACAGGCGTGAACAAAGGAGTAAACACACACAGGGGAAAAGTTTAGCTTGGTTGTAATAAACTTAAGATTATATCTAGGAGGAGATAGCGTGTGAAAATGCTTCTTGATTCATAATTGTGAGGTGTACCCTGTTCTTAAGTCCAGGCACAGATCGACGATATAAATCACATTTTTTTTTTTGAAGGGACAAACCTTTGCTTCTTAAGCCTTATGTCGAATTATTATAAAACTTACAGATCAAATATTTTTGACAAATACATGCCTTAGTTCCATGGTTTTTATCTCTGGTAGACAATACACCAATCATGCGAGAACATAAGGAAATATAAGGCCTAAAGAAATCCAGAATAAACATCATTTAAATTCTTCATTCAAATACTTAAGAGAAGTAGAACGTGGATGATAGGATACATTTGACACAAAATGAAATGAAACCTCTTCTCTGCACTTATTAAACTTATGTTCAATTTCAGTAAATTTGTAATGATATAATATATTAAACACAACATCCCATTAATCTTATGGAAGACATACAAAAGACACAACAACACAATGATTAATTAATCTCATGGACTGTAAAATACTTAGAACATATAAAACATATCCTTATACATAAATTTATCCAAGGGCATCGAACCTGAAATAATAAAACCATTTAACCAATAAACCAATTTGAACACTAAAATTAAATCATCACATAGCAAAACTCAATGGAATACTGGAACCGACGCTGGCTTGTTGATGATCTTCGGCTACTGGCGATCCGCCTTGCTCCCACTTGCTAATCGCTGAGACGTCACTGGTACCTCCCAGCCAATGCTAGGGGTACTCTTCTTCCCCCTGAGCCCCCCGAGCCGCAAAGGGGCCACGCACACAAAACTCAAAGAGAAATCTAGCTCCCAGCTCGCCTCGCAAGGTCAAGCTACCACTCCCTATCGAGCTGGGCATCCCAACTCCCACAAGAAAATCAATCAAGAAAAATATTGGCAGCGTAAACTTACGTTTACCAGTCGTCCCTATACTCCTCCTCCGCCATCATTTTTATAGATTTTTCTTAGTGATTAGTTTCCCAAACCCTCTTTTTATTTTTTTTATTAAATTTAATTAGGATAAACCTCCCCCGTACACATGTTACCCGATCCCCTAGTTGCACCAGATAACCAATTTTATTAATTAATTAAATTTGCCTATTTCCCTCACCTACCTAAAAGCGTTCCTAAAAACACTCCTCGGTGTCGCTTTATTCCCTTACATTTCTTAAATGACCGACGCTTTTCTTAAAACCTAGTTGAGTTCACAATTAGAAGGTTCCAAAGACTAGATTCCCTACTATGTTAGACATTCCCCTTTTCCTTAAGTTTCCCCTTTTATTCTTAGTTCAGATTTAGCAAGTTTAGATATAAAAAACAATTTACCCTTTTAATAATTTAATCCTTCATTAAAATTTTACTTTAATTACGATCATTTGAATTTTCTTTACCCCCCTTCTTGTTATATGTCCATTTAGTTTTTTTTTGTTCACATGCTCTACTTAGACCTAGGTTTTAAATCCACTAGGCTTGGTGACAATTTTTAAGGGAAAATTAGTTATTAAACTTTACTCATACCATCATTCATTTTAACGCCGACCTGGTCCTAAGGAGGCATAGTTTTCTAGGTACTAGGTTTATTAACTTACCAGAGTTAAAATCATGATGTGCCCTTCAAGACACACTACGTGCTCCAAGGGTGCCACTCACTTGCATTCCTGTTTTATTTACGCGATGTGCCCTACAAGATGCACTACGTGCTCCAAGGGTGCCACTCGCCTTTTGACTGATTTGGTAGACGTCAAACCCCTGGAGTCAATACTCCGTTAGGTGACCTTGTGGGAGACTAAGGGCCTCTAAGTAATAAGGACCCTGCCTTATTGTGCACCCCTTAGAATCATCGTGAATGATTATCACAGTTTGCCCTCACGACATCGTGGATGTCTCGAACTAGGTAATCGTTAAACTACAGTTCGAGCCACGACAACAGTGCTAGTAGGATGTGGCAGGGCTGCTACCACACCTCTCCCTCAATATCTCTAGTTGTCATGCGTGACCCCTTTACTCCTAATGTGAGTTTGGTTAGCAAGCTACCGTCAGCCTGCATCCATCAACAAAACGCGTCAACGATAACAATAAACATCATAATATCTAGTCATATGCCACATATGTAATATCAAAACATTTAAACCATAACCGTCCGCTCCCTAACTCGATCCAGAGTCCAAGGAGATCCATTGATGCCATCGACATCCTCAAACGTCCAGAGTCCTACACGCTAAGGAAAACCAGTCAATAGCACCCGTCGATATAAATATCATAAAATAACATATCATCTAATCTACAAACATCATCATGCTCCATAATCGAATCAGTCAATCATATAGTGAACCGGATCACTTGCACACAAGTGTCCACAAGAATAAGTCACATTGGGTGTGCGCAAGAGCGGGATGTTACATACACTCCCTCTTGTTTTAAACTTCGTCCCGAAGTTTCACAGTATACAAATGAAAAAATAAAGTATCTGACAATATCTAAATGTCTAGCCATCAACCAAGGGAAATTGATGACACATATCATATGTGTCCTCCCAGGTAGTTGAGTGTATAATATAATTTTCCTACTGGACCTTGACCTGACCGACAGTTCGACGCCATAGCTGTTGAATGCGACGGTCCAAAAACCAGATTGGTTTTGCCACGAGCACACCCTACCCAATATTCTTCATGAACTCAGTGAAACTCATGTGTAGGATAACTGAACTAAATTCACACAAGGACACAAAATAAACATTGTGCAATGCCTCAAATAATGAGGCATGACTAGCCGTTAGGCCCTTCATAATTATGGTTGACGCGATGCGCATTGACAAACCCTTATGCTGATCCTACGCTTCTTCCATCCCCTTTCATATCATTTGTAATTGTTCCTTCAATTATTTGATCGCTTCTGGTCCTACTAGGACCCCATCCTCGAGTCGATTCCCACCTCAAAGGCATTTGACATGTTGGCTCATAAAGAAACTCAAATGGCGCCATATTGATAGTGCTTTGATGGTTGTTGTTGCACAAAAACTCAGCCAGTGGCTAGAACTATTCCCAACATTTCTATTGGTCCAACACCCACATACGCAACATAACCCTCCCAAAATGGTTGGTTCCTTCGATCAACCTGTCTATCTCAAGGACATGTTGTACTAAAGTTCAGTGGTGTTCCCAAGGCCTCTTGGGAAACTCGTCCAAAATCATCTTGCAAACACTGAATCCCTTATCGGATATGATTCCTTTGGTACGTCTGGTAGTCTCAACATCTTGCTGATATAAACTCTAGATATACTTGACGCCTGATGTGTCATACGCATAGGGACACCATGTGAACTCTTCGTCAAAGTGTCAACTGTCACGACAATCAGGTCGTGCCTACTTGCCGTCATCGACAATTCAACAATGAAGTCCATCAAAATTACCTCCCATGTCGATTCCAGAATGGCGTGTGGCCATAGAAACCCTGCTGGATGTCTATGATCAACCTTCACCTGCCAACTTTCCAGACATCTCGCCACGCAGTTGACGATGTCTACCTTTATCCCTTCCAAAAGAATAAGGGCTTAAGTTCGGTCCTCATCTTCATGATTTCTAGATGAGCCATGTACACTGCTCTATGAGCTTCCCATAAGATCAAAACTTCTCAATTCGTCGTTGGGCTGTAAGTGAATCCAGTTATTATATCTCAAATATCCGTCTTTGTCCACAATATATCCCTCAATTTTGGTACCAAAATGGTGTTTTGCCCAAAAAATTCCTTACCCTCTTTATACCATTCAACATCGCGCTGTAGGTAGATTCTTTTCACGTAGATTCGTTGAAGAGGTATCATTAAAAATACGCATGGTCTCTGACTCAACACCTCTGCCACTCTGTTCATTGTTTCTTTTAAGTAGGAAATCTCTAAATCGTAATCGATAAGCAATTTTGACCAATGCCCTTGCGTGCGTTCAAGTCATTTTGCGTAAAAAGGTGTCGTAAACCACAATGGTCCATTTTTAGTTCGAAAATATGACCAATCAGGTAGTGTCTCTACCCTCTCAAGGCATACACTATCTCTAACAACTCCAAATCATGCGTCACGTAGTTCTCCTCATGCTTCCTTGACTTCCTCGAGATGTAAGCGTTCACTAGACCGTCTTGCCTCAGACTCCGTCTATGCCTTCCTTCGATGTGTTAGTGCATACCAAGAATCCCTCGTCCATGCTAAGGACTTTTAGTATTGGCACTATTGTCAACAACTCCTTGAGCCTTCAAAATGCTTCCACGCATTTCTCGGTCCAGAGAAACTCCTTGTTCTCCTTTCGCAATTCTGTAATCGGATTTTCTATCTTCGAGAAACCCTTGATAAACCGTCGATAATATCTCAAAGAGGCTACACACTTTTTGGACCTTTGTCGACGTAGGCCACTCCACAATAGCCTCTAGCTTCGTTGGATTGACAACGATGCCTTCGTAGGAGATAACATGCCCTAATCAATGAATCCTCGATATCTTTGTGACCGCTTCCCGTAAATTGTTTTCTCGCAACACTGTAGTACTAGGTGTAAAAGTTCGTCTTGATCTTTCGTCATCCGAGAAAATATCAATATGTCGTCAAGGAATACTCGACGATACTCAAGCAAAGTCTCCTTGACCCATCCTTCTCTCATTTGAAATTAACAGGAGCACTCCAAGGCGATACACTTGGACATATAAGTCCTAGGTCCAACAACTGCTTTAGTTGCACTTTCAACTCCGTTAACTTAGGGGTCGACATCCAATAAGACTCTCTTTCCATTGGTTCAGTTCTAGGTTCTAGGTCGATGGTAATTTTCATCTTGGCTTCGGGCGAAACACCTGGTAATTATTCTGGGAATCACGTCCGCAAACCCTCGTACTACCAGAAGGTCTTCTAATCCTTCCTTCGTGCCCTTGACGTTTGATGCTAAGTATGCATATAACTTTCATCCTTTTGAGTGCTCTCTTGTATTTGTAGGGAAGAAATGAACCTCGGGGATACTCCCCATTTTCTTCCTACAATCACACTACTCCGTCCTTCATCGTCGGTCCAACTCAACCGCCTCATCTTACCATTGAGTATCGCATCATGGGATTCCCACCAGTCCATACTAATCACGTCGTCATAAGATCTCAAGATCGCGATGTTTAGTTCAGACTTCGCTACACTATTCCCTAGGTTAAAGAGACAGTTCAAACCCCTTCCTCCAACCATCCAGCGACATCCGAAGTCACTCCGACGAATCTAAGCTCGTACTATCGAATGCCTTCACCTAAATCCCTTCAACGTTGTACTAGGAATATAACTCTCTGTAGCCTCGGGATCTAACAAACACTAGAAGTTTGGTTGGCGATGGTACTTGGCGCCTCAAGCATAGTGGATTGGTGCTCGGCCCGACGATTATTCACCGCGGTCATGAGTCCTATGGGCCTAGCCCATCTTCAGAACGATAGTGTGCCCTGTTGACTTGGCTGCTTTATCCCTCTCAACTGGACAACCGCACTGGTTATGTGGTTCTCCACATGTCCAACATCTAGTCTTCGGTCTAGTACTCTGGGTCCCTAAAGTAGTAGTTGTTGGCCCGCCAGCCATAAACCATGTTATGTTCTGTTGAACAGGCCCAACCGTTGCTGCCGCTGAAGTGGTTGTCCATTGTAGTGGGGTTCTCTACTGAGGAACCCGTTGTCGTGGTGCTGAGAACAAGGGTTCCATGATGTATATTGATACCAATATGTCTTGTCTGGCCGACGTCTGATGCTGCGCGCACCAGATGTTGTCAGTCCAGATGGTATTGTAGGAGTCCTGCTCAGACTCCTGCGATCAAATATTCCTTATCTAAGAGGCCTACTGCACTGCATCGTGCAATGTCTGAGGCTTTAGATCCTCACCTTTGAACGAAAGCTGGAGTTAAGGTCGGTCACGAACTTGCTGATCCCCAGCTTCTTCGTTTTCAGATGTGGGGCATACCGAAGTAGCTCCAAACTTTGGTCTGATAATCTGGCATTGTACGACAACCCTGTCGTAAGGTGATGAACTCATTGAGCTGGCGCTCAATGAATTCCTCTGTCAATTACTTATCCCGGAACCGTTCCTCGAACCATTACCCTAACATGTCTTTGACGACCACGTTTAGCTGAGGTAGGAGTGTCTTCCTCCACAGAAGAGTGCTCCCCTTTAGCTGAAGACCGCCTATGCGGAACTTCGTGCTTGTTCTCCAACCATGCCTCGACGGCTGAGCCATCTTTGGAACTCGTGAACGGGGGAATTTAATCTTCTAGAGTCCCCTTGAATGCTACCAGTACTTGTTGGAGCGTGTTGTGGATCCTCAGGGGTACATGCGCCCTGGCCTTATCTCAGTAGAGATAGTTTTTCCAGGCCTCTGTCAAATCCATGGAAGCACCTTGTCAGACCCAATGCATCTCGCACGTCAATTTCTCATGCTCAAGATATGTTATTCTCCTTGGGGGTTGGACCCCTCTGGCACAGGTGCTACTGGAGGTGTCGCACCTCCTCCCCTGACACCATATCACAAACCTTCGCAGCGTCCTCTATCCATGAGTAACTCATGGACATGTTAAAGTTTTAATTAGTGCTAAGTGATTAATTTAAGTGTATATTTCAGTGGAAGGTGTGGCTATCCACAGTCGCAGGGTTGAACCCGGTCTGATACCATATGTAACGACCCCGACATTACGACACACAAGCGACATACAACATGCCAATTTTTTTTTCCTTGAGCTGCGTTAGGAAATTAACATTGTGCTAAGAGTGACATCATCGACACATTTGTTACATATAAACAAACAATAATAACACATTAATAATCAATTATGACACAATGTAATGTCCCCCACCTCTTAGAGAGGTGATGAGGAGACTCAGTGGCCTGGGCACCCCCACTAGGTCATACTCTCACACTGAAGGGGGGAAAGTCAAGAAGTTAAAAGTTATATTTTTAAGTTGACTTAAGAAAGGGAAAGGATAAAGGAGTAATAGATAACTCAACAGAAGAATAGAAGATTAACCCTGGGAGTTAACCTAACTCAACAGAGAATTAGAAGGAAAAGTATAAGTAAGAGGCTGGGGTGCACCTATTATGCATTCTGGTTTTGGATTAGCATTGGCTATTGATCTTGAGCATTCAGTTTGGGGGTTTTGCTGTACAAACCCTTGTGAGCATCTCAGTGGTGAAATATCCACTCACCTTGTTCCACAGCTTGGTCTCGGGGATGAAAGACTCCTCCACACCATTCTAGTCTCAGACCATCTCCAACTAGCACTTCAGAAGGGGCAGGAACATCATCTTGAGGGATTTTCTGGGGGGTTATCATCATTCTACATTTGTTTGCAGATTGGGACGTCTGGGAGCCGTAGGGGACATCCTGTGATTCAGTAAAACTCAGATCTAGGGAGATCTGCTTGAGATATGAGCCTGAAACTTCTCCCACGGGATTCTCATAGCCCGATCTATATTCTTGGAGAGTTTCAGAGCATTTGGAGGCCTCCTTCATCAGGGCCGAACCTGCTAGGGTTTCAGTCATCTAGTGGGGCGCACCATTCAGTGGAGATT
>ML776581.1:5740356-5771356 GCA_009831015.1 Picea engelmannii
TTGTTCTTACCATCACCCGATCTATATTCTTGGAGAGTTTCAGATCATTTGGAGATCTCCTTCATCAGGGTCAAACTAGCTAGGGTTTCAGTCATCTAGTGGGGCACACCATTCAGTGGAGAATTCAGATCTACGAAGTTTGAGAGTGGATTTGGGAATTTGGACATCTGGGTTTTCCTTGCAGTTGCCCGATCTATCATTTGGCATATTTCTCGGGATGATTGGACACTTTTGGTAGCAGGGCAGAATTATTCAGGGCTTCAGCATTCTAGCAGGACGTGGCACTTTCCAGCGTGGAGGTTGAGCATTAGTATGGCTCAGATCTGCTTGATTTAGTCCGCATTGTATATCCAGCCTTTGGAGGCTCATTTTGTATTGTCGGGAGCATTTTGTAGCAGCTCATATCTATTGCTTGTACGACCATCTGAGGTTTATGCCAGATCGACCATCTATTGTATTGATCTTACATTGCTCATAATAAAAAGGTCAGATCTTTGCTTGTGCTTCTACATCTTGAATATATTGTGATCTCCATGTGTTGATGAATCTTGTATGCACTTAAAAACTCAATAAATTAGTAGTAGTTAGTGATTCCAAGAAAGAATTTGGCTTGGGATCATTACACACAATGACTACACGTCATCCCCATGAACCACGATGTGCATAACGATGTATTAACACCGTAATTAACATCATCCCAACACCACTGCGTTCTACGTTTAAAGATGACGCCTAAAGGTGCCAATCTTAACATTCACGATCATCAAGGCGTAAATGAGCTACTTATTAAATTTTTAAGGAACATTGATATCCACTTAACTTCTAGGCGCACGATTTAATCAACGTCAATTACAATAATCAACATCAATTTCAAGGTAAGCACAACATCCAATTCCAGATTAACATCTTCACTTATCGATCATTTCACCAATAATATTTCACCTGAAATCGTACCGTAACGATGTGACAAGCATGCTAGATAACTAAGGTGTAAACATTCATGCAACAACTTAGTCCAAGGCGCAAGCAATCCTAACACCTACTCATCAACATAATCCAAGGCGCAAGATAAATCATTTCTAAACCATCACACTTGACCTAAAATTCGTAGGCGCAAGAAGTCTAAAGTCTACAATGATCATTTGTTAATGATTTAATGGTGAAATGAAGGTTGTTAATCCATTAGTCATTGTTAATCTAAAAGTGCAAGTAAAGATTGTAATCCAACGTTCAACAAGACATTCGAAGACGCAAGAAAGGAGAATTAATCCAATGGACGACAACATCAGAGAAAGCGCAAGGTAAACAACGATAATTGTTGCATAAGGAAAATTGATCACATACATGAGATCATTCATTGCCTAAAGTTGGGGTGCAAGAGTAACAAAATTCAGTGCGCAAGGACTCTAAGGTCTAACGATCAACACAACATCACAATTCATTACGTGCCGGTAGTTGGAAGTCTCTAATATCAGTCTTCACTTCAAGGTTTCTCTATGCGCGAGGAGTCGAGGGTCTAACATCATGCGTTGCAATAAAGATCAGTGCGTGCAAGGAAAGGATTTAATTGTCAACCAGTAATTGATTCAGTGCGCGCATGCATTCTATTAACTGTCATTCATCGACACTGCAAATAATCGCACAAAATATAAAGAAGGCTTAACAACAAGTGCCACTCATGTTCTAAAGGCACGAGTTAAGATAACACCAGTTATCCGTGCAATGCTTTCATTCAAGGATCCATATAATCGTCAAATGAACTAAGCGCAAGAGGTTTGGTCTAACATTTGGGGTGCGAATGAGGGATTACACGCCACACATGTCAACATTTGGGGTGCGAATGAGGGATTACACGCCACACATGTCAACCTTAAATTCCTTCGCTTCTTAAGCCTGATGTCGAATTATTATAAAACTTACAGATCTGATCTTTTTGACAAAGACAGGCCTTAGTTCCATGCTTATTATCTTTGGTAGACAGTACACCAATCATGCGATAACAAAAGAAATATAAGGCCTAAAGAAATCCATAATAAACATCTTTTAAATTCTTCATTCTAATACTCAAGCGAACTAGAACGTGGAGGATATGATACATTTGACACAAAATTAAATGAAATATCTTCTCTGCACTTATTAACCTTATGTTCAATTTCAGTAAATTTGTAATGATATAATATATTAAACACAACGTCCCATTAATATTATGGAAGGCATACAAAAGACACAACAACACAACGATTAATTAGTCTCATGGACTGTAAAATACTTAGAACATATACAACATCTCCTTATACATAAATTTATCCAAGGGCATCGAACCTGAAATAATAAAACCGTTAACCAATAAACCAATTTGAACACTAAAATTAAATCAGCACATAGCAAAACTCAATGGAATATCGGAACCGGTGCTGGCTTGTTGATGATCTTTGGTTATTGACGATCGACCTTGCTCTCGCTTGCTAATCGCCGAGACCTTACCGATACCTCCCAGCCAACACTAGGGGTCCTCTTCTTCCCCCTGAGCCCCCCGAGCCGCAAAGGGGCCACACACACAAAAACCAGAGAGAAATATAGCTCCTAGCTCACCTTGCAAGGTCGAGCTACCACTCCCTATCGAGCTGGGCATCCCAACTCCCACAAGAAAATCAATCAAGAAAACTATCAACAACGTAACCTTACTCCTACCAGTCATCCTCATACTCTTCCTCTGCCATCCTTTTTATAGAGTTTTCTTAGTGATTATTTTCCCAAACCCTCTTTAGATTCTTTTTATTAAATTTAATTAGGATAAACCTCCGCCGTACACATGTCACTCGATCCCCTAGTTGCACCAAAAAACAATTTTATTAATTAATTAAATTTTCCTATTTCCCTCACCTACCTAAAAACGTTTCCAAAAACACTCCTCAGTGTCCCTTTATTCCCTTACATTTCTTAAATGACTGACGCCTTTCTTAAAAACTAGTTGAGTTCATAATTAGAAGGTTCCAAAGACTAGATTCCCTACTATGTTAGACATTCCCCTTTTATTCTTAGTTCAGATTTAACAAGTTTAGATATAAAAAACAATTTATCCTTTTAATAATTTAATCCTTCATTAAAATTTTACTTTAATTATGATCGTTTGAATTTTTTTTACCCCCCTTCTTGTTATATGTCCATTTAGTTGTTTTTTGTTCACATGTTCTATTTAGACCTAGGTTTTAAATTCACTAGGCTTGGCGACAATTTTCAAGGGAAAATCAATTATTAAACTTTACTCATACAATCATTTATTTTAAGGCCGACCTGGTCCTAAGGATGCATAGTTTTCTAGGTACTAGGTTTATTAACTTACCAGAGTTAAAATTGCGACGTGCTCTTCAAGACGCACTACATGCTCCAAGGGTGCCACTCGCTTGCATTTCTGTTTTATTTGTGCGACGTGCCCTTCAAGATGCACTACCTGCTCCAAGGGCGCCACTCGCCATTGACTGATTTGGTAGACGTCAAACCCCTGTAGTCAATACTCCGTTAGGTGACCTTGTGGGAGACTAAGGGCCTCTAAGGAATAAGGACCCTGCCTTATTGTGCACCCCTTAGAATCATCGTGAGCGACTATCACAATCTTCCCTCACGACATCGTGGATCTCTCGAACTAGGTAATCGCTAACCTACAGTTCAAGCCACGACGAGAGTGCTAGTAGGCTGTGGCAGGGCTGCTGCCACACCTCTCCCTCAATATCTCTAGTTGTCATGCATGACCCCTTTACTCCTAATGTGAGTCTGGTTAGCAAGCTATCGTCAACCTGCATCCATCAACGAAACGTGTCAGCGATAACAATCAACATCATAATATCTAGTCATATGCCACATATGTAATATCAAAACATTCAAACCATAACCGTCTGCTCCCTGACTCGATCTGGAGTCCAAGGAGATCCATCGATGCCATCGACATCTTCGAACGTCCAGAGTCTTGCACACCAAGGAAAACCAGTCAATAACACATGTCGATATAAATATCATGAAATAACATATCATCAAATCCACAAACATCATCATTCTCCATAATCGAATCAGTCAATCATATAGTGAATCAGATCACTTGCACACAAGTGTCCACAAGAATAAGTCACATCGGGTGCGTGCAAGAGCAGGATGTTACAATTTTCTAGGTCATAGAAGCACCCTTTTGTGTGATCTAGGGTTTATGGTGTGGGGGATCTTCTCTTGACTCTATAGCAAAGGATTGTTGGGTTTTTCCCTTCATTGAGAAGGGTTTTCCCAGGATAACTTCTTGTGTTCTTGTGCATGGTTATTCTTCTTGTGATCTTGGTTACTACAACTAGTGCAACTACATTGTTTATGGTTCAAGTTCATGCTAAATTGAAAATAAACTACATGTGCTTGAGCTAAGCATTAAAAATTCAGCACAAAAGGGTGGCGAGACCAAGCCCAAGAGAGTGTTAGGATAATAAAGCCTCCCATTTTCGCAGACCATAAATGAAATATGTGGCCATAATGACTGGGGAGAAGGGAAGTAAGGGAGATGATTTTTGCATGATAAATCATAACGAATTGCAAGGTACATAGTATTATCTAGATCGGTGGCAGGTACCATTGGAACATTATCAGATCAGGGTCGCCGTAGGAGCGACCAAGAACCATGAGAAGGGTTGTACACGTGGTGGAGGAGAGGTTAATTCACATGAGACAAGGTGATGAATGTGGTTGGGGGCTAGCAGGGTCCAGTGAGCTAGAGTGACGTGTGGTGGCTTGCCTTGGGTGGCGGCCCCATGTCTCATCGCTTCCCTATCACCCTATACGGGGGTGCATAAATCATTTTTTAGGTTTAGGAATATTTTCAATTTGTCTGGGGAGTACACAAGTAGTGACTTGGGGAGCGTGATTTGGACAACGCTTTTGGTAATATCAAGGAGTGTCTTTTTGCATAAGTAATTAGACTTAAGGATGGGTTCATTAAGGGAGTGTGCTTTTGAAGGTGCTCTTGTTTAAAGCACACTTCAAGTGGGTGTAGGAGGGGGTGGGGTGGACTTCCTCGCAACATTGGTACAAAATGTAAGATATAAACATTAGTAATTGTATTAAGCAATAATTCTTTTTCGTGATTAAAAATTAGCTCCTCGGAGGAAGAGAGTATTTACTTTTGTTTCTTTATACACTGAAATTAATGTAATTTGTTTTCTCTTATATGGTTATAGTAAGATTATTTATAGTCAAAAGGATTTTCATTGTAATATATAGTCATTACAATAATATTGATATGAACTTTGAAATGAAAAAATTGTGAATATTCTCATTTTTGTGTTATATTTTTTTTCCCAAGGAACACCTTGTTGGAACACTTTTAAAATTATGAGCCTGAAGCTTTACCCTATTTCTCTTTACTTCATCTCAAAATCGAACTCAAATAATAAATCTTTTCTTGTCTTCCATCCAAAAGGAGTACACAAGGTGCATCGTCAATCCAATTCTCTCATCGATCGAACAATCCCTTTTTCCGAATGTTTTGGAGTTGCCTGAATGTTAAAAAGGTCAAGCCTCTAGAGACTTGCTTCAGAGTTTTGGGTTTTGGAGTTTCGTGCTTTGGGCATTTCACCATGTAGCAAATCCAAAGTCTCGATATCTGAAAGGTGTTCAAAGGGTCTTATTCATCATACACATATATCTTCCCAATCTTTGACACACTATTACAAGTAGTGGCATGTTGAAGCATCCACAAAGTTAGTTTGCTGACACGTGAAGCCATAAATACCTAAAAAGGAACTAAGCCCAATTAAAAAAATCAAGTAGTAGTTTCACACTTTTGGAGTTCGAACATATGCCATCTATCATATTATAAATTCACGAAGCCCGAACTCCCGAAATGCCTTAAGCGTTAAGCAAGGTTAATTAAATATTAAAGACAATTAGCAAATAATTAATTCCTACATGATTTTGAGTTTCAAAGATCATATCTCCATCTATTATTGGATATCCCGAGGTCCGAAGGCCCGAAAATAATTAAGGTTAAACATGATTAGTTAACGGGCTAAACACTATTGTCACATGTTAATTTTTCGTTGAATCGTAGTTCAGACAAATTCAAATTTCATCCATACAACCTCCCGATCACAAACCACCAAACATTAAATGGAATTAATAACAGATCTATGGCAATGATTCCAAATAAGATTGCGGATCACTGCCTAAATATTTTCATTAAGGAAAGTGAATACATTTTCAGTAAAGGTATTTATAAAACGATACAATTAAGGTGAATAATGATATTGGAGTTTGAATTCTAATAACAAGCTCGCAGAAAAGCAAGTTTGATCAAGATAAGAAGTTTGCGCATTTCCTGTAATAGGTAACAGAGTTATGAGCTCGTGATATCATGGCTCCACAGAAAACAACTAAAGTGTCTGGTGAAATCTCAAACCCGAACAAATACGTCTTCTTAGACACTTCACCTAGAACCATAGATACTGTGAAAACTTGGACGCAGGTATTCGATATTCTACAATACGAATTGATCAACTGCCCATATGATTCGAGCGACGAGGTGACTGAAACCCAAGCCATGAGATACAAATATGTTTCTCAATCAGAGCTGCATAAAATAGCAACGCTGCCTAGGCTCATGCCTTATAATGATATGATTGGTTGGGCACTAGAGAACGTCGACCTCTCTACCATTAGTATCTGCAATTCAAAAAAAGTTGCAGTTGGGTCTTTCTGACTAGAGCATTTCTAGGTAATGTACAAATTATCCCCAATTCCCAATTACATTTATAATGCCGCTTTCCTAATGGACTTCGATAAAAAAGAATGCACGCAATATGGAAAGAACTTACCTAACTTGATCAAGGATTTGTGCTCACGTCCTGAGAAGTTTGGAGCAGACACCCATGGCGTATATGTTGTTGCCTCATTAGAGCCTCACATGATGTATGTAGCCATGATGTTATGTAGAATTTTTGGGAAGGAAAACACTGCTCATTTCTTATTACCATGGGTACCAATCATGCATACAGTAGCGGAGGGGTATTCCTTCGATTGGGCCAAAATATTATCAGACAATTTGGTTAGGGAAATCATAGAATATCAGTGATTGAAATCCAAAGGGCAACCTGCCCCATTTTACATGTCGACATACATTATGGATGCCGTTTGTTCTATGACGCCATTTCCTTTGATGGGCTGGAGCTGAACTCTGACCAATGCCGAACCAATACATTTCTATCACTCCAAGATGTGGGAGGCTAAAGCAAAAGATTTATTCTACGAAATTTGCAACTATGTGGTGGTGCTGATGCACATCACTATATACGGTTTCCCACCTCCCACGATTTCAGACAAGATAGTGACCAACTTGGGAAAAATAGTGGATTGGTACATTGAGGAACATTTCTCTTACATCAGGGTTTTTGGATGTTCCATTCCTCCGCATGCCTTACCCAAGTTTCTACTAGATCGATTGGTGTGCCGAGAGGTAGCACATCAAACTGTGCTAGGGGGAATCAATAAAGAACTAAAGGCAGTGCAGAAACAAGTATGGCCCAACTTTCCTTCGTAGGTTGGTATGTTCTCACTGTTAGATTTTGGCCACTCAAAAGTAGAAGCTGCGACCCTAGAATATATTAAGCTTGTAAATATTGAATTCAAGAAACACGATCCCCTGAAGATCGTGGGAAATCACATGGATCTTTACAATCTAAAGAGATACGAGCATGAAGATTTCCCACATGATGAGATATTTCGAGGAGCAAGATCTTATCAGGAAGTGTTGAGCCGAGTCCAAACTCTGGGTCCAAACAAATTAGCCAAGTTCTATAATTTTCAAATACATCGAAGAAATAGTTTTCCTAAAGTCTTACAGGGAGAAGCCCCGACATCTCCAGCTACACAGGAAATTGCGACCCTGAATTTAGAAACAGGGAGCTCCAGTGAGCAGGATGCTCAAAGAAATTCGGAAAAAACTAAGGGTTTGACATAGAAGGGGGATATTGCAGTGACCAATCCACTAGATGATCAAACTAAAGCTCAAGTTGAAGCTTTGATAAAAAAGGGGCAAGAAAAATCACAGTCCACACCAGACAAATCGACTACTAACACAATAGGGCAACAATCATCCATCGAGATAGGAAACCCTATCCAATCGGTCACACCTTTACAGTCTAGTAGGTGGAACCGAAATGCCGAAGTCATATTTATAGAGGATCTCACTCCTATTTCGGTGGAAGAAATTCCCCCCTCTGACTTCTTCTTCAACAGGAAGAGGAGGGCTATAGTAAAAAGAGAAACACACCAAAAGGAGGGTCCAATTGTCAAGAGGCACATAGTGCTATATGATGGTCAGGCCTTAGAGGAGGTAGAAGTTGCTATGGAAGTGGAAGGCACATTGGGAGCTTTTTCCACAACAAATCAATGTTCAATTAGGAATCTAGTAGAACAACTAAAGCAGAAGGATCTGTTGGTGAAATAGTTGCAAAACCAAATAAAGACTGCAGAACAGAGTGTGAGAAATGAAATGAATAAGGGTTTTGATCAGATCAGAGCCTGTGACAGACAAGAAATCCAACAACTCAAAATCAATCTTGATGAAATGCATAAAAATTCACAGGCAAGTAGAGAACTGGCCATTCAATAGGGAGAGTTGGTCAAACAATTGCAGGCTAAAATAAACTTGACTGAGAACACTGGAGTGGATATGGCAGTTTTTCAAGCCCAGGCATTGTAGGTGCACGAGAAGCTGGAATTAGCCCAACAAAACTTTTTTACTAAATTAGAATCTCTTCAAAACTATTATAGAGTGACAAACCATTATTTAAATAACATTTGCATAAAGGAGAGAGAGGCCACTGCAGCTCGAGTTACTTTCCATGAGGCCATTTTATCAGCAAAAAAGGATGAAGTAGCTAGGGTCTCTAGGTTGTCTCTTTCAGAGAAAACTCGAGGTGATATAATACTGAAAACCTGGGAGGCCAATCTAGTTGAAAGTAAAAGGTTATCCAGGGAAGTGAAGAAAGCTTGTGAAGAAGCACTTTCTTCACTCGACAAAGAGTCAGTGGAAATTGAAAGAGATAATATATCTGAAACCCAGGGACAAATTGATATAGAAAAAAATCAACTTAATTCCAAGGAAAGCATGGAAGAAGCCCAGACCACAATCCTGCAATTGAAACAAATTGACATTATCCAGATTAATAAGTGGATAGTCAATCCTAGTCTATGACTACAATCTATATCTTTAGAAGCCAAGAGAATGGAGGATAGGCTACCTCACATAGAAAATAAGTTATATACTTTTGAGGTGAATGACACAACAAAGCAATCCATGTTAGTGGTGTAGTTCGTAGGTAGATGTGTTCAGTGTCTCGAGCAAGGGAGGGGTAACACATCAGGAAATAAATGAGACAATGTGTGCATACTATTTACTTAGGTCATGATTAGAGACCAACTGTTTCCGATATGAAGGACAACAAGAAGAAATGTCTCTGCCAACAGGCAAAGAGACAGGGAAGGTGGAAATGAAACTCTTCAAATTTTACATATTGTAATATTTATTGTTTCCAAATTATGAGAATTTCAACAGCTTAGGGTTGAGATCATTTTTGTATAAATACATAGTTTGAAGACCTAACAAAGGCTGCTTCTTTCCGAATGTAATAGAGAGAACTCTCCTTTTGTGAGAATTAATACAAGTGCAGACAATGATTCCAATTTTTGTGCAGTTTGAGTTATGTTTTCCTCTTGTATTCCATATCTCTAGTTTTCTTTATGTTATTCCTTGATAAGTGAGTGTTTTAAATCTAGTACTACTGCTACTACAATCACATTAAATCGGTTGTTTGATAAACAAACAATTTTTTCTCTGTATTTGCTATAAGTAAATACAAGACCTGTGAACTACTTGGATAACTGTATCTCATATCCTTTCAACGGTGCATTCTTTATTTTCTTCTACTGTGAACAATGTAAGATTCATTTTGCATTGATGCCTCATTTTGTTTAACAGTTTTGTAAGTTTCCCCACATCTTTTTATTTTATAAATCGACTCAGATGACGAAATACAACTTCTTCCCTGTTCTGTCATTAATTTCATTTAAGGATTAATTCTTATATAACTAACGAAAGAAAAAACAACTTAAAAAAATCCTTTTATATTTATGATGCCTAACATTATTATTTGATCCTTAAGGATAATCTTAGGAACAACATCTTTTTGGTGCCGTTGCCAGGGACAGAGAAACAAAGTTATTTTTCCTTGGGAGAACGACATGGTAAGTTTCTCTCTTTGATAGTGAACAAAGATTGAATACAATAATAAGGCTAATTGTTATATTTCACTTGGCAACTCCACTACAAATAAACTGACATTCGGTAGAAAAAATACCAGGAAGAATCCAGATGACCAACATACTACCCCTATATCTGATCCTGAAAAGATATTAAAACCAAGAGGATACCTCAAGCAGACTGCTGCATCCACAAGTAAGGTTTACCAACCCAAAACTGTGAAAATAATGCTAAGGTTCCACTTGAACAATCAATCTCGCAAGAAGGTTACACACAAAGCCACTTCAGAGATACATCAACTGATAAACTTGAAGCTAAAACCATAAACCCTGAGCTGGTTTTACCTAAGATAAAAGCCAAGACCGATTCGACTACCCCCTTTACTAGTAAAGGTAAAATATCCCTTTCGATACCCACTTTTATTGATATTCCACTGGTCCTCGAAATAAAGGTTTCAGTTCCCCGAAACTCTTAGGAGTATATCTCATACCCTGATTCAACTCCCGTTGGTTCTCTTGTTTATATATCTTGTAAGTCTGAAGAACCCAGTCCTGATTTCCCTTTTCTCCCCTTTTCAGACTTTCTGTCTCCTAATGGTCAATTTCCAGAACCTCCTTCTCCTTATCCCGAGGTAGCCGAAGGGTCACTACAAGTTTTTGAAAATCTGCTCTATAATTCCAGAATTTCATCCCCTAGACTCTCAATGGCTGCTGCCAGAGGAGGTGGTGCGGGAGGTGGTAAAACAAAAACTCCACTAGGATTTTCTCTAAGGTAGCTGCCATATATGCCCTTTTAGTCCTTCCTCCTGTCCTTCATGACCTGCCTGAAAATTACATGAAAAAATTACCAAAGTTTACAGGGGAGGGAGATTTAACGGTGGCAAAACACATAATTTTTTTCGATCAATTCGCTGATATCCTCAGTATCAAACATGAAGACGTATACTCGAGGCTCCTAGTGAAAACTTTTGAGGGGAAAGTAAGGATCTGGTTTAGAGGACTTCCGATAGGATCCCTGAGGTCTTTCGATGAGTTAGAAAAAGGTTTCTTAAGATAGTGGGGAGAAAAGAAAGACCACTTGTACTATCTGACGGAGTTTGGGGCTCTGAGGAAAAATAATTCCGAGTCAGTCCTAGAATTATCCTAGAGGCTTAACAAACTATATCATAATATCCCAACAGAAGTTAAACCCTCTCAACCCGCAACTAAAGTGACATTTGCAGGGGCTTTTGAGCCCGACTTTGCTTTACTTATAAGAGAAATAATATCTACTACTCTCATGGGAATGCAAGATGATGCTATAGAAATAGAGTCGAATATGATGGCATTGGGTAAAATAAAATTCAAAGTTGAGACAGGAACCAAGGAAACCAAACGCTTTAGAGAACAAGAAGGACCCTCCGGATCTGGGAGGTCCTCGGAGGAAAAAATGGATGACATGGCTAAGATAGTCAAAGAGTTATCAAACAAAATATTTAGAATGGAACTAGACCAAACTAAGCTTGATCCTTTGCCAGAAGAGATTTCGAAATGAATTCCAACCCCCAGATCTAGCAGAGACAAGTGAAAAATGAAGAACAAAAGATCAAAACCCCTTTTAAAACATAAAACTTCATGCAAAGTGATGATATGCATGACTACAAGGGGTTAGATGAAGATATAAACAATATCAATGATGATGACTGAGAATCTCACCTAACCAGACATGATTACGAAAGATCTTTAGACCAAGAACCCCTGTTTGGAAATGAGGAAAGCATAAATAATATGGGAGAGTCTGATTATCAAGGAATCACTGACTCTATAATGGCCGAGCTTCAACATAAATATAATTTAAGGCCTAGAGATAAAAATTATACAACCGCTCCACCGAAGAAGATCTTTTCAAGAACTAAAACGAATGAGGCAGCTCAACCATCCACTGAAAAGCAAGCTGCTAAAACAAAGACAGTTGAAACACAAGCTGCCAAAATAAAGACAAACGAAACGAAATCAACGCAAACTAATAAATCAGAAAAAAGAGAAACATAGATCCCATCTAGAGAAGCCGAAAAGACAATTGGAAACTTCAATATGGAAAGCAAAATTAATAAAATTAAAATTCCAGTACCTTTGGTTGAACTGGCGAAAAATCCAATGTATAGAAAACAAATTACCAAGATGATAAATTTCTCAGATGCTGAAAGTCATGCAGATGTTATTAACCTAGAATATGATAGACCCACTATAATGTTTTGTCCACATATCGAAAACGCTAAATACCATGTCGCTCCTTTTTATATTACGTTGACTGTGCATGATCACCTGCTCCATAACTGTATGTTGGATTTTGGAGCCTCCCACAACTTAATGCCCAAAGTTATTAAGGAAAAACTGGGTCTCGAGGTTACTAGACCATACCGAGATCTGTATTCTTTTGATTCAAGAAAGGTTAAGTGTCTCAATATGATTAAATATTTAGTGGTTAATCTTGCACAGATCTATGTGAAGAGAATTCTCATGGATGTAGTCATTGCTGATGTTCCTGCGAAGTATGGCATGTTATTATCCAGGTCTTGGGGTGCCAAACTTGGAGGATCGCTTCAACTGGACATGATGTATGCTACGATCTTGATTTTCGGTGGACAGTCCACCTGTCTATACAGAGAAACAAAGTTTGCGTATACTGTAAGTGAACCACATAACCCAAATGATTACGTAACGTATGTCGTCGACCAGGATCTAGGAAACTATATATTATCAGTTGATGGTGGTTTTGACGAATGTACAGAAGAGAATTGTACAAAATAAGAACAAAAAAATAGAAAAACCAAACAAAAATGTAAATAGTATAGGAGTTTGGAAATTTTTTTTTGATGGTGCTTCATCTTGGGAATGAGCGGGAGCGGGGGTGTTGTTTGTGGCACTCGGAGATGAATTCATTATTCCTTTCTCATACAGATTACAGTGGGAAATTAACTATACCAATAACGTATGCGAATATGAATCTCTCGTCTTATGATTAGAGGCTACCGGGAAGTTGAAGATAAAAAATCTAATAGTTTACGGTGATGCATAATTAATAGTAAAATAGATAAGGCAACAATATCAAGTCAAAAATCCAAAGCTAAGGTCGTACATATACTGCGCCTGAGATTTGATAGAAAACTTTTTCTCATCATTTAATATTCATCATATTCCCATGGCAGATAATCAACAAGCCGAATCCCTAGCGAAAGTGGTTGCTACTTTTATGCCACCTATCGTCTTGAAGATAAAATATCACATATAAATGAGGCACAGGCCTTCAATACCAAACAATTTTCAACACTGGAAGGTCTTTGAAGATGATGAGCAGATCAAGCAGTTTCTAGAAATGGTGGATGAATTTTTTGAAATGCACATCGACCAGGAAAATCAGAATGACCCTACTTGGATCATGCAGGAAGATGAAGATCCTCAGAAGTTCCAGGATAAGATCGCTAACCACCACATGTTGGTTCTGAAAAACAATCAGATTCCTAAGGGTCTTATTCCATTAGAAAGATTATTTGATCGGGATGATATACCCCTAAATTCTACCTTGCAACCTCAACCCGAAGAGGTTGAAGATTGTGATATAGGCACTAAGGAAAACCCTAAACTGGTCAAAATATCTAAATACCTTCCACCCAAAATGAAAGGTAAATATGCTGAGTTACTCAAACAATACAAAGATGTCTTCTCTTGGTCTTATAATGAACTGAAGTCTTATGATACCACTGTCATTGAACATAAAATCCCTTTGAAACCTAGCATCAAACCTTTCAGGCAGAATCTCAGACAGAAAAACCCTATACTCTTCCCTGTGATAGAAAGGGAAGTAAAAAATCTTCTTGACGCAAAGATTATTGTTCCACTTAGGTATTTCGAGTGGGTAGCTAAATTAGTTCCAATAAGGAAGAAGAACGATGAAATTAGACTCTGCATGGATTTTAGGAACCTAAACAGATCATCCCTTAAATACAATTATCTGCTCCCTAAAATGGACCACGTTCTGGAAAAAGTGGTCGGGGCTAACCAAATGTCTATGATTGATGGCTTTTCAATTTACAACCAAATTGCAGTCCACGAAGATGACAAATAAAAAACCGTGTTTACCACTCCATGGGGTACTTTCATGTACGATAAAATGCCATTCGGTCTGATGAACGCAAGGGACACCTTTCAATGAGAAATGGACATATCCTTTGTTGGTGAGAGAGATAAGTTTTCATCATTTATCTCAATGATTTAACTGTTTTTTCTGACTCAGATGCAGAGCACTTGGTACACCTCAAACAAACATTCAAAAAATGCAGAAAATTCGGGTTGTCACTCAACCCTAAGAAATCCCATTTTTCAATGCAAGAAGGTAAACTCTTGGGCCATATAGTATCTAGAGAAGGAATCAAAATCCATCCAAAAAGGGTTGAAGCTATTGATACAATCAATATTCCTAGAAAAAGAAAGAAAATTCAATCTTTTTTAGGAAAAATATTTTTTTTAAGAAGATTCATTCCAAATTTCGCTGAAATTGTTAAATTGATTACAAATATGTTGAAAAAAGACAGTGAAGTCAAATGGACAGTCGAAGCTAAAACATCTTTCAAATTCATCAAGAAGGTAATAGGAGAAGTACCGGTGCTGGCCAACCCAGACTACATGAAAGAGTTCTTGATCTTTCCATTCGCATCTGAGAATGCTATTGCAACCATGCTCTTACAGAAGAACGATGAAGGTTTCGAGCAACCGATAACATTTTTTAGTAAAAGCCTCAGAGACACCGAGTTGAAATATGATATACTGAAAAAACATGCATACACTATGGTGAAGGCCCTCAAAGCCTTTAGGACTTACATGCTGCATTCCAAAATAATTGCATGCGTACCAACCAACTCTGTTAAAAATATATTGGTTCAACCTGATAGTGATGGAAGGAGGGGCCGATGGCTAGCCAAAATTCAGGAATTCGATCTTGAGGTAAAACCAACTAAACTCGTCAAAGGTCAAGGCCTGGCTAAGATATTATCCAAATTGAATTTTAGAGCACTCGGGATAAATCATCTGCAATCTTACAAAGAACTTCCAGACATAGAATAATTTGATGATCAGACACCTACAACTCGGATCCAAGAAAAATTTTCTTCCTCTGCTTGGTATGGAAACATAGTTTCATATCTCCTGACTCTTCAATGCCCAAGTGATATGAATCCTTCTAAGGAAAAACATTGAAGTTGCACGCGGTAAAATATTGCATCATAGACAACCAACTATATTGGAGGGATCCCCTAGGATTTTTACTAAGGTGTCTGATAGAATCTGAAACAAAGAATGTTATAAATGAATTTCATGATGGGGTGTGTGGATGACACCACGCCTGGAGGACAACGACCTATAAAATCTTGAAAGTTGGATACTATTGGCCGAAGTTATTTACATACATGAATACTAAAGTCAGAGCCTGTAATTCTTGTCAACTATTCTCAGGCAAGCAAAAGCTTCCTGCACTACCCTTGATCCCAGTCAAGACATAAGCTCCATTTCAACAATGGGATTTGGATTTTATCGGAGAAATCCATCCACACTCTAGTGCACAACATAAATGGATTCTAACCGCTACAGATTATTTCATTAAATGGGTAGAGGCAATTCCGACACAAAATGCTACAGATTCAGTGGTGATCAATTTCTTAGAAGAAAACATTTTATCAAGATTCGGTTGTCCCCAGAAGATAGTCACGGATAATGCCGAAGCTTTCAAATCCATGGAGATGGTTAGTTTTTGTCAAAAGTACAACATTGTACTAGGACATTCCATAGCCTACTATCCTCAGGGAAACGGATTAGCCAAGTCATCGAATAAAATCCTCATCACCATAATAAAAAAGTTGATGACTGAAAATAAGAAATCCTGGCATGTTCATTTGAAATACGTTGTGGGAAAATCGAATAGGCACTAAGAAATCGATCGGAATGTCTCATTTCCAAATGGTGTACGGTACTGACGTGGTCCTCCCCATAAATCTTGCTTTTCCTGTGATGAATCTTTGGCAAAATGTGAAGGAAGAACCGAATGATGTTACCAGAAGAATAAACTAGTTAGTTGAAGTCCAACAAAATAGGGCTGAGGTGGATGAGAAAATTCAGAGATATCAAGACAATATGAAAGCCATGTTTGATAAAAAATCTAAAGATAATGAATTTCTTCATGATGACCTAGTTTTGAAGTGGGATGCCAGGAAAGAAGACGCTGCAAAACATGGCAAGTTTGATCACATATGGTGTGGGCCTTTCAGGATCGTAGCTTCCGAGGGAAAGAATTCGTTCTTACTAGAAAACCTTGACAAGAAAGTCCTTAATGCCCCCATCAATGGGTGTTACCTAAAGAAATTCATGAAATAATCAGATCCCAAATCATCATTCTACATACCGGTTTGATTTTCTTGTTTTGATTTACAATTTTTTGTTTCTTTGGTAAGTTTTTACTTTTACTATAGATAGGATCAATTTTGTTGATTTCATTAAAAACAGAAATATAAAAACAAGTAACACATATCGTTTCTTTTTCTGCAAGGGTTCTGACATTTCTCATGTTTATTTTTAGATAGAATACTTACCAATTTTTGATGGATAAAGATGTATAAAAAACTAAAAATCGTGTTTTAGAACAATTAGTTTTCTCACGAAACAGGTGATAAATTAACAATGGTTTTGCTTGATAATACAAATGAAATCCAAGGTATGAAATTCTATGATCATTGTTGTTCAAACAAAGATGCTGAAAGAAGTCTTATAAAATCTAAATAAGGTTGCACTGATGTAAAAATGGTCACCTGATCAAAGATTAGAAAAATACAAAACTCTGAGTCTTCGAATCAAATGAAAATAATACGAAGGTAATAAAATAAAATAAAAATAAAAATAAGAATAAAAGAAACTCACTAACAGGAAGTAGTTTTGAGTGGAAGTGAGATACCTTTCAAAACCTCTGACTTTTCGTTCCATTCGAGATATATCATATCAAAAATATTTTATTCTATCTTGATTTTCACTCCCCGACCTTAAAACTCCACAGGAAGACAAAGTTCGCCTTGACCCGGGAAGCTTAAAAAGCTAGACCTTCAAAACAAGAGTAGGCAGAAATTTCATGATTCCTCTGATTTTAACTAAGAGAAAGTATGTCTAGGCTAATCCTGACTACTTTATCCCTTCTATCAGAGTTAAGATGATTCATTTTGCTCCAGGAGAGTCCCTATAAATCAGAAGCTCCCCGTGATAACATCCCCATACGTAAAGGTTTTTTGAAGGTCAGGAGAGGATTAGCTCAGAGTAAACCGAAGTGAGTTGACAGACCTTCACTGCTAAATTATAAACATATATTATCACTTGTATGATACATACAAATTGATTGCGCCCACTTCAGAAATATTAAAATATAAGACGGATGGTGAAAGGAAATTCATAATATGATTGCCCTCATCTGGTCCAAGACAAATGGTGAAAGGAAATTCAAAATTCGATTGCCCCCATTTTGTTCGAAAGAGATGATGAAAGGAAATTCATTTAAATGATTGCCCTCATCTCAACAAAGTGAAAATTGAAGTGGTGAAAGGAAATTCAATGGTAAATGTAGATAACTTTACCGAGGTACTGAACAGGCTTGCTGGCAGTGAAGCAATGTCTATGATATCTGCAAGGCTATTATACATGCATATAATTTACTCTGGTAGCTAGTTCTCCTTTTGACAATATTTACATTCTTAACCAACAAGGGACCCCCTCCCTGAACTAAATCGTTAAATTTACTCTACCTTGAGGCGAACAAAATCGACCAGAGTCTGATAGCTTGGTTAAATTTGTTTTGATTATCTTAAACAGACCTGAAATCGGTTTCAAGAAAAAGAAAGCTATTAATAGCCTAAACTTGAGATTGGTCAACGATCAAGTTTTTGAAAGTTTTCTGAGATACGACTGAAGTCTAATATCCTTTTGTATGATTTCTCAAAGGTGTTTCCCAGAAACCCAATGATGACTCCATTAACCAGGGATGATTTTAAGGATGGAAATTTATTTTAAAATGTAGAAACCTTGGCGAATATTACTAATCCTTCATATGTCAACTATAAATGTTTGGCGATCTTTTTTTTTTTTAAATATTCAAATTTCTAAGTATTTTATATAGTTTTTATAAAATTTTGGCGATTTTTAAGGTAAAATAATTTTTTCCTATAGAATTTGGGCGAATCATTTTTAAAATAGTGAATCTCGTTTTTGGAAAACCCATGGAAAATTAGCCCATGAGGGAAATTTAGCCCCTAAAATCATCCATGCCATTAACCCAATAAAGGCACTTGGTCCACAGTTCTTCCACGCCTTGTAGGGATACGTGATCCTCAGATGGAGCCTATGTTGGAACACTTTTACAATTATGAGCCTAAAGCTTTACCCTTTTTCTCTTTACTTCATCTCTAAATCGAACTCAAATAATAAATCTTTTCTTGTCTTCCATCCAAAAGGAGTACACAAGGTGCATCGTTGATCCAATTCTCTCATCGATCAAAGGACCCCTTTTTCTGAACGTTTTGGAGCTTCCTGAATGTTAAAAAGGTCAAGCCTCTAGAGACTTGCTTCAGAGTTCTGGGTTTCAGAGTTTCGCGCTTTGGGCATTTCACCATGTAGAAAATCCAAAGTCCTGAGATCTGAAAGGTGTTCAAAGGGTCTTAGTCATCATACACGTACATCTTCCTAAGCTTTGACACATTATTATGAGTAGTGGCATGTCGAAGCATCCATAAAGTTAGTTTTCCGACACATGAAGTGATAAATACCTAAAAAGGAACTAAGCCCAATTAAAAAAATCAAGTAGTAGTTTTGCACTTTTGGAGTTCGGACATACGCCATCTATCGTATTATAAATTCACGAAGCCCAAAATCCCGAAATGCCTTAAGCATTAAACAAGGTTAATTAAATATTAAAGACAAATAGAAAATAATTAATCCCTACGTGATTTCCAGTTTCGGAGATCATATCTCCAACTATTATCAGATATGCCGAGGTTCGAAGGCCCGAAAATAATTAAGGTTAAACATGATTAGTTAACGGGATAAACACTGTTGTCCCGTGTTAATTTTTCGTTTAATCATAGTTCGGGCAAATTCAAATTTCATCCATACAACCTCCCGATCACGAACCACCAAACATTAAATGGCATTAATAACAGATCTATGGCAATGATTCCAAATAAGATCGCGGATCACCGCCTAAATATTTTCATTAAGGAAAGTGAATACATTGTCAATAAAGGTATTTATAAAATCGATACAATTAAGGTGAATAACGATATTGGAGTTTGAATTCTAATAGCAAGCTCGTAGAAAAAAAAGTTTGAGCAAGATAATAATTTTGCGCATTTCTTGTAACATGTAACAGAGTTCCGAGCTCATGATATCATGGATCGACGAAAAACAACTAAATCATTTGGTGAAAGCTCAAACCCTAACACAAACGTCTTCTCAGACACTTCACCCAGAACCATAGATATCGTGAAAACCTAGATGCAGATATTCAATATTCTACAATATGAATTGATCAACTGCCCAGATGATTTAGGCTATGAGGTGACTGAAACCCATGCTACGAGATACAAATATGTTGCTCAATCATAGCTGCATAAAATAACAACGCAGCCCAGGATCATGCCTTATAATGATATGATTGGTTGGGCACTAAAGAACGTTGACCTCTCGACCAAAAGTATCTGCAATTCGCAAAAAGTTGCAGTTGGGTCTTTCCAACTAGAGCATTTTCAGGTAATGTACAAATTATCCCCAGTTCCCATTTACGTTTATAATGCCGCTTTCCTAATGGACTTCAACAAAAAATAATGCGCACAATATGGAAAGAACTTACTTGACTTGATTAAGGATTGGTTCTCACGTTTTGATAAGTTTAGAGCAGACACCTATGGCGTATATGTTGTTGCCTCATTAGAGCATCACATGATGTTATGTAGACTTTTCAGGAAGGAAAACACTGCTCCTTTCTTATTACCATGGGTACCAATCATGCATACAGTAGCAGAGGGGTATTCCTTCGATTGGGCCAAAATATTATTGAACAATTTGGTCAAGGAAATCACAGAATATCGGTCATTGAAAGCCAAAGGGAAACCTGCCCCATTTTACATGTCGACATACATTATGGACGTCGTTTGTTTTATGACGCCATTTCCTTTGATGGGTTGGAGTTGGACTCCGACCAACGCTGAACCAATATATTTTTATCACTCCAAGCTGTGGGAGGATAAGGACAAATATTTCTTCTACGAAATATGCAACTATGTGGTGGTGCTGATGCATATCACTATATACGGTTTCCCACCTCCCATGATTTCAGACAAGATAGTGACCAACTTGGGAAAAATAGCGGATTGGTACATTGAGGAACATTTATCTTACATCAGGGTTTTTGGATGTTCCATTCCTTTGCATGCCTTACCCAAGCTTCTACCAGATCGATTAGTATGCCGAGAGGTAGAACATCAAACTGTTCTAGGGGAAATCAGTCAAGAACTAAAGGCAGTGCATAAAAAAGTATGGTCCGCCTTTCCTTTGCAGGTTGGTATGTTCTCACTGTTAGATTTCAACCACTCAAAAGTAGAAGCCGTGGCCCTAGAAGATATTAAGCTTGTAAATATTGAATTCAAGAAACACGATCCCCAGAAGATCGTGGGAAATCACATGGCTCTTTACAATCTAAAGAGATACGAACATGAAGATTCCCCACAGGATGAGATATTTCGAGTAGGATCTTATTAGGAAGTGTAGAGCTGAGTCCAAACTCTGGCTCCAGGAAAATTAGACGAGTTCTATAATTTTCAAAGAAACCGAAGAAATAGTTTGCCTAAAGTATTACAGGGAGAAGCCATGACATCTCCAACTACATAGGAAATTGCAACCCATAATTTAGAAACAGGGAGCTCCAGTGAGCAGGATGCTCAAAGAAATTTGGAAAAAATTGAGGTTTTGACACAGAAGGGGGATACTGCAGTGACCAATCCACTAGATGATCAAACTAGAGCTCAAGCTAAAGCTTTGATAAAAAAGGGGCAAGAAAAATCACAATCCACACCAGACAAATCAACTACTAACACAATAGGGCAACAACCATCCACCGAGATATGCAACCCTATCCAATCGGTCACACATTTATAGTCCAATAGGTGGAACCCAAATGACGAAGTCGTATTTATAGAGGATCTCACTCCTATTTCAGTGGAATAAATTCCCCCCTCCAACTTCTTCTTCAACACGAAGAGGAGGGCTACAGTATAAAGAGAAACATGCCAGAAGGAGGGTGCAACTGTCAAGAGGCACAAAGTGCTATATGATGGTCAGGCCTTAGAGGAGGAAAAATTTTCTATGGAAGTGGAAGGAACATTGGGATCTTTTGTCACAAAAAATCAATGTTCAGTTGGGAATCTAGCAGAACAACTGAAGCAGAAGGATCTGTTGGTGAAACAGTTGCAAAACCAAATAAAGACTGCAAAACAGAGTGTGAGAAATGAAATGAATAAGGGTTTTGAGCAGATCAGATCCTGCGACAGACAAGAAATCCAACAATTCAAAATCAGTCTTGATGAAATGCATAAAAATTCACAGGCAAGTAGAGAACTGGCCATTCAATAGGGAGAGTTGGTCAAACAATTGTAGGCTAAAATAAACTTGATTGAGAACACTGCAGTGGATATGGCGTTTTTTCAAGCCCAATCATTGGAGGTGCACGAGAAGCTGGAATCAACCCAACAAAACCTTTCTACTAAAGTAGAAGCTGTTCAAAACTATTATCGAGTGGCATACCATTATTTAAATAATATTTGCATAAAGGAGAGAGAGGCCACTGCAACTCGAGTTACTTTCCAGGATTCTGTTTTATCAGCAACAAATGATTAAGTAGTGAGGGTCTCTAGGTTGTCTCTTTTAGAGCAAAATCGAGGTGATATAATACTGAAAACTTGGGAGACCAATCTAGTTGAAAGTAAAAGATTAGCCAGGGAAGTGAAGAAAGCTTGTGAAGAAGCACTTTCTTCACTCGACAAAGAGTCACTGGACATTGAAAGAGATAGTATCTCTGAAACCCTGGGGCAAATTGATATAACAAAAAATCAACTTAATTCCAATGCAAGCATGGAAGAAGCCCAGGCCGCAATCCTGCAATTGAAACAAATTGACATTATCCAGATTAATAAGTGGATAGTCAATCCTAGTCTACAACTACGGTCTATATCTTTATAATCCAGGATAATGGAGGATAGGGTGCCTCACATAGAAAATAAGTTATATACTTTTGAGGTGAATGACACAACATAGTCATCCATGTTAGTGGTGCAGTTTGTAGGTAGACGTGTTCAGTGTGTCGAGCAAGGGAGGGCCAACACATTAGGAAATAAATGAGAAGTGTGCATACTATTTACTCTGGTCATGATTAGAAGCCAACTATTTCCGAGCTGGAGGACAAGAAGAAGAAACGTCTTTGCCAGCGGGCGAAGAGATAGGGAAGGTGCAAATGAAACTCTTCAAATTTTACATATTGTAATATTTACTGTTTTCGAATTATGAGAATTCCAATCGTTTAGGGTCGAGATCATTTTTGTATAAATACATAGTTTGAAGACTTAACAAAGGTTGCTTCTTGCCAAATGTAATAGAGAGAACTCTCATTTTGTGAGAATTAATACAAGTGCAGACAAGGATTCCAATTTTTGTGCAGTTTGAGTTATGTTTTCCTCTTGTATTCCATATCTCTAGTTTTCTTTATGTTATTCCTTAATAAGTGAGTGTTTGAAATTTAGTACTACTACTACTGCAATCACATTAAATCAGTTGTTTGATAAGCAAACAATTTTTCCTCTGTATTTTCTATAAGTAAAAACAAGACATGTGAGCTACTTGGATTACTGTATCTCATATCCTTTCAAGGGTGCATTCTTTATTTTCTTCTACTGTGAACAAGGTAAGATTCATCTTGCATTGATGCCTCATTTTGTTTAACAGTTTTGTAAGTTTCCCCCACATCATTTGATTTTATAAATCAACTCAGACGACGAAATACAACCTCTGTCCTGTTTTGTCATTAATTTCATTTGAGGATTAATTCTTATATAACTAACGGAAGAAAAAACACCTTTCAAAACATCATTTTATATTTATGATTCCTAACATTATTCTTTGAGCCTTAAGGATAATCTTAGGAACAACACATCTCATAGTGAAACTCTTGGGAACTTCTCTGCATTTGTGGATGGTATATTGTGCAAACCCAACGACACTAATTATGGCACCTACCCAACAAGGAAATTGAGGGAGGCATGCAATAGAGGTAACCAGTCTATGGATTGACCCCAAGACCTCTTGCATGAAGCTCAAAGTACTTGACCACTTGAGCTAGCCTATTGGAATCCCATCGAGCTATTTCTTTTTTTTGTTACACACATATA
Source organism: Picea engelmannii (assembly GCA_009831015.1). Taxonomy (NCBI): domain Eukaryota; kingdom Viridiplantae; phylum Streptophyta; class Pinopsida; order Pinales; family Pinaceae; genus Picea; species Picea engelmannii. Next base: position 5,764,143 of record ML776581.1, read on the forward strand.
CACACATTTACTGAATAACCTATTGTTTGAAGAGATGCACTAGTAATCCCTTCACAATGTACATACAAAGCCATTATTACATCAAAATATCCTTTCCCCTATCCACTAAAAAAACTACCCAGGGAAAGTGCATTAGATCTATATTTTCATGATCTTTTATCAATGTACCAAATGAGTTTCACATTGAATATTGAATCTAAAATCAATAATTTATCAATTTTGGTTGATCTTTCTTTGCCAAATCTTAGAATGTTCTAGCACATCGCTTTCACCATAAGAAGTGAAGAGTAATCATCTTTATTATTTTCCAAATACTCTAGACAACTTTATGGAAACACCAAGGATATATGAAGAGGATAACCCACCAATGTAATTACGATGATACCTACAAAATAAATCGTTTCAAAGTCTAGAAATCCTTAGCAAATGGGCACCTTCAAAGAGATGGTAAACATATTTTGGTTTCCCACAAAAGCGATGATTTCCGTCTATAAAATTGTTTTATGAAGCCTTCAATTAAGAGTGTGTGATGTACCATAAACAATGAATGGGATGACACTTGCATAAATTGGAAATCATAGAACATAAACAACAATAGTGGGGGTACCTGCACACTTGAGGGTTGGATAACACCTAATCATTTGAAAATGGAAGACATCTTAATGAATAACAACTTGAAGTTGGTTTTTATATTGATAAAGTTAACAAGATACATAATATAGGGGGGGGGGGATATTATTTCTAACAATAAGATGCACAAACCCTAACCTTAAACTTATGTCATGTGTCTAGGCCTTTATTATATAAAGGTGGTTTTTGTACACATATGACTTTATTACAAATATATAATCTATTTTGTGGTTAGGTACATAACATGTACTCCCCTTTAGAATTTTTTTTCCCCTCAAAGGTTTAAATTACAATTGATGGGTGCACTTTATAACACAAATGACATACAATTTGCACTTTAAGTCACTTTATAACATAAGTGACATGCACTTTACCATAAAGTCACTTGAAAAATAGAGAGAAAGATTTGAACCCAAGTACCACTTAATTAAGTGAGCTAAAAGACACTTATATAACATGGAGAAAGAGAGATTTTTTTTTCCTCCATCACAAACTAAGCGTCTAAGTTTTCTCTTCCTTGAAACATGTTGTTTTATTCAACCAAGCGATCTCTAACTCCATCTCCTCTCCTGTCCCCGAAATTACATCCTCTTCAACCTACCATGTAATCTTCCACTCCATCTACCTCAACAACTCAAAGATTTCCACATGCATACTTGCAACCTCCTACAAGTCCATGGAGGTCCCTTCCCCAAAGATTGCTATTGTACCTTGTCATCCATTAGATTTGTATTTTCACCACTCTTGGAATTTGTCAATTCATTCCAAATTATGGAAACATTGCTCACTCTATGGGTTCTCTCTGATAAAAATATCCATTGAAGGCCATAAATGATTGTTTCTCCATCATTGTCCATGGCCTCCAACTTCCTCTCCAGAATGTGGTTTTCTATTATTGGATTACGGTTTCCAAAGTTCCCCTCTTCCCCAAATGCTTCTTCTTACTTGTCCTAATGGATTATCTCTTTTACTTAATCCTTCTCTTTGATAAAGGCCACATCCCAATATATTATGGGTACTTCATCAATCCTTCAAAGCTTTGCCACTTGTAATACTTCCTCATCTACAAAACCCTCATAACTCTAAAAAGAGGCTTATGGGTTTGTACAATCCATGGGTCTTTTTCCCTCTAACTATTCCCACAATGTTTCTAATTTTGTTGCAAAGAGTTTGATGCACTCTTGAGACTCAACCTTGGTTATGAACTCACAATGTTTTCTCACCATTTTCTCTCTTTTTTTGTTTTACTTTCTAAAATAAAAAATGGCACAAAAAAATAATTCACAACACCAACAAAGCTTGATTAAATCTTGGAGACCATTTATTGCATCCCTAAACATTGTATGGGATGACACTTGCATACACTAGAAATAATAGAACATAAACAATCATAGTGGGGGCACATGCACACCCAAGGGTTGGATAACACTTTCTTGTTTGAATAAATGGATGAAGACATCTCCATGAATATCAACTTGACACTGGTCATTATATTGATAAGGATAATGTGATACATAAATTTAGGAGGAAACTCTTATTTATAAAAGTAAGATGCTCAAGCACTTTAAGCCTATGTCATGCACTTAAGCCTTTATTATTTAAAGGTATCCTTTGTACACATATGAAATTTATTATAGTATATTACATAGGTACACAACAAAGTGCCATGAATGTGATGAAGTAGGAAAGAGGCCCCATTTTGAAGGAAACAATTTCATCATATAAATAGTGTGCATCCTTTTGGGCCATTTTTGTTCATGATAATTAAGATTTCCCCTTCTATCAAGTTTTGTTTCCATAGAAAGTTTTTTTACCATATAAGGTTTTAGGAACATCTTCTTGTACATTTCTCATATCTCAGATACTAAGAAAGTTTCCCCATAATTGAAACTACATTATATTGACCAAAAATTTGATCAATGATATTGGAATTTCAAAGTATTGAGATTTCTTTCTTAAAATTTTCCAAAACCAAGTTTTACTCTTGCAAGAACCTAACCCTATTTGCTTGAACTTACATTGTCTCTTTCCTTGTCATGATAATTCCTTTTCACTCTCCGTTTTTACTAAAATTCATAAGGGGCCCACAATCCAGATTGCTTGAGAGGCATAATGTGGTGTTATGGTTGACAAGGAGGAGGAGGTGACATGGTTTATTAAATGGTTCTTTCCTTTCTCATGGTTATAATGATCTTGTTGATACTTTAGAAATGCATATTACATTGTTCATATCAATATCTAGTCGTGCTAGTTCCGTTTCTTTCATTATGTGAAGATGATCATGTGATTTTGAAACATTATGTTTTTGCACATGGTGGCATCATGGGTGTAGATGAGGTGGTTTGGGGTGTACTATTCATGGAAGTTTGGTTTGTTGGTACCTACATAATGAAAAAGTTAGTCGGAAAGAATGAAAACACAAAAGGAAAACATCAACACCATAGGACATTAATGTTGCAAGTATTGATTTCATTATGGTATTAATGTGTTAACATTCATATAGTATAAGTTTGAGAGTTGGTTAACTTGGTAGGTGGAGCCTTATATTAATGTTATTTTTATACAACAATTTGTTCTAGGCACACTTCTTTGTTTGACATTTGGCATTAATGGCTATGGTTTAATGTGGTTCTTGGATATGATGTGATGTATAAGACTTGTATTGCATTTATATTTCATTTCATTACTTTGGGGAAGCATTAATACTATGATGCATTTAGTCTGTGGCATGGTTGCATTTGGTTTTGAGGATTAACATTGTATACCCTCAACCATGCATTTGGTTGACCTCCATATGGTGTAGTTGAGCCTTTGGTTATGCTTGTCCCACTTTTTGTATAGGTAAATAAAGTCTTGGGTGGTTGTTTGTTGGTGGTATTGGTGTTTGGTAGATGTTCTATGGCTAAGTCATGACCATGTGAACCTTTTGGCTCTTAATCCTAAGTCCATTTACCATCTTTATTTACATCTCGAGAAATAGTCTTTATCTTACATGTTATATACATAGTTATGTATTGGGGCTATATTATTATCAAGTGATTATTGAGGAATGTGCTATCTAATGTACTCTATTAGTTGAATACATGATTGATTTGAGTTTGGGATTTTTCCATCACTTCTTGGTTTTTATTTTTATTTTATCTTTTGCAATTGGTATTAGAGCATATAAGGTCTTAAGGACATGGTGATTGAATGAATATTGAATGACAATAATTTTTGGTAAAGCAATGTTAATGCATATGTTAACACATGACATGGATGAACATGCATGTTGTTTATATGATCCTTCTTTCACATATGGATTGTGAGAGGATATAATATTAAGTTTGATCCAATATCAAATATAAAAGGTTAAAAGGTATGGTGGTATGATGAATTCTTTTATTACATTGTTGTAGAATATGGGTGCTATCTATTTGGTTGTTTGTGTATATATTCTTTGTGGGAGGAATCTTATTAGTACATCTTCGAGTTAGAAACTTTGCTATATGCTATATACATTGTTTGGAAATATCCTAAATGTGTTCTCTTGAAATGATGTTTGTTGATTTCTTTTAAAATACATGTTGATTAAGGTTAGTTGTCATTGATGTCAACCCTTTAAGAAAGCCCCGTAGCACAAAGGTTTGGGTAATGGACCCAATATTGTTTGATGTAAATATGACTCATTATTGTTTTGTCATGGTTGATAAGAAGTAAATATGGATGAACTCCAAAGTGGTCCCCTTATGGTGAAAGCCCTCACGGGAAGATGCTTTGTGGAGTAAGAGAACCCATGCTTAATTGTGGAATAATGAGATGAAGGAAAGTGAATTTGTAGGAAAAATATCCTAGATGAGTAGTGCTTATCATGTCATTTCCGGTGGTATGTGGAACGTCACATAATTCCTCACGGTTAGAGAGTTATGGCCATGAGAAGTTGGAGACCCCAGGTTTGGGTAATGGACCCAAGTTTGTTTGATGGTTAACGATATGAGTTATGATATATTTTTAGATAATACTATTCTATATGGATAGTACATGTCATGCCATTTATGGTGGTATGTAGAACGTCACATAACTCCTCACGGTTTGAGAGTTATGGTCTTGAAAAGTTGGAGGACCCTCATATGTCATCTAGAAACCCCAAAAGGTCAAAGTAATCAAAGTGGTTTAAGAGATTTTAAAAGGTAAATAATAAAGTGAAGTGATGAGTGTATCATAATACAAAGTGAATACAAAATAAATAATTTCAATAATAAATTTAATGGAGAAATTAGAAGTGGACCCAACCCTAAAATAAAGAAAGTGGGCCAAGTGACCTAGAAGATGTTTTTAAAGAAGCTATTTGGAGAGTATAAATAAGAGGCAAGGCTCTCTCATTTGAATCACACTTGAGAACATTGAATATCTATAGGTGTTTGAGGTAACCAAATGATATCTAAGCCAAAATTCTGAGGAAAGTGAAGAAAAGAAGGCCGAAATGCAAGGAAGTATAAATTCTTTTGATGATGCTTTCTAAGGTATGTTATTTACATGTCATCTCACCATTTTCACTATAAATTTTTTTCTATAATGATTCAGATCTTGAAATTGCTTTGAAAGTGAAAAAACATATCCAAGTATCTGTGGTAAAAAATTCAGCTTGTGGGTCGTTGTATTTTGGGAGTTACACTCCGTGAAAAATAAGGTTTGTGGCCAGTCCCGAAACTAGTCAAAATCAGGTGTTTTGGGTAAAAACGTCATAACTTCTTCATAACAGATCCAAATTTAGTGAGATAAAATGTGTTGGTTAGGGTACAGTATGTAGTATGATGTATAATAGTTTCAGATCGATTCATCAAATATTTTGTGTGGGGCATGCTCTACAAGGTCGCACTCTAGAATAATCCAGAATTCAACAAGGTATGCCATTTTTTCTATAACTCCTTTTCTGAGAGGTTCCAAGTAGTGAAACTTGGAGGAATTGCATAAAACACACCGAAGAACATTGTGTATCAGTTTCAGATCTTTATACAATACAGGTTCAAAGTTACGATTACTTCAAGTTAGGGTTGTTGACTAATCCAAAACTAGGCATGTGAGACTAAATAAAAGTTTGATGAAAATGCTAGTCTCTATTTTTTAAAGTTAAGGAAGGTTTGCAAGAATGTGATCATATACACTAGGTCTATTACAAAGTTAAAAATCAGATTTGGATGATGAAATTGATGAGGACTTTCGGTTGTGGTACACGTTGAGTACATGGTTGAGACAAGTAGTTGATGAGTTGGCGCACATACATAAGGTGTATAGTTGATGACACTGGTACATATTGATGAGTCATAGTTGATGAGTATTTGACACATGATTGGTACATACTTTGTACATGGTTGGATGCACTTGTTTATGGTATAGGTTGATTACAGGTTGGTGCATGGTTGATGTACTTATTTATGGTACAGGTTGATTACAACTTGAGGTACAGGTTGATGCATGGTTCAGATTTATTGGTACAGGTTTACAGCAGTATATTTCACAGTGATAGTGTGACAGTGGTTCCATCATTCTACTTCTACTTCAGGGTGGTAGGACGGATCAAGGACAGGTGGTTGTAGCCACCTTCCAGTTGTAGCCGGAGAACATTGGGGGTTGTAGCCTCCTTCTGGTTGTAGCTTGAGAAACTTGTTGATTTTTCCTGTGTTTTCTCACTTCTGCAATTTATCCCAATCCCGGTTTCAATCACTCCTTATCACTCCAAATGTTTAATGCCCATTCCCAATATTAATGAAATTTGCAGACATTAATATGCATTAAATACTCAAAATGAAATTTGACTGAAACACATGAAATAAATGATCTTTTCAATGGCTGTCTTAAAACTCAGAAATAAAATCAGCAAACACACATTTAATGACACAATGATATTTGGTCAAATGACCCTGGAAAAACCCCAATGTGGGGAAAACCAGTGAGAGAGAGGGAGTTCTTCTTATTTCTTCAATTTCTGGAAATTACATATCAGCAAAAATAAAACCAACAGAATTTAACTTATCTCTTCCTCGTTTTCCGTGCTTGAAAATGAYTGGAAGAAAACCCAAATCTGCAACCTCAATTTCTGTGCTCAGACAACCGTACCGTACGGACTGTCACATCAATAAATGTTGTACGGTTTTCTAGAAAATCGTGCCCAAAAATTAATGCAGCTGTACAACGGCCGTACGACCTGTACGGACTGTTTAATGCTGCAGTTTGCCTCGTTTTGCATGCTGCTGTGCGTCCATAACAGGTATATTAAATGCTGCCGTACCAAATTCGTACTGTACGGATTTCTCTTCACTGCTGGCTACCTCGAAATTCGTGCCCTAGCTTTTCCTTGAAATTCGTGCCTCTTCTCTGCTGCTTTCTTCTTCTCAGAAAAATGGAAACTTTCTCCTTCTCTTGCTCTCTCTCAATCTCTCAATCTCTCTTGGAAATAATGAATTCTCATTTGGTCTTTTTCCTCTTTTAGAATCCCTAAGTGACTTTTAGGTTTCCCTTTTGATCCAAGGGCTCACATTGCCCAAGATCAACGGTTGAAATTAAATGCTCCATTAATATTCACTTTATTTAATTTCACTCACCCA
>ML776581.1:5787000-5850210 GCA_009831015.1 Picea engelmannii
GCAAGGCTCTCTCATTTGAATCACACTTGAGCATATTGAATATCTATAGGTGTCTGAGGTAACCAAATGATATCTAAGCCGAAATTCTGAGGAAAGTGAAGAAAAGAAGGCCGAAATGCAAGGAAGGATAAATTCTTTTGATGATGCTTTCTAAGGTATGTTATTTATAGGTCATCTCACCATTTTCACTATAACTTTTTTTCTATAATGATTCAGATCTTGAAATTGCTTTGAAAGTGATAAAACATATCCAAGTATCTGTGTTAAAAAATTCAGCTTGTGGGTCGTTGTATTTTGGGAGTTACACTCCATGGAAAATAGGGTTTGTGGCTAGTCTCGAAACTAGTCAAAATCAGGTGTTTCGGGTAAAAACATCATAACTTCTTCATAACATATCCAAATTTAGTGAGACAAAATGTGTTGGTTAGGGTACAAAATTTAGTATGTTGTGTAACAGTTTTAGATCAATTCATCAAAATTGTTTTGCGGGGCACGCTCTACAAGTTCTCTCTCTAGAATAAGCCAAAATTCAACAAGGTATTCCATTTTTGCTATAAATCCTTTTCTGAGAGGTTCCAAGTAGTGACACTTGGAGAAATTTCATAAAACACACCGAATAACATTGTATATCAGTTTCAGATATTTATACATTACAGGTTCAAAGTTATGATTACTTCAAGTTAGGGTTGTTGACTAATCGAAAAATAGGCATGTGAGACTAAAGAAAAGTTTGATGAAAATGCTAGTCTCTTGTTTTTAAAGTTAAGGAAGGTTTGCAGGAATGTGATCATATACACCAGGTCTATTACAGAGGTAAAAATCAGATTTGGATGATGAAATTGATGAGGGCTTTCGGTTGTGGTACATGTTGAGTACATGGTTGAGACAAGTAGTTGATGAGTTGGCGCACGTACATGAGGTGTATATTTGATGATGTTGGTACATATTGGTGAGTCATAGTTGATGAGTAGTTAAAACATGATTGGTACATACTTTGTACATGGTTGGATGCACTTGTTTATTGTATAGGTTGATTACAGGTTGGTGCATGGTTGATGCACTTGTTTATGGTACCGGTTGATTACAGGTTGAGGTACAGGTTGATGCATGGTTTAGATTTACAACGGTATATCTCACAGTGATAGTGTGACAGTGGTTCCATCATTCTACTTCTACTTCATGGTGGCAGGACGGGGCAAGGACAAGTGGTTGTAGACACCTTCCGGTTGTAGCTATAGAACATTGGGGGTTGTAGACTCCTTCTGGTTGTAGCCAGAGAATTGGGGAGTTGGAGCTTCCCTCAGGTTGTAGCCTGAGAAACTAGGGGGTTGGAGCCTCCTTTCAGTTGCAGCTGGAAAACAAAGGAAGTTGGTGCTTCCAATGAATGTAATTTTTCAAGACATATAAGAAAAAACATTTCGTGGTTTTCTCCCGATTTGGGTTTCCATGTAAAACACTGGTGTACTATGCATGTGTTTGCTTGTTTATTTCTTACTGCTCATTATTGGATAATAATTCTACATTGATATAACATTTGAAGAAAAATGATTATAATTATGCTATTACTGATTCACCCCCCCTCTTAGTAATCCAACAATACATGCCTTCGATTTGACTTACATCAAGAGTGTTAATGCTAACCATGCTAGTATATTTAAACACTTAGGAGTTAGTTAAGATCAACTTGTTCTAATGTGTCTTTAGGTAAAAGTGTGTTTTTTTCTTTTTCTTTTTCAATATGCATTAGTATGCATTTGTAGTTATGTAATTCGATGATCACGATATGTTCTAGACAGAGTGATTCGACGAGTCATATTCTCCTCGATATTAATGTATATATTGATATGTGGCTTAACACCCGCTTGGTCCATGATTTCTATTTAAAAAGCAAAAAAAAGTCATTTGTTGATGATTGATTGAGAGAAACTCTCTTGTAAATTATTTTTCTTTTGCATTAATATATTTTCTCAAGTGACCATTTTCCTTCATCAAATTTGATATACATTTTGCATTAGCTCACTTGGTTGAAAGTTGTTTTGTTTAATAAGAGGTCTTTAATTCAAGTCTCTCTTTTCTTAAGTTTCTTTTTGAAAAATTTCATGCAAACTTGAGTTATCTCATATATTTATTGTAAAGTGCATTTCACTTAAATTATAAAAATGAATCACATTTAAGTAACTTTGATATATATATATATATATATATATATATATATATATATATAAGTTACATTTTGCATGAAACTTTAATTTATAAAGTAACTTCATTGTAAAAGTGGTTCTCATTTATTTTATAAAAGTGAGTTACTTCATAAGTAACTTATTTGTAAAAATGAGCTTATAGACAAGATTAAGAGGATACATTTTTTTACTCAACTACCTCATTCTACATCCATCACCACATGGACCAATTTCTACATGCACATGACATTTTGGTTACCGTTTATGCTTTTTTTTTAAAGGGCATAAGTTTCACATTTAAAATCCATTTTTAGTGTTTTTTTTAAACAACCTATATTTTTGAGAGATGTCCATCAAGACAATGAATTTCATCTTTTAAATCCATATTACCTGCATGTTTTAATATGATTACTCCAAGTGATCGTTTTCTTACCAGTATCAACTATTTTTCATAGAAATCTCATATGGAGGATGTACTAAGAAGTAAAAAACTGTGCTAGATTACTTTGCAAAAAGAAAAATCCCCCACTTATGCTGAAAAGAACGCCAAATTGGATAATAAAATTGTTGAAGAATGTGGATTAATTAGAATGTCCATCTCTTCTAATTCACAGTTTCATATTTAGGGAATTGATAACCTAGATGAAACTTGGGATAAGATGAATAAGATATTTGGTAAACACAATGTGATTCGAGCCCACCATCTTGAAAATAAGATAATTCCTTTAAGTCCTAATGATTTCCCTTGCATTGGATATTATTTATCTAAGTTCAAACACTTAGAGTTTTACTTCAAGAATGTGAAACAGACATAAAGAATGAATGATGCAGGTATGCTATTCTTTCTAAGCTTGGTAGTGCATATTTTGTCTTTCTATCTACCTTTTATTCCACTAGAGAAGCTCTTGGGGATTTTTATCAAGATCCCAATCTTAAGTCTTTTTGTGATTAGAGAGCAAGATAAAATCTTGCATCTCAGAGTGATCAACACTGTAGGTACATAAAACAAAGCCTTAGTGGCCCCCCAAAAATATAAAACCAAATATCCAAAGAAAAAACATCTTCATAACAACAAGAAAAAAAACAAGGGTCTCAAACCCTCTCAATAATTTTCTAGTTTCAATGGTGACAAATGACCAAAATCAAAATGTAAGAGGACTGCCAAGCATTGCCTTTTTTGTGGGCAAGATGTTCATATGGAGTCTAAATGTTTTAAAAAGATGGAAGCCTTAGAAGTAGCAATGAAGAAGCACAACATCATTCTTGATTCTTCTTCTAACTATTCTTCTCATGGACATGCACTTTACACTTTTGGTTTCTCCTTCAATGCAACATCTACTTCTTTTGATGAGTGGCTTGTTGATTCTGGAGCATTTTATCAGATGGATAAGGATAAAACCATTTTTCTTTTCTTAATGAGTGTAACACCATTTTTTTTTTTTTTGGTGATGATATATCTCTTAGTGTTGTAGGGTCTGGAACAATTTAGGTAGATAAGGATCATTTCAATGATGTATTATGTATTCCAAGTCTTTCCTGTAAATTTCTATCAATATATTAGATTAGTCATTTAGGTGAAGGTAAAACAATAGAGTTTTCACCTCACTAAATTGTAATTAAGGATTTAAAATATCCTAAGCATGTCTTAACAACTGGAATTGTTGATGATATTACCAAGTTGTACAAATTTGTCAACTTGGGGTCATTATCTTTCTCATCAATTTTAATTGCTCATAGTGATGACTTGAGAAAATTTTTGCATGAGAAGTTTGGTCATATAAACTATAGCGCGTTACAATGACTATGTACTCAAAATATGGTGACTAGTCTTCCTCTCGTTTCTTGCAGATATGGTGTTTGTGTTGGCTATGTTCTTGACAAACATCATCTAGATAGTTTTGACAAACATGCCTCCTCGCATGCCTCGACCCCCTTACAGATTTTTCATAGTGATTTGTGTGGTCTTCTTACTTCTCTTTTCTTCTCTGGGTTTAAGTGCTTATTAAGCTTCATTGATGATTTCTTCAGACAAACTTGGGTTTATTTCTTAAAACTTGAGAGTGAATTTTTTGATATGATTTTGGCCTACAAAGACCTTGTATAAAAACAATATAGACATCAACTTCAGAAATTAACAACAAATAATGGGGGTGAATATGTGAAAAACAAATTTACAACTTACTGCACTACACAAGGCATTCAAATGAAACATATTGTTCCATACACACCACACCAAAATGGTGTTGCTAAGAGAAAGGATTCCACATTAAAGGAAATGATAATTTTTATGATCCAATATAAGCGATGAAGTCTTCATTATTGGGTGAAAGCCATCAATTGTGCCAATTACATAGTAAATCACATTCCTACAAAGGTTTTAAAATATAACATCAAAAGAAGCATTGACTAAAATTAATCACATGTAAGCCACTTTCGTGCATTTGGTAGTGAAACACAGGCTCACATTCTTGATGAGAAAATGAAAATATTACATCCTTAAAGTGAGAAGTGCATTTTTGTTTGATATTCTGAAGATGTAAAAGGTTACAAACTTCTTCAAAATCATTCCAAAGAAATAATTATTAGAAGACATTGAAATCGATGAAAATATTTCGGCCTATGAGCCTAATTCAACATTTGTGCCATTTTCCGGTCCTATTATGGTTTCTTCTTCAAATGATAACAATGAGGATGAAAACCCACCTTCTCCTGCTCACCTTCCTCCAGACGAGTCCATTGAGAATGAACATACACGGACACCCTCGCTTCCCAGATGGGTTTGTTCAACATGAGAAGCAACTGGTGACCTTGTTGATGATCCTATAGATCAATCGTACACATTCACAGTTCCAACGAGCTTCCTCTCGTTTGGCTCAAGTTTCAGATATTAATGATCCAGAGTTTTCATAATATTTTGGCCATCTATATTGGGACACATCTATGCATGAAGAATATCATTCTTTAATGATGAACGATACTTGGGAAATTCTATCTCTTTCAAAAGGAAGAAAACTTGTCATATGAAAATTTATATATAGAACTAAGTAGGCATTAGATGGAAGTGTTGAAATACATAAGGCCTGATTAATTTCCAAATGATTCTCTTAATTTGAATGAATTGAGTACAATGAAACCTTGCCCCCGTAGTGAAAATGAATGCCATCCACCTTGTTCTATCCCTTGTCGCTTCACATAGATGGGAGGTCCATCATATGGATGTTAAATCCTTCTTCTTGCAAGAGGATTTTTAAGAATAAATATTCATGGAACTTCCTAGCTATGTTCATAATGACTCCAACCTTGTATGCCAACTTAGGAAATCTCTCTATGGTCTTAAGTAAGCTTTTTAGGCTTGGTATGCTAAAATTGATAGATTTCTTATTAACACCATATTTTCTAGATGTCATCCTGGCCCCAATGTCTATACTAAGAAAGTAGAAATCCATCTCATAATACTTGTTCTTTATGTTGATGACCTTATCCTCACTGGCAGTGTCCCTAAACTTTTAACCCATTTGAAATCCATCCTTAAAAATAAATTTGAAATGACAGACTCAGGGATTTTGCATTATTTCATTGGCCTCCAAGTATTGAAAATTAAGGAAGGAATTTCCCTTTCCCAATCTAAGTATGAAAGTGACCCTGTTCACCGATTTCATATGGAACATTGTAAACCAACCTCTTCGCCCTTCCAGTCTTGAGTCAAACTTGCTACCACATGTACTACTCCAAAAGTGGATGCCACTTTGTACTGTCAGTTAGTTGGTAGTTTTTTGTATTTGACTCATACTTGTCTTGATATTTCCTTTGTCATTGGTATTGTTTCTTAGTATATGAAAACACCCCATGAGAGCCATTGGAAAGTATAAAAAATGATACTTCGATATGTCTGGGGTATAGTTTAGTTTGGAATACATTACAATTTGGGGGGAATCCATTTTTGGTTGGTTTCACTGATTCATATTGGGTTGGCGACCTTGATGATTGAAAGTCTACTGCAATTTATGTTTTCATACTTGGTTTCAGACCTGTCACTTGGGATTGTAAAAAACAATGGGCTATTACTCGTTCTTCGGTAGAAGTAGAGTACCGAGCAATGTTTAATGCAAGTCAAGAAGCCTTGTGGCTTTGCTATACCTTTTTAGAGTTTGGATTCTAGTAGCAACATCTGACCAAACATCGATGTGACAATTAGAGTGAAATCAACCTCACCAAAGATCCAATTCAACATTAGTGCAACAAGCACATTGAGCTACAAATGCACTTCATCATAATTTCTTTTCATGATTGAGTTCTTGAAGTGCTATTTTTCCCTACAAAATATCAAGTTGCAGACATTTTCAAAAAGTCTCTTACATAAGAGAAGTTTTTCAAATCTCAATCTAAGCTAGGAGTTTAGGAAGTTGTCATTAAGTGGGGATTGTAGGTTTTAAACCTTTACAATATAGCAATGCACATACATATTCTTTGTAAAACATAAAGAAAACAATAGAAATCACACATAGTGCTCATAAATTTACCCTGGAAACCAACAAATGTTTAGAGCCGCACCTCTAAATCTCATTGTATTAACTTCAACTTTTACAAATACAATATATACGATTCTATGACATCCAAAACCTTAATCCATTGAACTGGATTATATTATAACCTTAATTCCTTGACTAGAATTAGAAAACCATGGGACAAAAAATGATCTGTCAAAAACGTCCAAAATGAACCAAAAAACTGTTCCATTTTTTTTTTTCGGGGGTTCCACCCTCGAGCCTCCTTGACAAAGTGGGTTTTCGCCCCTCCGTATGACCCCTACGATGTGTTCAGTGCAACACATTGCACATCAAGATAATCGTGCAAAGAATATAACACATACCCAACATTCTCCCACATGTTATTTTCTTTGCATACATGGGGCCCAACGATTACATGAGAAAAACTTTAGGGCAACAATGCACATTTTTTCTCTACACCAAGAGAAGTTATCAGTGCTTATAGACTTTGTCAATGAAATGCAATACTCTTCAAAGTGTCCACCTTCACCAAAAACACATTATTGTTTTCGATTATGTCTCTCACAAAGTGGTACTGAATGTCAATGTGCTTTGTCTTAGAATGTTGAGCCGAGTTCTTTATAAAAAATATTGCACTCTAATTATCACAATCTAACCTTAAAAAATGTTGTATAAACCCAATACCTAAACAAAACCTTTGTAACCATAGAATCTCCTTGCATGAATAGCTTCCATGTATTAAGCTTCCGTAGTTAATAGTGCCACTATAAATTGTCTCTTTCTCATCCAATTGATTGCTCCTCCAAATAGGTTAAACACATAACCACTTGTAGATATTCTACAATCCAAATCTCCACTCTAGTATGCGTCAACAAATATATATGTATATCCAACACTCTGTCTACACCAAGTCTTCCTTGGTATAAAATTCCATAATCTGTAATGCCACACAAATACCTGAAAACCTTCTTTACGACTTTCCAATGATCCTTCCCCGATTTTGACATATACCTGCTCAAAACTCCCACTGAATTGTCAATTTTTCACATGCAACTCTATCTGACTAATTTCAGATCTGAAAATTACTTCCTAGTGATCAAACAATAAACCCTAGCTGTTATCACTGAACAATTTTGCACTAAAATTATTAAGTGAAAATTATATCAGTGGAAACAATTAAGATCATAGATGAATCATCAATGCACATGAGACATACAATTTTTGGTTTGTGACTTTTTCAAACCCATAAATTATGAGGGAAAAAACTAGCTCTCCCAACTGGCACAACTGACACAAAATTTACCAAAAATCCTAGCACAACCTTGTTCTATGGAAACCACAAATCAACAAACCAACCTCAAAAAAATATGTTGCAGCTGCCAATACCTGCAACTACTAAACTTCCACGTGCAACTACAAAATCACCACTTCCTGTAGCAACTGAAATGCCACCCGCGGCTACAAAATTGCCACTTCTTGTAGTAGTTGAACTACCACCCACGGTTACATAATTGCCACTTCTTGTAGCAATCAAATTTCCACCTGCGACTATAGAATCACCACTTCCTATAGCAATCGAACTGCCACCCACAACTACAAATTTTCCACTTCCTGTAGCAACTGAACTGCCACATGCAGCTATAGAATCACCACTTCCTGTAGTGACTGAACTGTCACCTGTGATTGCAGAATCACCACTTTCTGTAGCAATCAAACTGCCACTTGTGGCTATAGAACCGCCATTTCTTGTAGCAACCAAATCGCCACCTGCGGCTGCAAAACTGCCAATTCTGTAGCTACAGAATCACCATGCCTCCTAGCACAAGTGTTTACTCACTTATGCTAACTCCATTATGTCACAACCTCTCCTCTTCTTATATAGGAGTCTAATAAGTGATTTTAGGAACCCCTTCTAAACTCAACAATTAATTAGAATATTTTATTCCTCTTTGTGGGTATAAACCCCAACACAAACCCACAAAGCCCATCAAATTTCCCATGAGGCCCTAGCCTCATTCCAAGGCCAATTTCACTGAAACAAAAGGTTGATCTGGTGCCAACGCAGATTCCCACATGCCTCACACCATGGAATTTTGTGAGAATACCTCCTGAAGCTACGAAAAATTCAACACTCCCTCTTAGTGAGGGAGGTATTCCATCCTCCAACATCTGGATGTACCTCTGTCTCCCACACTGGAAGTGACTTTGTCTCCTATACTCCATCTACTACCACAATTTCACTCCAATCCTCCTGATTGGTTTCTCCCTTTTCCACCGAAGAAAATCCTACTCTCCAATCCTCCTGACTAGTTTCATCCTCGGTCACTGAAGCAAATCCTACTATAAAAAATGGGTCCTCCATGGAAGATATACTACTCTTAGAATCCTCATGCTTCAGAGCCTCCTATATGGCCTCCTCAACCCATGCCACTTTTTTGGAAGATTCATCTCTTCCACCTGTACCTAAAGGTAGACTCCCTCTGGATGAGTGATGCTCCTTTTGAGCTTGTTGAATTCCTCTTAAGTCCAACCTCCTATGAAAAGTATTGGGAGGTTTCTCCTCCCTATTGGATCCTGAGGGAAGACTCCCTATGAACTTTGGCTCCTTTTGAGCCTGTACCATTGGTGGAGCCACCTTCCCCCTTTAAACCTGCATTATTGGTGGAGCTACATGCCTCACCATTGGTGGAGCACCTGGTCCTCCTCATCTGTCTCTCTTATACTGTCATTCACAACTTACATAGGTTGGCCTCTCATCCTACATAGGTTTCCCTCTCTAACTCCAAGAACAACCACTGATATGAAGCTATATCATCTTGGCACAAACAACACCTTTCCATATTGAAATAATAAATTATATCCCTTCTTCTCAATATATGAGACTCAGAGAACACTCTTCCTGAGTTCTGGCACCCATAACACATTTGACACCCTCATCGCTTCTCCGGACTCCAATCGGAATGATATTGTACCAGATCCTCATACTTCATGATTGGTCCCCATACCAAGATCTACACACAAGTATGAGCCAGTCTCTGTGAATTTGTCAAACAAATCTCATGCACCTGTGATATGGAAAGATGATCTTTTATCCACTAGACAAGTTTCACTACTAGAAACTGTACCTGAAAGGGAGGACATCAACAAGATCTCCCTCTAAAACCTATCTACAACCTCATCAACCTCCACTGTTGATGTCTGTTTCCTTCTTCCATTTCCATTCCAGTGTGGATACTGTGAAGTGTAGTGACCATAATCATGACATTCAAAACATATGAGCTTACTAAGATCCTTCTTATGTCTCGGTTCTGGAGATGCTTCTCTCTCGGGGGAATCCCTTTTTCCAGGAGAACCTCTTCGACCTTTCCTAATGCAGGATGAAAGGGCCTGGTTCTCATTCACCAAACCATCCAAACCATCCTTGGACTCTAACTGAGTCTCCTCCAAGATACAATCCATCCATAGTCTATCAAACTCTGGAAACATCTCTCGTGCACATATCCCCTTCACAAATGGTTCACAAGACCTGTGAAGACCTATCAATGCTACATTCACCAACTCAACATCATGTAATGTCTCTCACCAATGGCTGCAAGCTCATCTCATATCTGAGTGATCTTCATAAGGTAATTGACAATTGTTTCCTCACTGGTCTTCCTGAAAATTTGAAGTTGGTGCTTCAAATGTACCATCCTTCATGTATTCTTTTTTTTGGTATAAACTCACCAAAGCATCATACATTTCCTTGGAAAATGTCTTCTCAACAATGTGAGGTGTCAAGTGATCCTTCATGGATTCCAACAACAACTTTTTGGCCTTTACCTCCTTCTTCTTATGAGATACCAATTCTTGCAGATCGGTGGGACTTGGAACCACCCCCTCAACATACTCTTTGAGGTCATTCTCCTCCTATAGAATAAGAAGCCCAACCTTCCAAGCTCAAAAATTTGTTTCCCCTTCCAACATGTCCTCAATCTTCAAAGTGTTTACCAATATGAACTTCCCAGAACAAGAACAACAACTTCCAGTTTGCAACAACAAAATGTGTCTCAAGATGATCCCCTTCTCTTCAAGGCATCAACTCTAATACCATGTCAATTTTTCATGCGCAACTCTATGTGACTAATTTCAGATCTGAAAATGACTTCCTAGTGATCAAACAATAAACCCTAATTGTTATCACTGGAAACTTTTACATTGAAATTATTGACTTAAAACTATAGCAACATAAATAATCAAGATCATAGATGAATCACCAATGCACATGAGACACAAAATTTATGTTCTGTAACTTTGTCAAAATCATAAATTCTAAGGGAAAAAACCAACCCTCCCAACTAACACAACTGATACAAACTTTACCAAAAATATGAGGACAACCTTGTCCTTTGGAAACCACAAATCTACAAACCAACCTCAACAAAAGCTGTTGCAGTTTCCAATACTTACAACTATCGAACTACCACTTATAGCTACAAAATCACCACTTCCTGTAGCAACCGAACTTCCACCTATGGTTGCAGAATCGCCACTTCCTGTAGCAACCGAACTGCCACTTGCGGCTGCAGAATCGCTACTTCCTACAACAACTGAACTGTCATCTACGGTTGTAGAATTTCCACTTCCTTTAGCAACCAAACTTCCACCTGTGGATACAAAATCACCACTTCTTGTAGAAACCAAACTTCCACCTATGACTGGAGAACTACCAATTCTTATAGCTACATAATCACAATGCCTCCCAGCACAAGTGTTTACTCACTTATGCTAACTCCATTATGTCACAATTATATTTTTCACAATCTCTCCTCTCCTTATATAGGAGTCTAATGAGTGAGTTTAGGAACTCCTAAAATCAACAATTAATTATAATATTTTATTCCTCTTTGTGGGTGTGAAACCCCAACACAAGTCCACAAATCCCATCAACTTTTCCATGAGGCCCTAGCCTCATTCCAAGGCCGATTTCACTGAAATGAAAGACCGATTTGGTTCCAACGAATATTCCCACATGCATGACACCATGTAATATTGTGGGAATACCTCTAGAAGATACAAAAATTTCAACATGAATGTGGAATGTTTAGTCTATACATACCATTTCATACATAAAACTTCCAATAACATTAACATAAGGGACTATTATTGCACAATTTGTACTTTTCCAAAAGGGAAAGGCTAATGGAGGGAAAATTGGCATAACATGAGGTTGTCCTATCAATGCCACCTTAACAAGACATCTCTTTGTATTTAGGGGTGAAATCCCATGGGAGAGGTCCCCGGTGACCTAGGGGTTTGAGAAGGCAAAGGCTGAAGTATCAAGAAAGTTATCCCCTCTCACAAGTCACACCGATCAAAAAGTACCAAAGGTTTAACAAAATGAAGTAATGCCATGCTTAAGTGTACCTTCCCAGAACAAAGCAACAATAAACCACTATTTTTGCAAGTACAATTGATGTTAGTTCTTCATAAAACCTTGGACTTGTCAGTGAAAGCAATAAGTTGATATAAGATGAAGTAAACAAAAATTCTATAAAAATAATGTATATATGATGATGGGTTCACAATCAATTCCTTAAATAATATTCAAAATGACCCAAAATAATACTCCAACAATAACAACATGCTAGCACTTGTCAGAAGCTAACGAGGCAATGTAAAAATCAACTTTAGTAATTGCTTTTAGGAGCTTTTACTGCTGTAATAATTGGTTGTAGCTTACTTTTGTAACAACAACAAGAATGTTAGTAGGTTAGTCTAATCAAGGGTTAGGAAAGGTTAGTAAATAGCTTGAGGTATAAGATTTAAGGGTTGTGCTCATCAATTAATCAAGTATGAGGTATAGATCAATGCATTTAGGGATAATGAAGTCACTTTTTGCAACAACATTCTTGAAGGAAATAAATGATAGTGTGTGAACTAAGGACAAGAGGGATGATGGTTGAGGTGTTGGTAACCCAAGGCCTCAATCAACAAACCCTAGAAGGAAAACGACTACTAGGAAGTAGGTAACCCTAGGACCTAACAATTTTCCTTCTTCTTTAGCTAAAGGTTGAAGTAAATAAAGGCTTGATGAAGCAAATGATACTAGAGTGCTACAATGGTAGGGCTCTAGCACATGCTTTAAAGGATAGGTTTTCTAGCAAAATCTAGTATGTGAAAAGCTATTAAGACAAGGACAATAACATGTGCTTGATCTCCTAGGGTTTTAAGCTAGCAATTTCATAATCTTAGTAAAATGAAAAGTAAATATACTGTAACCATTCAAAGGAAAGAATAATTGCAGAAATTCACTTACATTCACCAAGAATAATCTAGCAAATAGCCTAGTTGAAGACTTTCCACCAAGAAAATGCAAAAAAACACCAATATGAGCCTCCACCAAGAGTTGTGCACCACTTAATTTCAATCAATAAACCCTAAAGAAGCCGAATTTTAGACCTCACTTGTGTGAGTGAAAGAATGATGATCAAATACAAGGGCCAAATCCCTTATTTATACAATCAAAAGTAACTTTAATTACAAAATTAGGTCAAAAAGGCTGACATGGCCAGTTTACATGAAAATTCCAATTTTACACAAATTTGTCAAATAAAACCCTAATTTTATCCTTTTAGGGTGACGTGATGCCCCTCCTAGGGTAAAGTTAGCCTCCTTGCTGAAACGTTATCCTTCCAAGTGAAATGTTGGGGCTCAAAACCCCTCTGGAACTGCCACACGTGCCAACCAAAGATGTCCTCAAGCTGGATACCTCAACCGGGTGACGTCAAGGCTTTGAATGATAACATCAAGGGCCTTCAAGGGAAAACATCATGGTGGGAGGGAAATAACCCCTGGATCCAGGCCTGCTAAGCTCTCTCTGGTGGAATGTCCTCCTCTCTCTCTGGTGCAAGCCTCTGGTATATATCTGCCCCTAGCTGGGGTCTCAACATCCATCTGGTGGGATTTCAACCCTATGGAGGTCTGAGCTAATCATCTCCCCATATGTACATGTCCGTCGGGCATGGTCCTACATAAAAAAAAAATACTCCCTCCATGGGATCATAAGTCACATGGATCATAGCAATGTCAATCACATCTAATAATAAAGTTACCCAAACATGTGCATAAAACCCCCCCTTTCCCAGACAAGTGCTCAAAGACATTATGCTATTCTACAAGCCAAGTTTGGAGAGGGTTTCAGGATGTCCTATTGGGATAATTATCCTTAGGTATGGGATGTTTCCAGGTGAATACCAATCTAGGTCATGCAAGTGCATGAGATGGTATGGGGATGTTTTGGCAATGGGTGCAATGATGACAGGGAAATGTAGGGATTACCCGTGGGTTCCTCTGAAGAGGGTGAGATGCACCTTATCATGGATGGAAATGTTTCCTAGCCCATTCAGTGCCTTTTTAATTTTTATCTTATTGTTTTTTATTTCAAGAGAATAGCTAGGGGACACTTCCATAGCATGGTGACTAGTGGTGGCAGTGGTACCTACAAGCATTTCACGGAGATGAGAAGGCTGGCTCGTGATGATACCTCCTTTCTCTTGGCTATGATACCAAGAGCCACTACCCTAGTGTGGTGATAAACTAAATGGTAGTGTCATACCACTACATGCCCATGGAACTAATAGGTTGGCTCTTGATGAGACCCCCTATCCTCCAACTAGGTCTTGTTTGTTTATTTTATGGGTCCCTCCTTTTTCTTACTGAGAATCCCTTTATTTATTTCTCGAGGATATGTGGGCGAAGCATATGAAGGTTTTGATCTTTTGGCTTTTATATCTTTCCAACTACTTTTACCCTCTGGGCCTTTAGTCCTTTCTTCCCATAAGGCAAGGCACAACCTTTTTCTAGCTTGGAAAACCCAATGCCCAAACCAATGTAGGGGATATATGAGAGGGAAGGTGATGAAAAGTGATAAGTATGGTGGAAATGGATGGTGACCTTTCATAAACCCACCCAGTGTAAACACACTCCTAAGGGAACCAACTTGCTAGGGCATTATGTCATCCCCCCAGGTATGGAAAAGTCAAAAGGCATAAAGTCCAAGAACACATGATGAATAAAAACACAATTAAATGCACATATTCAAATGTTTTGAGAATCCGAGTGACACATACCATGATACCTAGACTCATTACCTCATGGAGAAAGACCCATTGCTTCTTCAGGACCAAGCCAATGGGATGGATGTTGTTGCTGCTAACAGGATGGAGGTGCCGAAGAAGAAGGATGGGCCCTCCAGGGCCAGGCTCAAGTCAATATGGCTCTAGATACTCAATGTATAGGACCTGTAGGCCTCGAGACATAATCTCGTTAGTTATCCCTAGGTTAGGGGATAACATCTGGCTCCAACTTGGGGACATGTGATCACCGTAGAGTGCATGAGAACCTCAACATCGCTGGTATGACCCGTGACCTGCTAGATCTCAAAAAAATCTATTAGTAATCATTTGGGGTGATGATATCACTCGTGGATCATATATGGTACAATAAAATGAAACTAAGCACGCACATATAAAAATGGAAATACAACTACTCTAGCATGAAATGAAGATGGTATATACAATGAATGAAAAATTCCTACCTACTTACCTCTACTTACCTGTTGGTTGAATGCTAGGTGTAGTCAAATAGCCAATGAAACCATCCCCTCAATATCTCATAATACCTGCCTCTATGATTCATCATAAACCAAAACAATGATAAGTCAAGCATACAAATAACATGAGTTAGAAAATGTATTGTGCCATCGGAAATTGTAAATTCTAGCTCGTGGAGGCGGGAGGGAGGGACAAAATCATGCGAATTCACACCTTTAGGAAAGTTCTCAATGCAACTCAGAAAGGGATCATGAAAAATCCAAGGTTCAGAAAAAGAGTATGAAAGTTGGCTACCTTGGATATCATCATATCCTGAAGTCTGGGAAAGGACTAATAAAAACCTAGAGAATGAATGGAAAATTTCTAAGGGAAAGTTGGAAGAGTGACATAATAAACTTCTTCTCAAAGTATTCAGCCTACCCTTGAATTCTAACAAAAGGATTTGTCCTAGAGAAAACTCAATACAAGGGATATTTTTCCCAACTACACCCTTAGTGACACAACGATGTAAAGTAAAATACAGATGGATAACTTTTCCACAAGTACCATGGGTTGGACAAGCAATGTCCTCACCTCCATCAACATCTAAGCACAATGGTGGTTGATAATATTCTTCATATATTAAATCGAAGTGCTCAAAGGAACAATCATCAAAGTCCTCAAGGTATGACCGAGAATTATTAGGAGAGCATAACATCAGGTCATCCTTGGGTGTTTGAAAAATATTTGTAACCATGTCATGTCCTTGTTGCCAAATGTCTAATTTATTAGTAACTTCATGTGACAATGGTAAAGGAAACTTTTGGAAACGACCCTCAATGTCGTAAATGGGATCCCCTTCATATCCAATCACATCCCATTTACGCTTCCCGACATGTATGAATTCATCAATATTATCAACAAAGTTATCATATTCATCATAACATGAAGGGGTTAAAACATCCAACACTTCTTCATTTTCCACATCATAAGATAAAGAATCATTAAAAAATTGGAAAGGGAAATAACTCATGCTTACTTATTCCTGTGTAGGAGCTTCATTTATTTGGATAAATTCATCAAATGGAAGACTAGATTCTACATCTTCAACTTTATAATATAGAGGCTCTAGCTTGCCCAAGGGTTCCATTTATTTTTCATTCTTTGAATCATAGAATAAGGTATTATCAAAAACCTGAAAAGGAAAGTGACTAACCTCATCCTCTTCATCTTGCGCAGGATGAATAGGCTCATGGATGGCTTCATCAAAGGGAGGAGCACACATCAGTACTTCATTGTCGTGTTTGATATCTTCATGCTCTCTCTCTTTATCCATGGTAGAAGCATTAGTAAATTCTTTCCCTTCCTTATGGGATTGGAAACCTTCATTAGAATTTCTCTTCTCAACCTCTTGTTGGTTAATGAATTGTTCCCTTCCTTCAAAGATATCAAGGAAGATTAATCTCTCTAGACTAAGGGTATCTGGGGTACCTTTGGGGTCCTCAACTTTTGTTTCTAGAGAAAATATGTGTTTTTTCTTGGACAAAGAGATATTCTCCTCGATTTGCATGGCCATGCAATAAGAAACATAGATTGTTTTTGGTCCCTTTTTATTGAGGAGGAATCCTAAATGCACTAAGAGTGCATTGGTATATAGATAAATGAGGTACTTGTCTCCAGGATGATGGCTTCTAGGAATCTAATATAGCAAGTTCTCAAAGACCATGATAGTCTCATTCTCAATTTTTTTTATATGCTTGAGTCTTTCTAGTAGCATTTGGATTTATTCCAACTTAATACCCCATCTCTTAAGAAATGTTTCTTCCAATTGGTTCATAGATGTTATTCTAGCATCAGGGAGATCGTCATACCACTCCCTAGCATTGCCACGAAGATTGGAAGAGAAGAGTCTCTTTGCCAAATATTCAACATCATCACTAATAGGGTGGAGTTGAAAGAAATCCCAAAAATCACCCATGTGATAGTCGACTCTAGCTCCATCACCACCAATGAATCTAGGGAGCCATTTTTCATACTTAGGGGGCATTTTCCTAGGGCATCCCGGGATTTTACTCATGTCTAAGGGTTTAAAATTTCCCAGGTCCCATTGAGAAGTCATGGTTGGTTTTTTCATTAGTGGAGTTGCCAGATAATTTTCTTGAAACTATCAAAGGGATGAGGGGATCACCCTCAGTGGAGTCGCCAGGTAAGATTTGCAAAGTAAAGGATTTTGAGAAAAGGCTTATCAAAAAGTGTCGTCTTTGAGGAGAATTGACTCAGTGTTCCCCGACAACGACACCAAAATGTTATCATACAATTTGTACTTGTCCAAAAGGGAAAGGCTAATGGAAATAAATTTGGCATAAGGTTGTCCTATCACTATCACCTTAATAAGACACCTCTTTCTATTTAGGGGTGAAAACCCAGGGGAGACGTCCATGGTGACCTGGGGGTTTCAGAAGGCAAAGGTTGAAGTATCAAGAAAATTATCACCTCTCACAAGTCACACTGATCAGAAAGTCCCAAAGGTTTAACAAACTGAAGCAATGATATGCTTAAGTGTACATGCCCAGAACAAAGCAACAAGAAAACACTATTTTTGCAAGTACAATTGATGTTAGTTCTTCATAAAACCTTGGACTTGTCAGTGAAAGCAATAAGTTGATATAAGATGAATTACACATAAATTCTATAGCAACAATGTATATATGATGATGGATTCACAATCAATGCCTTAAATAAGCTTCAAAATGACCCAAAATGATACTCTAACAATAGCAATATGCTAGCACTTGTCAGAAGCTAATGAGGCAATGAAAAAATCAACTTTAGTAATTTGTTTTAGGAGCTTTTACTGCTGTAATAATTGGTTGTAGCTTACTTTTTTAATAACAACAATAGTATTAGTAGGTTAGTTCTAATCTAGGGTTAAGAAAGGTTAGTAAATAGCTTGAGGGATAAGATTTAAGGGTTGTTCTCATCAATCAATCAAGTATGAGGTCTATATCAATGTCTTTAGGGATAATGGAGTTACTTTTTGCAGCAACAATATTGAAGGAAATAAATGATAGTGTGTGAACTAAGGACAAGAGGGATGATGGTTGAGGTGTTGGTAACCCAATGCCTCAATCAACAAACCCTAGAAGGAAAATGACTACTAGGAAGTAGGTAACCCTAAGCCCTAGTGGTTTTCCTTCTTCTTTAGCTCAATCTTGAAGTAAATAAAGGCTTGATGAAGAAAATAATGCTAGAGTGCTACAATGGTAGGGTTCTAGCACATGCTTCAAATGATAGGTTTTCTAGCAAAATCTAGTATGTGAAAAGCTATTAAGACAAGGACAATAACATGTGCTTGATCTCCTAGGGTTTTAAGCTAGCAATTTCATAATCTTAGTAAAATGAAAAGTAAATATACTATAACCATTCAAAGGAAAGAAGAATTGTAGAAATTCACTTACATTCACCAAGAATAATCTAGCAAATATCCTAGTTGAAGACTTTCCACCAAGAAAATGCCAAAAAACACCAATATAAGCCTCCTCCAAGAGTTGTGCACCACTTAATTTCAACCTATAAACCCTAAGGAAGATGAATTTCAGACCTTACTTGTGTGAATGAAAGAATGATGATCAAATACAAGGGAAAAATCCATTATTTGTATAATCAAAATGACCTTTAATTACAAAATTAGGTCAAAATGGTCGACATGGCCAGTTTACATGAAAATTCCAATTTTACACAAATTTGTCAAATAAAACCCTAATTTTATCCTTTTAGGGTGACGTCATGCCCCTCATATGGTGACGTTAGACTCTTTTCTAGAACGTTAGCCCTCCAAGCATTACGTTGGGGCTCAAAACCCCTCTGGAACTGCCACACGTGCCAACCAAAGCCATCCTATAGCTTGATACCTCAACTGGGTGACGTCAAGGCTTTGAATAACAACGTCAAGGGCCAACATCATGGTGGGAGCGAAAGACCCCCCTGGGTCGAGGCCTACCAAGCTATATTTGGTGGAACGTCCTCCTCTCTCTCTGGTGAAAGCCTCTGGTATATGTGTCCCTTTGGCTGGGGTCTCAACATCCATCTGGTGGTATTTCATCCCTATGGAGTTCTGAGATAATCATCTCCCCATATGTACCTATCCATCGGGCATGGTCCTGCAACAAAAAAAGTACGCCCTCCATGGGATCATAAGTCATAGGGATCATATCAATGTCAATCACATCTAATAATCAAGTTACCCAAACATGTGCATAAAACCCCCCCTTTCCCAGACAAGTGCTCAAAGACATTATGCTATTCTACAAGATAGGTTTGGAGAGGGTTTTAGGACGTCCTATTGGGATAATTCTCCTTAGGTGTGGGATGTTTCTAGGTGAAGACCAATATAGGTCATGTAAGTGCATGAGATGGTATGGGGATGTTTGGGCAATGGGTGCAGTGATGACAGGGAAATGTAGGGATTACCTATTGGTGCCTCTGAAGAGGGTGAGATGCACCTTGTCATTGATGCAAGTCTTTCCTAGCCAATTCAATGCCTTTTTATTTTTTATCTTATTGCTTTTTCTTTCGAGAGAATAGCTGGGGAACATTGCCTCAATGTGGTGACCAGTGGTGATAGTGTTAACCACAAGCATTTCATGGAGATGAGAAGGATGGCTCATGATGAGACCTCCTTTCTCTTGTCTATGCTACCAAGAGCCACTACCCTGGTGTGGTGACCAGCTGAATGGTAGTGTCATACCGCTACATGCCCATGGACCTAATAGGATGGCTCATGATGAGACCCCCTATCCTCCAACTAGGTCTTGAGTTTGTTTATTTTATGGGTCCCTATTTTTTCTTACTGAGAATCTTTTTATTGCTTTATCAGGGATCCCTGGGTGAAGCATATAAAGGTTTTGATATTTTGGATTTTATCTTTTGCCAACTACTTTTACCCTCTAGGCCTTTAGCCCCTTCTTCCCAAAAGGAAACGTAGAACCCTTTTCTAGCTTGGAAAACCCAATGCCTGAACCAATGTAGGGAATAGATGAGAGGGAAGGTGATGAAAAGCGATGAGTATGGTGGAAATGGACAATGAAATTTCATAAACCCACCCAGTGACAACTCACTACTAAGGGAACCAACTTGCTAGGGAATTATGTCATCCCCCTAGGTATGGAAAAGTAAAAAGGAATAAATTCCAAGCACACATCATGAAGAAAAAAATAATTAAATGCACATATTCAAATGTTTTGAGAATCAGAGTGACACATACCATGATACCCATACTCATTACCTCATGGAGCAAGACCCACTGTTGCTTCAGGACCAGATTGATGGGATGGATGTTGTTGCTTCTGACATGATGGAGGCACTGAAGAATAAGGATGGTCCCTCCAGGGCCAGGATCAAGCTAATATGGCTCTCAGTACTGAATGTATAGGACCTATGGGCCTCGAGACATAATCTCCTTAGTTATCCCTAGGTTAGGGGATAACAGGGACACAAGGCATGCCCTCTTCCTTTTTCTGTGTTTTGATGCTTACTTCCACTTCCTATGTTTTGAGACACTGATCTGTAGATCACTTTACACCTACTTGAATAGGGGCCTTGACCAAAGTTTCATGTTTTCTTGATCTCTTTTAATTTCCATGCCCAAAACAAAATTTGCAGCATTAAGATATTTCATATCAAATTTAAAAGACAACTAGGTTTTTACCTCCTTGATGATTTCATTGTTTCTAATTAGTAACATATTATCAACATACATAACCACATAAATTAAATAATCACCAACCAGATTGAAATACACATAATGATCAATGTTACTCCTTGTGAAACCAAGTCCCAAAATATAAGTATCTTGATACCACATCCTTGGATATTTCTTTAACCAATATAGGGACATTTTTATCTTGCAAACCTTATTGTTCTTACCCTTCACTGTAAAACCTTCTGGCTATTCCATGTAGATTTATTTTTCAAGATCCCCATGTAGGAATGTTGTCTTTACTTGCATCTGTTCTACTTCAATATTAAAAGAAGCAACAACAGATAAAATAAATTTGATAAAGTTAATTTTTCAACATGAGAAAAAATTGTCACCAAAATCTATTTTCTCTACTTGGGAATATTCCTTTGCTACTACGTGATATTTATACTTCTCCACTTTACCTTCTGCATTCAACTTCTTCTTAAACACTCATTTGCAACCAATGAAATTTCTTCCAATCGACAATTCAATTAGATCCAGGCATCATTCTTATTGAAGACCACCATTTCTTCAACCATGGCCTTATTCTAGAGTTTTACCATCCTCTAAATCCATTTCCTACCTAACAATTTTGGGATAAACATCAATAATATACAAAGAAAAACTATAATGGAAATTAGTTGCAGTGTACCTTTTTGGTTGTCTTCTTTCTCAAATCAATCTCCTCAATAATGGAGTAGGAGTTTCTTCTTCTTCTAATTCATGTTTTTTTGTAGAGTCAAATTCTTCACCTTCAAAATCAAACTGTATTGTCTCTGGTTCTCTTTTTTTTGGTGGGAATTCTTGTTTGGGAATATGTTTAACCTCTCTAAAGAAAACTTTCTGATTATAATCATTCTTCTTATTTTAAGGGTTCCAAAGTTTATATTATGTTATACCATCTTTATAACCAATAAAGATAGACTTTTAAACATTATTATCCAACTTACTCTTGTTTTCCTTTGGAACATGTACATACACATCACAAACAAACACTTTGATATGTTAAAGAGAGGTTTTTTTACAGTCCATGCCTCACATGGAGTTTTGTTTACCAACATTAATGAGGGTGGTCTATTTACTAGATAACACGCAATACCCACTACCTCTTCCTATAATTTTTGTTCTAACTCGACACCACTAAGCATGCTCCTTGTTTTTTCCATCAGTGGCATGTTCATATTTTCTACAACTCCATTCTATTGAGGTGTATACAAAGTAGTCTTCTATTTTTCTATACTGCACTTCTTACAAAATTCCTCGAGTTCATTCCTACAGAACTCTCCACCATTATTTGTCCTTAGCACCTTTATTTTCTTCTTTATTTGATTCTCCACAAGAGACTTAAACTCTTTAAAGTTACCAAAGGTCTCATATTTCTTTCAGAGGAAATAAATCCACATATTCCTTGATAAATCATCCATGAATGAAACATAATACACTTATTTACCTAGTGATGGAACATGGTCAAGTCCAAACATATAACTGTGTACTAACTCTATGTTCCCCTTTATTTTTGTAGCACCAGTTTAAAATCTTACTTGAATCTGATTACCATATATACAATGTTCACATAAATCAAAATCTAGTGTGCAATCATACATACCTTCAACCATATATTTACCATGTAGTGCTCAAAGGCCCTTCTCTCCAATATGTCACAGTCTTTGATGTCATAGCATTGTCTTTTATCTAGAGATAATAGGGGTTCTATTTTCTTCATATAAACCTTTAGCAACAACAAAACAATTACACCCATTACTAATATTGCTTCCCAACAACTTGTACAAAGTTCTATTCCGAAATCCCCTCATCAACACCATTTCTCCTTGAAACATTTTGTAGATTTCATTTGCAAACATAGTATGTAGTATGTACACCTAGATTACTCATATTACTTACATATATAAATTTTATATCCAACTCTAGAATGTGTAAAACCCCAAGGAGTGTTCTAATACTTCCATCATTGAGTTTCAATTTGACCTTTCCTTGTCCTGCAATTCTGGATATCGAGTCATCTCCCGGGAAAGCCTCACCTCTATTATACTTTTCATATTCACAAAACCAATATCTGTGGGGAATCATATGAAAATAAGCATCTGACTTGATCAAACATACATCATGATCTACATGTGTGCTTGAAGAAGACAAGTATAGATCCCTTCCTTCCTCTGAGGATGTATTCCCTTCTATGGAAGGAACATCATCAGATCTATTTCCTATCTCAACACTTTTAGATCTACACTCCTACTTATAATTCCCAATTTTACCACATTTCCAACATTTCCTTCAAGATTTTCTTGGATATTTAGATCTACCTTTAGATTTCTCATTCAAGGAATTGTTTTTATTTCTATCCGGGGAATGTCCTCTTACAGATAAGGCATATGTGTTTTGACTATCCATGGTTTTGCTCATCATTTCTTCTGATAACAAGGATGAAAACACATCATCAAATTTTAATGTGGTTACATTACTCCCAATAGCTACTACTAAACTATCCAATGAATTTGGCAAAGAACATAGTAAACTAATGCACGTATCTTCATCATAAATTTTAATGTCAACAAAAAACAACTGACTTACAAAAATATTAAATTTATTTGGATTCTATGTCACCGAGTCTCCATCATTCATCCTTAAGAGGTACTTCTTATGAAGGAAAAGTTACCAGTGAATTATACCGATACAAAGCCCCTAACTTATCCTATAACACCTTGGATATAGATTCTCCTGACACATTCAATAACAATGAATCTGGAATATAGAACCAGATTGTGTTATTTGCCTTCCTATCCAACTTCATTCAGTCTTCCATTGAAATACTCATAGGTGTAGTACCATGATCCATAGCGACCCACTATTCTTTATCTACCAAAATATCCTCCATCTTCTGCTTCCAAATCCCAAATATTTGCCCATGAAATTTCTCGATCTCAATTTTAGAATTGCTCGCCATTTTCTTTCACCACAAGAATAACCACTCTAGATCTCCCACTGAAACTAAGTTTATCATAGACCCAATATAACTGGAACCTTAGCAACAAAGTTGATTTATAAAATTACATGGATATTCCACTGGAACAGTTCATCACAATAGATCTGATAAATAAAACTGAAACCTACATTATGAAGATTAAATTCCTTTAGATTTAAGAATCTTTAGTTACTGATTTTCTGCTTATGCATAAAATAGATAAAATGTGGAAAACATAGAACAATAAAATACAAGTATACACCATTTATAAAATAATACAAAGACTTTCTTTGGGAAACCCTTACAGGAGAAATCCCAACTAGAAGGTGAGGCTTCTCTACTCTCTTCTCTTTGGTATGAAAATAATGCAAGTACAAAGGAGAAGACACTCTCTCTAGAGTTAATTAGGACTTGTGGCATTTTACACTTCTACATAACATTAAACCCCTGTGTTATGATTTCTAATTTCCCACTCCCGATTGTTCTTCTCTATTATGGAAATAAATATAATAGTATAGAATGGAACCCCTTCTCCTCCTAGCGGCCTAGTATTTAACATAGCCTGATAGCCATCTAGGGGTAGGGTTTTGACTTCCTCAACCCTAAATTGTAATAAGGTTTAGGACCTTCTAGAATATTATTGAAATTACATACGTGGCTAGCCCCATATGCATGAGTAATGGGGGATGACATGTCATCCTCGCGTACCATGGTGGTCATCACGGTAAGTCAACTTGTAGAAGGCGTAACTTTTGCATACAAGCTTCGATTGATGTGATTCTTACACTTTTGGAAAGGTATTAGTGAGTGGAATGTAGACAATAGTTCGATAGTATGGTTTGGACCATAAAAAAAGTGTCATTTGATGCCTCAAAATGGCTCCAGAACATTTTAGACAATTTTTGGACCCAAATTTCCAAATTTGGACAAGCCGGTAAAATGGTTGTGCAAGTTGATTCTTCCTAGTTTTTCACCCATAAAACATCGAGATAGATGAAAAAATAATGTGATGATCTTGTTGGATTACTAAGAGGGGGGGGGGGTGAATCAGTAATAGAGAAATCTAATCCTTTTTAACCATATAATGCAAGTGTTATATCAATGTAGCATTATCATCCAATATTTGCAGAGTAAATAAACAATGAACAAATGAACAATCATACACATACACAGTACACTAGTGTTTTTATGTGGAAACCCAAAGAGAGAGAAAACCACATAATGATTTTTCTTATATTTCTTGAAGAAATACATTCATTGGAAGCACCAACTTCCTTTGTTTTCCAGCTGCAACTGGAAGGAGGCTCCAACCCCCTAGTTTCTCAGGCTACAACATGAGGGGATACCCAACTCCCCAATTCTCTAGATACAACCAGAAGGAGGCTACTACCCCTTATTTTCTCTGGCTACAACCAAAATGTGGCTACAACCACTTGTCCTTTCCCCGTCAAACCGCCCTGACATATAAGTAGAAAGCTGGAACCATTGTCACACTATCACTATGAGATATACTTCTGTAAACCTATACCAATCAAACTGCACCAAATAACCTGTACCAATAACTTGAACCATGCATTACCATGCATCAAATTGTACCTCAACATGTAATCAACCTGTACCATAAACAAGTGCATCAACCATACACCAACCTGTACCTCAACCTCAACCAAAATCCTTCATCAATTTCATCATCCAAATATAATTTGTAACTCTATAATAGACCTAGTGTATATGATCACATACATGCAAACCTTCCTTAACTTTAACAACAAGAGACTAACATTTTCATTAATCTTTACTTTAGTCTCACATGACTAGTTTTGGATTGGTCAACAACCCTAACTTGAAATCATCATAACTATGTACCTGTAATTAATAAAGATTTGAAAATAGTACACAATGTTATTCAGTGTGTTTTATGAAATGCCTCCAGGTGTCACTATTTGGAACCTCTCAGAAAAGAATTTACAGAAAAAATGGAATACCTTGTTGAATTATGGATTATTCTAGAGAGCGGACTTATAGAGCATGCCCCACACATAATATTTGTTGTATGGATCTGAAAATTGTACACATAATACTAAAGACTTTAATCTAACCAGCACATTTGGTCTTACTGAATTTGGATCTATTATGAATAAGTTATGATGTTTTTACCCGAAACACATGTTTTAGACTAGTTTCAGGTCTAGCCACAAACCCTATTTTCCACATAGTGTAACTCCAAAAATACAACGACCCACAAGATGAAGTTTGTACCACAACTAGTTGGATATGTTTTCTCAATGGACTCCCAATTTCATGGTCTGAATCAGTCTAGAAAACAAGTTATTGCGAAAATGGCGAGATGATCTGTAAATAACATACCTTAGAAAGCATCATCAAAATAATTTATCCTCCTTTGAATTTCAACCTTCTTTACTTCACCTTCCCTCTAAAATTCGTCTTAGATATCCTTTGGTTACCTCAGTCACATGTAGATATTCAATATGCTCAAGTGCAATTGAAATGAGAGAGCCTTGCCTCTTATTTATACTCTCCAAGTAGCTTCCTTAGAAGCATTTTCTAGGCCACTTTGTCCACATAGAAGCATTTTCTAGGCCACTTTGTCCACATAGTCACCTATGTCTAACTTTGCCCAATTTGCCACTTGTCCATATATCCAATAGCCACTTGACTACTTAACCCATTTTCCTCATTTTAGGGTTAACCTTCTTATAACCACTTTCCATAATTAGAAAGTTCTCCATTTACTTTATTATTTAAATAATCGTCCTTGACTTTGTCACTTCACTTTATTATTTAAATAATCCTCTTTGACTTTGTCACTTCACTTTATTTTTTAAATAATCCTCTTTGAATTTGTCACTTCACTTTATTATTTAAATAATCCTCTTTGACTTTGTCACTTCACTTTATTATTTAAATAATTTCATTTTTGCAAGCACTTTGACTTATTTGACCTTTTGGGGCTTCAAGCCAAGATATGAGGGTCCTCCAACTTCGTAAGGCCATAACTCTCAAACCATTAGGAGTTATGTGACATTCCACATACCACCAAAAATGACATGACATGTACTATCCATATATAATAGTGTTACCTGCAAATATATCAAAACTCATACCATTATACATCAAAAAAACTTGGGTCCATTACCCAAACCTTTATGCTACCAGAATTCGATACCAGACTTTCTTCAAGGGTTGACATCAATGAAAACCAACCCAATTAATCAAGAAATCCAATCCAGATCATACCTCCCCATTTAGGGAGGTTTTGGTCCCCACAATATTTATTGAATGAGGTGATGAAATTTGTTCTCTATCTTCTCCCACGGAGTAGCACTTTGATTTTCCTAGAAGTTGTCCTTTCAACCCAATCTTCCAAAGGTCATGTTGTCCTTGTCTTGTAGTTCTTGACTACTTTTGCAAAACAATTTCTTCTTCCAAGTCTACCTGAGAATTTGGTGCTAAGTCCTCTATGGAAGGTAGGAAATGGTCCCCCTTCTGATCCAACATGGAAGGTTCATAGAGTTTAAGATTCTCTACATTCACTATTGAATAAATGCACATGTATGGGGGTAGACTAGCTCTGTAGGTGTTATCTCACACATTTTCCAATACCTCAAAATGACCATATTGTAGAGCCTTGATATTTTTACCAGGACCCTATAGTATTTCTTTATTTAGTTGTAGCCATACTCTATCTATGACTTTGAATGTTCTCTCTGTTCCGTTTTGGTTATGTTATCCTTTTACTTTTCCCATGACTTCTTCAACATCTCTTGTACTTGCAAATGGATCTGCCCGATCTTCTAATTTTTTTTTCTTGTTTTAGTGAATCTCATGTGAGGTCCTCCCTCACTCCTCCTTATTGTCCATATACAACATCTAAGGGTGAAGGTGTAAAATATCTAAAGAAAGTTTCAAAAGGTGACTTACCAATAGAAGCGTGGATTGCTTTGTTATAAGAGTGTTGTATATAGATCATATTTCCATCCTAGGTCTTCAAATGCATATGATTGTAACCCCTCAAAAGTTGTACCAAATTCCCATTGACTACTTCTGTCTGCCCATCTATCTATGGATGGAATGTTATAGAAATCTCGATCTTAGTGTCCATATTCTCCCAAAATGTAGTCCAGAAGGCACTGAAAAATATGGTGTTCTTATTTGATATGATGCTCCTTGGTATCTCAAAGTGCACCCAAACCTGTTCAAAGAACTTATTTGTTGCTTCTTTTTCGTTGATGGTCTTTTTACAAGGCACAATAATTCACATCTTTTTGAACCTGTCAACTACCAAAAATAGATATTTATGTCCCTTCCTGGTTGTTGGTAACCCTCCCACAAAATCCATGGAAATACTTTCCCAAGGTAGAGTGGGTACAAGTAAGGGATGATATAGACCTTGCTTCCTGTTGTTGGAATTGCTTGTACAACAAAGTATACATCCTCTAATATATTGTGCCACATCTTCTTGCATTATGGGCCAGTACACATATCTCTGTAAGTTGGCAACTATCTTCCCAACACCAAAATGTCATGTAACCTTGGAAGTGTGAGCCTTTCTAATAAGTTGCAATCATTCACCTTTAGGGACACATAGTTTTTTGAGCTTGTAGAGTAAACCATTCTAGAAATGATAGTAAACCTTGATATCACCTTCTTCTATATGAATTTATCATTGTAGATGCTCAAAATACCTTCTTGAAGT
Organism: Picea engelmannii; assembly: GCA_009831015.1. Classification (NCBI taxonomy): domain Eukaryota; kingdom Viridiplantae; phylum Streptophyta; class Pinopsida; order Pinales; family Pinaceae; genus Picea; species Picea engelmannii. The sequence goes on from ML776581.1 coordinate 5,815,699, forward strand.
CCTCATTTTTTGTGTATGCCTCTTTGTATGTGTTAGCGCACATTATTGATCAGTGTTTTTTTCCCATAAGAAGTGGCATTCTGGCGAAGAAAAAATGAAAGAAGAGGGCTCAAAAAACCCATCAAATGTTTTTGTCCTAAGTCGGGTGATGATATGAAATTTTGGAGACCACATAGTCCCAGTCATCTTGTCATCTCCCTATCATCAACATCCACATCTTTCTGCCAATTCCTCCCTGCAAGAATCCAACAAATCTCCAGATGGTGAAGTTCAGAGTGCGGCCCATCTAGATCCTGATGCAGACAGTTCATGAAAGTGGGGTGGAAGTTGAGACCTCATCTCACCCTGTAAATGGAAAACATGCAGAGAGCAGCCGTAAAGGCAGACTGTCAATTATGGACAGATTTTCTTGTAAATCACATAATTGTTCCTGGCTCGCATCTGACAGAGGATGCGCCGAATGAAAACGTTAATGTGGTGGTCTGATCACACTCCTGGTGGTTGCAACAATTTTGAGTATATGTATGCAGTTTTGATATTTTGTTATGGTCGATGGTTGAGCTAAGCTCCCGTACTGTAATATTTTAATGAAGCTCTGGTTCTCTGGTTATGTAACTTGATTTGAGACTTCTTGTTTAATGAAAGTTAGCTTCTATTTCCATCTTATATGCGTCTGATATTGAATGTTCATGATTGAAGGATTCACATGGATTGTGGTGACTGTGTTGTAATGAATATTTTATTGCAGTGCATTTATAACATTTTTAGTTTCCCGAAACTTTGAATTCAAGAGGATCTTTTTTTCATATTTTTTCTTCCTTAGGCTGTTGGAAGACCTAATGTCCAGAGAAGACCTTTACATCTTCTCCTCAATTTCTTCCTCCTACTCACCCTTACTACAACTTATTGGATGAAATTGATCAAGACCTCATTTGCTTGTGCATACTGCCCTAGTTTTCTGAGTTAAAACTATATTCTCTTGAGTCTGCCCCATTTGACCTCTTTAAATCCATTAATCGTGACATATAACTTGATGGGTACTAGGATTACCTCTACTACAATCCAAAGGTGACTTCTGGTGCTAACATTTCTGGCGTCCTTGCCGGGGAACAAATTGAAGATATTTCCCTGGGTAAGAATGACAATGAGCTACTGATTCTGAAGGTGCATCAGACATCAATACCATTGAAGATTGCAACCTGCAACTTACAACTCCACTGTTTCAGTTCTGGATCCTAAAGGAAGACACACGAGTTCCACTTCACTGCTGCCGCTAGCAACATCTGAAGCTGACCCAGAGGAAATTATCAAAAAGGGAAAGACCGCTCAAAAAGGTACCTCCACAGCTGTACCAGGTTTTTCTGATAATTTTCATAATTCCTCTTTACAAACTCGAATAATTGTTTTTGATTCTCCTATTATACAAACTACCGGAGTTTCAATAAATTTAAATTTTGGGAGTTTTCCTGCCGATTTATCCCCTCCTATTCTTGGTTTGGAAGGAGAGAGCTTTGACACCCCTTTCTTCCCCGAATTTGTGAAGTGGAAGGAGAGAGATTTGACATTAGAATACTTTCCTACTCCTCCTCCTATTAGAGTTGTTGTAGTTACATAAGGGGAAACCTTCGTTACCTCTAGCCCCTCATATTTATATCCTAACACTCAACCTTTTCCTTTTTATCCCATAAGCACAACCCCAGTCTCGTCTGTCTAAACTCCATATCCTCCTGGTTCTCCTCCTGTTCACACTCCAATGGCAGGAGATAATCCCCCTAGAACTAGGATGGAATCTATAATAGCTGCTAGGTATGCCCCTCTTGTTTTGCCTCAGCCTCTGAATGCCCTCCCAACGGATGGCTACCTTAAGCAATTGCCCAAGTTCACAAGTGAGGGAGACATAACCACAGAGGAACACCTTAAATCCTTTTATAGTTTTATAGATTGTCATGTCATCATGGATGCAGATGTATGGATGAGGATTTTTTTTCATAGCCTTGAGGGAGAGGATAGGAAGTGGTTTAGGGCCTTGCCTCCTGGATCTATTGATGGGATTGAAGCCCCAGATGAATCCTTCTTAAAGAATTGGGGGGATAGAAAGGATTTCCTTTACTATATTGCAGAGCTTCGATCACTGAAGAAAAAGGAAGGGGAATATGTTTATGACTTCTCAAAGAGATTTAATAAAATGTATAGAAAAATTCCCATTGAGGTTAAGCCTACATAAACCTTTGCAAAGATTATTTATTCTAGTTCTTTTGACCCTGATTTCTGCCTCATGTTAAGAGAAAGGATAGATACCTACTTGGCTCATATGCAAGATGCAACCATTAAAGTAGAATCCAATATTATGGTAGTTGATGAGCTTAGGAGTAAGACTGACAGGGACAAAAGTAGGGGAAGATCTCAAACTTCAACCTCTTCCTCTGCTACCCACCCTCAAGATGATGAGCTTATCAAATTAGTAAAATCTCTTTTTGTTGATATGGAGAAGGTAAAACTTGAAGCAAGAAAAACCTATAGAAGTACTCAAAATGCTGATAACAGAGGTACCTTCAGGAGACCTAATAATGCTCCTTAGATACTTCCAAGAGATCAAAGAGGATGGGATAGGGATGATCAAAGAATTCAAGCCCCTCTCCAAAATAATCTTGTCACTGATGAAGAAGAAGAGAAAGAGGAGGTTGATCCCGAAATCCATTGTCTTGGGGATACCTCCTCATTTCCCCATTTAACTCAATATGCATATGAGGAGTCTCTAATGGAAAACCAACTAAATTATATGAGTAAAGGAAAAAAAACCAACCACACTCCAAACAGAAAGAAGGGAAATAAAAAATCCCTGATCGGCATACCAGAGAAGAAAAACCTGATAAAGATATTGCAGATTGAAGCAAGGAAAAGAAGGCACAGACCCCCCCACCAGTGGTCAAAAGTCTTGTTCTAGAAGTGAGATAAATTCTTAGAAGTGAGATAAATTCTAAATCCCCCCTCCTCTTTCATATTTGAGCATAAAATAAAAAAAAATAGAATCCATGCACCCATTTCAGAGCTGGTCAAGCATGAAGACTTCAAAAGGTGCCTCTCCAAAATGTTGCAGCCCGAACCTTCATCTCATTCCATAGACTCAGTAAAACTATAAGATGAGAAGCCTGCAGTCATCCTAGGTCCTTTGGTAGAAGATAGAGACGATTCATCCCCTCCCTTATATACTTCACTGAACATACATGACAAGGTGTTGCACAATTGTTTGATGGATTCAGGGGCATCTCACAATCTAATGCCTAAGATTGTCATCGAAGAGCTTGGTATGGAGATTACAAAATCGTACCATGACTTGTATTATTTCAACTCCAGGAAGGTAAAGTGCCTTGGGGTTATCAAATACTTGTCTGTATCTATATTTCAGTTGCCAATGAAAAGCATGATCATGGACATCATGGTAGCTGACATTCCCCCTAAGTTCGAGATGCTTCTGTCTAGATCTTGGTTAAAAAGACTAGGGGGAACTTTGCAGATGGACCTCACCTATGCTACCATTATGGTGTTTGTGGGTGAGCATAGGAAACTTTACAGGGAAGCTTAGTTGACCTACATTATTAGTGATGAAACAAACCCCACAAACAATCCTATCTTTTCTCTTGACACAGATTTGGGATCTAGTTTGCTACAACTCACTGATGCTCCTGAACCTCCTCTGGAAATAAAAAAGCGGCCTATTACTTTTTTGTGAAAATTCCCCTCCTATCACCTCTGTGTGGAAAACGTTCTTCGATGGAGCCTTTTCTAAGGAAGGTGTTGGTGCTAGAGTGGTTCTTGTTTCACCTGCTCAAGAGACTATAGCTCTGTCCTACAAGTTAGAATTCAGAGCTACCAATAATGTGGCAGAGTATGAAGCTGTGATCTTAGGTTTGAGGGCTGCAAAAGACATGGGAATTGAAGAGATATCAATATTTGGGGATGCTGAGTTAATTGTCCACCAAGTCAGAAATATTCACCAAGCTAAGCACCCTCGGCTAATACGTTATAGAAATGAAGTGTGGGACCTTATTGACAATTTTTTCCTAGATTTCAACATTTCATTTATTCCAAGACAAGAAAACATCATGGCTGATTCTTTGGCTATTTCAGCAAGCAATTTTAGAGTCCCTTTGCCACCAAAGCTCTGGTATGATCTAGAAGTAAATTACAGACCCTCTATACCTGAAAATGTCAAGAATTGGAAAGTATTTGAGGATGATATTGAGATCAAAAGATTCCTTGAGACCGTTGATGAGTTTTATACACTACATATTGATCAAGATCAGGATTCTGAAAGTAATCCTCATGCTGATGTTTTCCTGAACAAAATCACTAATCACCATATTGTTCAGTTTCCTAGCAATCACATTCCAAAGGGACTAGTTCCTTTGGAAAGACTATTTGACAGAAATGATGTGGCAGTGAAAGTTAAAGGATCGATTGATGATGTTGATGTAGCTGAATGCAACATTGGTACAGAGAAAGATCCAAAATTTGTCAAGTTGTTGAGAAATTTGTCAAGGGAACAAAGGGTTGAATATGATGAGCTATTAAAGGAGTTTGCTGATGTGTTTTCCTAGACTTATGAGGATCTTAGAACATACGACACAAGAATAATTGAGCATAAGATGCCACTAAAGGAAGAGGCCAAGCAATTTAGGCAGAAACTGAGACAGATCAACCCCATGTTGTTGCCTATCATGGAGAAGGAGGTAAAAAATATTTTAGATGCCCAAATTATCGTTCCTTTGAGGTATTTTGAATGGGTGGCCAACTTGGTCCCAGTGAGAAAGAAGAATGGAGAAATCATACTTTGTGTTGATTTCAGGAACCTAAATAGAAGCTCCAAGAAAGATAATTATCCATTGTCGAAAATGCAGAACATATTGCAGAGCGTGACATGTGCATCCATGATGTCCATGATTGACAATGTTTCTGGCTACAATCAGATTCATGTTTTACCCGAGGACAAAGAGAAGACATCATTCACCACTCCATGGGGTACATTCATGTATGCCAAGATTCCCTTTGGATCGATGACCGCAGGAGCAACTTTCCAGTGCGCTATGGACATCACCTTTATTGGGGAAAGGGATAAATTTGTAGTCATTTATCTGGATGACATTACAGTTTTCTCCAGAACTGATAAAGAACATTGTCATCATCTGAGAAGGGTCTTCCAAAAATGCAGAAAATTTGGTGTCTCCCTGAATCCCAAGAAGTCATTGTTTGCTATGAAGGAGGGAAAATTACTGGGGAACATAGTATTAACTGAGGGAGTAAACATTGATCCCAATAGGGTGGAAGCCATCCAAACCTTAGCACTCCCTAGATCCAAGAAAGAAGTTCAATCTTTATTGGGGAAGATTAATTTTTTGAGAATTTATGTTTCTAATTTTGCTGAACTGGTGAAGGACATTACAATCATGTTGAGGAAAGGAAAAAAAATCAAATGGACTGTTGACTCTCGTAGTTCCTTCAATCAAATAAAAAAGGCTGTGACCAAAGCACCTATGCTCATCAGTCCTAATTACTCCAAATATTTTATGATTTTCTCCTTTGCTTCATTTGACACAATGGCAATTTTTTTTTTGCAAAAGAATGATTAAGGGTTTGAACATCCGTTGCATTTTTCAGTAGGGCATTTAGAGATGCAGAGAAGAAATATGACATCATGGAAAAACATGCATATGCTCTAGTTAAAGCCCTCAAATCCTTCAGGGTCTATTTTTTGCATTCAAAGGTCATTGGATATGCCCCTTCAACTTCTGTGAAATATATTCTCATTCAACCTGACATAGACAGGAGAAGGAGCAAGTGGATTGCTAAAATCCTTGAATTTGACTTGGAGATAAGGCCCACCAAATTGGTTAAGGATCAAATTTTATCTAGGTTGCTGGCTGAAGATAATTGCAAAGCCTTGGGGGTGAATTTCATCAACACTTGCTAAGAAATCCAGCAGGCTAAGTTGTCTGATACAAGTTCCTTGGATATTGCTTTAACCAATATAGGGACATTTTTAGCTTGCAAACCTTATTGTTCTTACCCTTCACTATAAAACCTTCTGGATATTCCATGCAGATTTATTTTTCAAGATCCCCATGTAGGAATGTTGTCTTTACGTCCATCTGTTCTACTTCAAGATCAAAAGAAGCAACAACAGATAAAATAAATTTGATAAAGTTAATTTTGCAACATGAGAAAAAATTGTCACCAAAATCTATTTCCTCTACTTAGGAATATTCCTTTTCTACTATGTGATATTTATACTTCTCCACTTTACCTTCTGTATTCAACTTCTTCTTAAACGCTCATTTGCAACCAATGAACTTTATTCCAATCGACAATTCAACTAGATCCAACCCTCATTCTTATTGAAGACCACCATTTCTTCAACCATGGCCTTATTCTAGAGTTTTACCATCCTCTAAATCCATTGCCTACCTAACAATTTTGGGATCAACATCAATAATAGACAAAGACAAAATATAATGGAAATTAGTTGGAGTGTACGTTTTTGGTTGTCTTCTTTCTCAAACCAATCTCGTCAATATTGGAGTGGGAGTTTCTTTTTCTTCCAATTCATGTTTTTTTGTAGAGTTAGACTCTTCACCCTCAAAATCAAACTGTATTGTCTCCAGTTCTCTTTTTTTTGGTGGGTATTCTTGTTTGGGAATATGTTTAACCTCTCTAAATACAACTTTTCGATTGTAATCATTCTTCTTATTTTATGGGTTCCAAAGTTTATATCATGTTATACCATCTTTATAACCAATAAATATAGACTTTTAAACATTATTATCCAACTTACTCTTGTTTTACTTTGAAACATGTACATATGCATCACAAACAAACACTTTGATATGTTCAAGACAGGGTTTTTTTACAGTCCATGCCTCACATGGATTTTTTTTTACCAACACTAATGAGGGTGGTCTATTTACTAGATAAAATGCAATAACCACTACCTCTTCCTATAATTTTTGTTCTAACTCGACACCACTAAGCATGCTCCTTGTTTTTTCCATCAGTGGCATGTTCATCTTTTCTACAACTCCATTCTATTGAGGTGTATACAAAGTAATCTTATATTTTTCTATACTGCACTTTTTACAAAATTCCTCGAGTTAATTCCTACAGAACTCTCCACCATTATTTGTCCTTGGCACCTTTACTTTCTTCTTTATTTGATTCTCCAAAAGAGACTTAAACTCTTTAAAGTTACCAAAGATCTCATATTTCTTCGAGAGGAAATAAATCCACATATTCCTTGATAAATCATCAATGAATGAAACATAATACACTTATTTACCTAGTGATGGAACATGGACAAGTCCAAACATATCACTGTGTACTAACTCTATGTTCCCCTTTATTTTTGTAGCACCATATTAAAATCTTGATTCTGATTACCATATATACAATGTTCACATAAATCAAAATCTAGTGTGCAATCATACATACCTTCAACCATATATTTACCATGTAGTGCTCAAAGGCCCTTCTCTCTAATATGTCACAGTCTTTGATGTCATAGCATTGTTTTTTCTCTAGAGATAATAGCGGTTCTAATTTCTTCATATCCACCCTTAGCAACAACAAAAAAATTACACCCATTACTAATATTGCTTCCCAACAACTTGTACAAAGTTCTATTCCGAACTCCCCTCATCAACACCATTGCTCCTTGAAACATTTTGTAGTTTTCATTTGCAAACATAGTATGTAGTATGTACACCTATATTACTCATCTTACTTACATATATAAATTTTCTATCCAACTCTAGAATTTGTAAAACCCCAAGGAGTGTTCTAATCCTTCCATCATTGAGTTGCAATTTGACCTTTCCTTGTTCTTCAATTCTGCATATCGAGTCATCTCCCGGGAAAGCCTCACCTCTATTATACTTTTCATATTCACAAAACCAGTCTCTGTGGGGAATCATATGAAAATAAGCATACGAATTGATCAAACATACATCATGATTTGCATGTGTGCTTGAAGAAGACAAGTATAGATCCCTTCCTTCCTTTGAGGAGGTATTCCCTTCTATGGAAGGAACATCATCAGATCTATTTCCCATCTCAACACTTTTATATCTACACTCCTACTTATAATTCCCAAGTTTACCACATTTCCAACATTTCCTTAAGGATTTTCTTGGATATTTAGATCTGCCTTTAGATTTAGATTTCTCATTCAAGGAATTGTTTTTATTTCTATCTGGGGAATGTCCTCTTACAAATAAGGCTTATATGTTTTGACTATCCATGGTTTTTCTCCTCATTTCTTCTGATAACAAGGATGAAACCACATTGTGAAATTTTAAAGTGGTTGCATTACTCCCAGTAGCTACTACCAAACTATCCCATGAATTTGGCAAAGAACACAGTAAACTAATGCACGTATCTTCATCAGAAATTTTAATGGTAACAAACAACAACTGACTTACAAAAATATTGAATTTATATAGATTCTTTGTCACTGAGTCTCCATCATTCATCCTCAAGAGGTACTTATTTTGAAGGAAATTTTTTTTTACCAGGGACTTATACCGATAAAAATCCCCTAACTCATCCTATAACACATTGGCTATAGATTCTGCTGACACATTCAATAACAATGAATCTAGAAGATACAACTGGATTGTGTTATTTGTTTTCCTATCCAACTTCATTTAGTCTTCCATTGAAATACTCATTGGTGTAGTACCATGATCCATAGAAACCCACTATTCTTTATCTACCAAAATATCCTCCATCTTCTGCTTCCAAAGCCCAAATATTTTCCCATGAAATTTCTCGATCTCAATTTTAGAATTGCTTGCCATTTTCTTTCACCACAAGAATAACCGCTCTAGATCTCCCATTGAAACCAAGTTTATCATAGACCCAATATAACTGAACCCTTAGCAACAAAGGTGATCTATAAAATTCCATGGATATTCCACTGGAACAGTTCATCACAATAGATATGATAAATAAAATTGAAACCTACACTATGAAGATTAAATTCCTTTAGATTTAAGAATCTTTAGTTACTGATTTTCTTCTTATAAATAAAATAGATAAATTGTGGAAAACATAGAACAATAAAATAAAAGTATACACCATTTATAAAATAATACAAAGACTTGCTTTGGGAAACCCTTACAAGATAAATCCCAGCAAGAAGGTGATGCTTCTCTACTCTCTTCTCTCTGGTATGGAAATAATGCAAGTACAAAGGAGAAGACACTCTGATCTATAGATTTAATTAGGACCCGTGGCATGTTACAATTCTACATAAAATTAACCCCATGTGTTATGATTTCTAATTTCCCACTCCCGATTTTTCTTCTCTACTATGGAAAAAAATACAATAGTATAGAATGGAACCCCTTCTCCTCCTAGTGGCTTGGTATTTAACATAGGCCGATAGCCATCTAGGGGTAGGGTTTTGACTTCCTCGACCCTAAATTGTGATAAGGTTTAGGACCTTCTAGAATATTCTTGAAATTACATACGTGGCTAGCCCCATATGCATGAGTAATCGGGGATGACATGTCATCCTCTCGTACCATGGTGGTCATCATGGTAAGTCAACTTGTAGGAGGCGTAACTTTTGCATACAAGATTCGATTGATGTGATTCTTACACCGTTGGAAAGGTATTAGTGAGTGAAATATAGACAATAGTTCGATAGTAAGGTTTGGACCATAAAACAAGTATCATTTGATGCCTCAAAATGCCTCTAGAACATTTTAGACAATTTTTGGACCCAAATTTCCAAATTTGGACCAGCCAGTTAAATGGTTGTGCAAGTTGATTCCTCCTAGTTTTTCACCCATAAAACATCGAGATAGATGAAAAATAATGTGATTATCTTGTTGGATTACTAAGAGGGGGGGGGGGGGGGGTTGAATTAGTAATAGAGCAATCTAATCCTTTTTAACCATATAATGTAAGTGTTATATCAATATAACATTATCATCCAATATTTGTAGAGTAAATAAAAAATGAACAACTGAACCAATGAACAATCATACACATACACAGTACACCAATGTTTTTATGTGGAAACCCAAAGCGAGATAAAACCACATAATGATTTTTCTTATATGTATTGAAGAGTTAAATTCATTGGAAGCACCAACTTCCTTTGTTTTCTAGTTCCAACTAGAAGGAGGCTCCAACCCCCTAGTTTCTCAGGCTACAACCTGAGAGAAGATCCAACTCCCCAATTCTCTGAATACAACCAGAAGGAGGCTACTACCCCTTATGTTCTCCGAATACAACTGAAAGGTGGCTACAACCACTTGTCCTTTCCCCGTCAAACTGCCCTGATGTATAAGTAGAAAGATGGAACCATTGTCACACTATCACTTTCAGATATACTTCTGTAAACCTGTACCAATCAAACTGCACCAAACAACCTGTACCAATAACTTGAACCATGCATCAACCATGAATCAACTTGTACCTCAACATGTAATCAACCTGTACCATAAACAAGTGCATCAACCATACACCAACCTGTACCTCAACCTCAACCAAAATCCTTCATCAATTTCATCATCCAAATCTGATTTGTAACTCTGTAATAGACTTGGTGTATATGATCACATACTTGCAAACCTTCCTTAACTTTAACAACAAGAGACTAACATTTTCATCAAAATTTACTTTAGTCTCACATGACTAGTTTTGGATTGGTCAACAACCCTAACTTGAAATAATCATAACTATCTACCTGTAATTAATAAAGATTTGAAAATAGTACACAATGTTATTTAGTGTGTTTTATGCAATTCCTCCAGGTGTCACTATTTGGAACCTCTCAGAAAATGAGTTATAGCAAAAATGACATACCTTGTTGAATTATGGATTATTCTAGAGAGCGAACTTGTAGAGCATGCCCCACACATAATATTTGTTGTATGGATCTTAAAATTGTACACATAATACTAAAGACTTTAATCTAACCAAGACATTTGGTTTTATTGAATTTGGATCTATTATGAAGAAGTTATGGCATTTTTACCCGAAACACATGTTTTAGACTAGTTTCAGGACTAGCCACAAACCCTATTTTCCATGGAGTGTAAATCCAAAAATACAACGACCCACAAGATGAAATTTGTACCACAACTAGTTGGATATGTTTTCTCAATGGCCTTCCAATTTCACGGTCTGAATCATTCTAGAAAAAATGTTACTGCAAAAATGGTGAGATGACCTGTAAATAACATACCTTAGAAAGCATCATCAAAAGAATTTATCCTCCTTTGAATTTTGACCTTCTTTACTTCACCTTCCCTCTAAAATTCGGCTTAGATATCCTTTGGTTACCTCAGTCACCTGTAGATATTCAATATGCTCAAGTGTAATTGAAATGAGAGAGCCTTGCATCTTATTTATACTCTCCAAGTAGCTTCCTTAGAAGCATCTTCTAGGCCACTTTGTCCACATAGTCACCTATGTCCAACTTTGCCCAATTTTCCACTTGTCCATATATCCAATAGCCACTTGACTACTTAACCCATTTTCCTCATTTTAGAGTTAACCTTATTATAACCACTTTCCATAATTAGAAAGTTCTCCATTTACTTTATTATTTAAATAATCATCCTTGACTTTGTCACTTCACTTTATTATTTAAATAATCCTCTTTGACTTTGTCACTTCACTTTGTTATTTAAATAATCCTCTTTGAATTTTTCACTTCACTTTATTATTTAAATAATCCTCTTTGACTTTGTCACTTCACTTTATTATTTAAATAATTTCTTCTTTGCAAGCAAATTGACTTCTTTGACCTTTTGGGGCTTCAAGCCAAGATATGAGGGTCCTCCAACTTCGTAAGGCCATAACTCTCAAACCATTAGGAGTTATGTGACGTTCAACATACCACCAAAAATGGCATGACATGTACTATCCATCTATAATAGTCTTACTTGCAAATATATCAAAACTCATACCATTATACATCAAACAAACTTGGGTCCATTACCCAAATATTTATGCTACCAGATTTTCTTCAAGGGTTGACATCAATGACAACCAACCCAATTAATCAACAGATCCAATCCAGATCATACCTCCCCATTTAGGGGGGATTTTGGTCCCCAAAATATTTATTGAATGAGGTGATGGAATTTGTTCTCTATCTTCTCCCCCGGAGTACCACTTTGATTTTCCTAGAAGTTGTCCTTTCAACCCAATCTTCCAAAGGTCATGTTGTCCTTGTCTTGTAGTTCTTGACTACTTTTGCAAAAAAAATTCTTTTGCCAAATCTGCCTGAGAATCTAGTGCTAAGTCCTCTATGGAAGGTAGGAATTGGTCCTCCTTCTGATCCAACATGAAAGGCTCATAGAGTTTAATATTCTCCACATTCACTATTGAATAAATGCACATGTATGGGGGTAGACTAGCTCTGTAGGTGTTATCTCCCACATTTTTAAATACCTCAAAATGACCATATTGTAGACCCTTGATATTTTTACTAGGACCCTATAGTATTTCCTTATTTATTTGTAGCCATACTCTGTCTCTGACTTTGAATGTTCTCTCTGTTCCGTTTTGGTTATGTTTAACCTTTACTTTTCCCATGACTTCTTCAACATCTCTTGTACTTGCAAATGGATTTGCCCTATCTTCTAAAAACAAATTCTTGTTTTAGTGCATCTCATGTGAGGTCCCTCCTCACTACTCCTTGTTGTCCATATACAACATCTAAGGGTGAAGGTGGAATATATCCAAAGAAAGTTTCAAAAGGTGACTTACCAATATAAGTGTGGATTGCTTTGTTATAAGAGTGTTGTATATAGATCATATTTTCATCCTAGGTCTTCAAATGCATATGATTGTAACCCCTCAAAAGTTGTACCAAATTCCATTGACTACTTCTGTCTACCCATCTATCTATGGATGGAATGTTATAGACCTCTCGATATTAGTGTCCATCTTCTCCCACAATGTAGTCCAGAAGGCACTGAAAAATATGGTGTTCTTATTTGATATGATTCTCCTTGGTATCTCAAAGTGCACCCAAACCTGCTCAAAGAACTTGTTTGTTGCTTCTTGTTCGTTGATGGTCTTTTTACAAGGCATGATAATGCACATCTTGTTGAACTTGTCAACTACCAAAAATAGAAAGTTATGTCCCTTCCTAGTTGTTGGTAACCCTCCCACAAAATCCATGAAAATACTTTCCCAAGGTAGAGTGGATACATGTAAGGGATGATATAGACCTTGCTTCATGTTGTTGGAATTGCTTGTACAACAAAGTATACATCCTCTAATATATTGTTCCACATCTTCTTGTATTATGGGCCAATACACATATCTCTGTAAGTTGGAAACTATATTCCCAACACCAAAATGTCACGTAACTTTGGAAGTGTGAGCCTTTATGATAAGTTGCAATCATTCACCTTTAGGGACACATAGTTTTTTGAGCTTGTAGAGTAAACCATTCTAGAAATGATAGTAAACCTTGCTATCACCTTCTTCTATATGAATTTATCATTGTAGATGCTCAAAAAACCTCCTTGAAGTCCTCATTTTTTGTCTATGCCTCTTTGTATGTGTTAGCACACATCATTGATCATGGTTTTTTTTTTCCATAGGAAGTGGCATTCTGACGAAGAAAAAATGAAAGAAGAGGGCTCAAAAAACCCATCAAATGTTTTTGTCCTAAGTCGGGCGATGATATGAAATTTTGTAGACCACACAGTCCCAATCATCTCATCATCTTCCTATCATCAGTGTCCACGTCTTCCTGCCAAGTCCTCCCTGCAAGCATCCAAAAAATCTCCAGATGGTGAAGTTTAGAGTGCGGCCCGTCCTGATCCTGATGTATATAGTTCATGAAAGTGGGACGGAAGTTGAGACCTCATATCACCGCGTAAATGGAAAACATGCAGAGAGAAACCGTAAAGGAAGATTGCCAATTATGGACATATTTTCCTGTAAATCACATAACTGCACCTGTCTCGCATCTGATAGAAGAGGTACTGAATGAAAACGTTAATGTGGTGGTCTGATCACACTCCTGGTAGTTGCAACAATTCTGAGTGTATGTATGCGGTTTTGATATTTTGTTATGGTCGATGGTTGAGCTAAGCTCCCGTATTGTAATGTTTTAATGAAGCTCTAGTTCTTTGGTTATGTAACTTGATTTGAGACTTCTTGTTTAATGAAATTCAACTTCTATTTCCATTTAAATTGAGTTTGATATTGAATGTTCATGATTGAAGGATTCACATGGATTGTGGTGACTGTGTTGTAATGTATATTTGATTGCAATGCATTTATAACATTTTCAGTTTCCTGGAACTTCAAATTCAAGAGGATATTGTTTTTATATTTTTTCCTCCTTAGGCTGTTGGAAGACCTGATGTCTAGAGCAGACCTTTACATCTTCTCCTCAATTTATTCCTCCTACTCACCCTTACTACAACTTACTGGCTGAAGTTGATCAAGACCTCATTTTCTTGTGCATACTGCCCCAATTTTCTTTGTTAAAACGATATTCTCTTGAGTCTGCCACATTTGACCTCTTTAAATCCATTAACCATGACATATAACTTGATGGGTACTGGGCTTACCTCCGCCACAATCTAGAGGTGACTTCTGGTGCTAAATTTTCTGGCATTGTTGCCAGAGAATGAATTGAAGACATTTCCCTGGGTAAGCACGACAACGAGCTACTGATTCTGAAGGTGCATCAGACATCGATAACATTGAAGATTGCAACCTGCACCTGGAAACTCCACTGTTTCGACTCCATTATTTCAGTTCTGGCTCCTAAAGACAGACACACGAGTTCCACTTCACTGCTGCCACTAGCGACATTTGAAGCTGACCCAGAGGAAATTATTAGAAAGGGAAAGATCGCTCAAAAAGGCACCTCCACAGCTGTACCAAGTTTTTCTGATAATTTGCATAATTCCTCTTTACAAACTCCAGTAATTGTTTATGATTCTCCTATTATACAAACTGTTGGAGTTTCAATAAATTTAAATTTTGGGAGTTTTCCTGTCGATTTCTCCCCTCCTATTCTTGGTTCGGAAGGAGAGATCTTTGACACCCCTTTCTTCCATGAATTTGTTAAGTGGAAGGAGAGATCTTTGACATTAGAAGACTTTCCTACTCCTCCTCCTATTAGATTTATTGCAATTACAGAAGGGGAAACCTCCATTACCTCTAGCCCCTCATCTTTATCTCCTAATGCTCAACCTTTTCCTTTTTATCCCAGAAGCACAACCCCAGTCTCGCCTGTCTGAAATCCATATCCTCCTGGTTCTCCTTTTGTTCACACTCCAATGGTAGGAGATAATCCCCCCAAAACTAGGATGGAATCTATAATAGCTATTAGGTATGCCCCTCTTGTTTTGCCTCAACCTTTGAATTCCCTCCCAATGGATGGCTACCTTAAGCAATTGCCCAAGTTCAAAGGTGAGGGAGACATAACCGCAGAGGAACACCTTAAATCCTTTTACAGTTTTACAGATTGTCATGTCATCATGGATGAAAATGTATGGATGAGGATTTTTTTTCATAGCCTTGAGGGCAAGGATATGAAGTGGTTTAGGGCCTTGCCTCCTGGATCTATCGATGGGATTGAAGCCCTAGATGAAGCCTTCTTAAAGAATTGGGGGCATAGAAAGGATTTCCTTTACTATATTGCAGAGCTTGGATCACTGAAGAAAAAGGAAGGGGAGTATGTTTATGAATTCTCAAAGAGATTTAATAAAATGTATAGAAAAATTCCCACTGAGGTTAAGCCTACAGAAACCTCTGCAAAGATTATTTATTCTAGTTCTTTTGACCCTAATTTTTGCCTCATGTTAAGAGAAAGGAGAGCTACCTCCTTGTCTCATATGCAATATGCAACCATTGAAGTAGAATCCAATATTATGGCAGTTGATGAGCTTAGGAGTAAGGCTGACAGGGAAAGAAGTAGGGTAAGGTATGAAAATTCAACCTCTTCCTCTATTTCCCACCCTCAAGATGATGAGCTTATCAAATTAGTAAAATCCCTTTCTGCTGATATGGAGAAGGTAAAACTTGAAGCAAGATAAACCTATAGAAGTACTCAAAACGTTGATAACAGAGGTACCTTTAGGAGACCTAATAATTCTCCTTAGATACTTCCAAGAGATTAAAGAGGTTGGGATATGGATGATCAAAGAATTCAAGCCCCTCTCCAAAATAACCTTGTCACTGATGAAGAAGAAGAGGAAGAGGAGGTTGATTCTGAAATCCATTGTCTTGGGGATACCTCCTCATTTGCCCATTTAACTCAATCTGCATACGAGGAGTTTCTAGTGGACAACCAACTAAATGAGTTGAGTAAAGGGGAAAAAACCAACCTCCAAACAAATATAACCTGAGGTCCAAATAGAAAGAAGGGAAATCAAACATCCCTGATTGGCCTACCAGAGAAGAAAATCCTGATAAAGATATTACAGACTGAAGCAAGGAAAAGAAGGCACAGACCCCCCCCACCAGTGGTCAAAAGTCTTGTTCCAGAAGTGAGAGAAATTCTAAATCCCAGCTCCTCTTTCATATTTGAGCATGAAATACAAAATATTAGAATCCATGCACCCATTTAAGAGCTGGTCAAGCATGAAGACTTCAAAAGGTGCCTCTCCAAAATGTTGCAGCCCAAACCTTCATCTCATTCCACATACTCACTAAACCTCTAAGATGAGAAGCCTGTAATCATCCTAGGTCCTTTGGTAGAAGATAGAGATGATTCATCCCCTCCCTTATATACTTCATTGAACATTCATGACAAGGTGTTGCACAACTATTTGATGGATTTAGGGGCATGTCACAATCTAGTGCCTAAGATTGTCATGGAAGAGCTCGGTCTAGAGATTACAAAATCCTACCACAACCTGTATTCTTTCTACTCGAGGAAGGTAAAGTGCCTTGGGGTTATCAAAGACTTGGCCATATCTATGTTCTAGCTGCCAATGAAAAGTGTGATCATGGACATCATGGTAGTTGACATTCCCCCTAAGTTCGAGATGCTTTTGTCTAGATCTTGGGTAAAAAGACTAGGGGGAACTTTGCAGATGGACCTCACCTATCATTACGATGTTTGGGGGTTAGGATATGAGACTTTACAGGGAAGCTTAGTTGGCGTACATTATTAGTGATGAATCAAACCCCACAAACCATCCTATATTTTCTCTTGAAACATATTTTGGATCTAGTTTGTTGCAACTCACCGACTCTCCTGAACCTCCTCTGGAAATCAAAAAGCGGCCTATTACTTTTTTGTGAAAATTCCCCTCCTATCACCTCTGTGTGGAAAATGTTCTTAGATGGAGCCTCTTCTAAGGAAGGTGTTGGAGCTAGAGTGGTTCTTGTTTCACCTTCTCAAGAGACTATAGCTCTGTCCTACAAGTTAGAATTCAGAGCTACCAATACTGTGGCAGAGTATGAAACTCTTGTCTTAGGTTTGAGGGCTTCAAAAGACATGGGAATTGAAGAGATATCAGTATTTGGGGATGCTGAGTTAATTGTCCATCAAGTAAGAAATCTTTACCAAGCTAAGCACCCTAGGCTAAGAAGTTATAGAAATGAATTGTGGGACCTTATTGAAATTTTTTTCCTAGCTTTCAACATTTCATTTATTCCAAGACAAGAAAACATCATGGCTGATTCTCTGGCTATTTCAGCAAGCAATTTTAGAGTCCCTTTTCCACTAAATCTCGGGTATGATGTAGAAGTAAATTA
This sequence comes from Picea engelmannii, assembly GCA_009831015.1. NCBI lineage: Eukaryota > Viridiplantae > Streptophyta > Pinopsida > Pinales > Pinaceae > Picea > Picea engelmannii. The sequence goes on from ML776581.1 coordinate 5,833,453, forward strand.
CAGACCCTCTATACCTAACAATGTCAAGAATTGGAAAGTATTTGAGGATGATCTTGAGATCAAAAGATTCCTTGAGACAATTGATGAGTTTTATGCACTACATATTGATCAAGATCAGGATTCTGAAAGTAATTCTCATGCTGATGTTTTCCTAAAAAAAATCAGTAATCACCATATTGTTCAGCTTCCTAGCAATCACATTTCGAAGGGACTAGTTCCTTTGGGAAGACTATTTGACAAAAATGATGCGGCAATGAAAGTTAAAGGATCGACTGATGATGTTGATGTAGCTGAATGCAACATTGGTACAGAGAAAGATCCAAAATTTGTCAAGTTGTTGAGCAATCTGTTAAGGGAACAAAGGGTTTAATATGCTGAGCTATTAAAGGAGTTTGATGATGTGTTTTCCTGGACTTATGAGGATCTCATAACATACGACACAAGAATCATTGAGCATAAGATCCCACTAAAGGAAGAGGCCAAGCCATTTAGGAAGAAACTGAGACATATCAACCTGATGTTGTTGCCTATCATGGAGAAAGAGGTAAAAAATCTTTTAGATGCCTAGATTATCATTCCTTTGAGGTATTTTGAATGGGTGGCCAACTTGGTCCCAGTGAGAAAGAATAATGGAGAAATCATACTTTGTGGTGATTTCAGGAACCTAAACAAAAGCTCCAAGAAAGATAATTATCCATTGCCGAAAATTGAGCACATATTGCAGAGGGTGACAGGTGCATCCAGGATGTCCATGATTGATGACTTTTCTGACTCCAATCAGATTTATGTCTTACCTAAGGAAAAAGAGAAGACATCATTCACCACTCCATGGGGTACATTCATGTATGCTAAGATGCCCTTTGGATTGATGAATGCAGGAGCAACTTTCCAGCCTGCTATGGACATCGCCTTTATTGGGGAAAGGGATAAATTTGTAGTCATTTATCTAGATGACATTACAATTTTCTCTAGGAATCATAAAGAACATTGTCATCATCTAAGAAAGGTCTTCCAAAAATGCAGAATATTTGGTCTCTCCCTGAATCCCAAGAAGTCATTGTTTTCTATGAAGGAGGGAAAATTATTAGGGCACATAGTATCAGCTGAGGGAGTAAACATTGATCCCAGCAGGGTGGAAGCCATCCAAACCTTAGCACTCCCTAGATCCAAGAAAGAAGTTCAATCTTTCTTGGGGAAGATTAATTTTCTGAGAAGCTTTGCTTCTAATTTTGTTGAACTGGTGAAGGACATTACAATCATGTTGAGGAAAGGAAACGAAATCAAATGGAATGTTGAATCTCATAGTTCCTTTGATCAAATAAAGAAGGCCATGACCGAAGCACATGTGCTCATCAGTCCTAATTACTCCAAATATTTTATGATTTTCTCATTTTCTTCATTTGAGACAGTGGCAGCTGTTTTGTTGCAAAAGAGTCATGAAGGGTTTGAACATCCATTGCATTTTATAGTAGGGCATTGAGAGATGCAGAGAAAAAATATAACATCATGGAAAAACATGCCTATGCTCTGTTTAAATCCCTCAAATCCTTCGGGTTCTATAATTTTCATTCAAAGGTCATTGCATATGTCCCTTCAGCTTCTTTGAAGGATATTCTCATTCAACCTGACATAGATGGGAGAAGGAGCAAGTGGATTGCTAAAATCCTTGAATTTGACTTGGATATAAGGCCCACCAAATTGGTTAAGGATCAAATTTTATCCAGGCTGCTGGCTGAATCTAATTGTAAAGCCTTGGGGGTGAATTTCATCAACACTTGCTCAGAAAATCAGTAGGATAAGTTTTTTGATACAAGTTCCCAAGTCAGCCCTCCATTATCAGGATGTTCTTGGTACATGAACACCATTTTCTTTCTACAGAAGTTGCAGCCTCCTGATGGCATGGAAAAAAGAAAGATAAGAGATTTAAAGCCTAAATAAATTAAGTATTGCCTCATTGATCAAGTTTTATATTGGAAAGATCCTCTAGGAGTGTGGTTGAGATGTTTAGACCCACAGGAAGCCCGAATTATCATGTCTGATTTTCATGAAAGTTTGTGTGGGGGACATCACTTTTGGAGAACGACTGCCTACAATATTATTAGAGCTGGCTATTTGGCCTAGCCTATTGACTGATGTTTGTGCTAAAATTAGGGCTTGTGTCAAGTGTCAGAAATTCTCAGGAAATATCAACTCATGTCCCTGCCTTTGAATCCTATGGTAGCTCCAGGACCCTTTCAGCAGTGGGGCTTATATTTTATTGGGGAAATTGATCCCTCTTCAAGTGGTCAACATAGGTGGATATTGAGTACCATAGATTACTTTACCAAGTGGATAGAAGCCATCTCCACAAGGAGTGCTTCCCACAAAGTAATCATTGGTTTTTTTGAAGATATTATGGCAAGGTTTGGTTGTCCAAAAAGACTTGTCACTGATAATGTTTCATCCTTTAAGGCTGAACCATTAATTCAATTATGTGAGCAGTTTGAAATTGCATTGATTCACTCAACTCCTTACTACCCCCAAGGGAATGGGCTAGAAGAGTCCTCAAACAAGAGCCTTATAAATATCATCGAAATATTGTTAGAGGACAATAAGAAAGCATGGGATTCAAAGATCAGGTTTTCTCTGTGGTTTAACAAAGCGACAACAAAGAGATCTCTTGGCATCTCTCCTTTTTAGCTTGTTGACACAGGGGCAGACCCAGGGTTTAGCTCCAAGAGAGAACCAAGAATCCCTAACTATTGTCCCTTTCAGCTACACCTGCGAAGTAGATGCAGTCTCACCCAAAGCAACTATGGGGGGGTTGCAGGATAGAGATGTCTACAACCAGGGGAAATAACAAGTGGATCCAGTACTAGAACAATACAACATTCATATGTCACTTATCAACTTAGATCTACTCTTCCCTTCTATTTATTAGATCTAACATGCTAATGCAATCACATCATATCAAATGGAGAAGATAGAAGACCAATCACACATAACACACAATATACATGGTTCACCCTCTCTTTAGGGATACATCCATAGAACTGTGCTTTATAATATATTAGGATGAAGCATATAGTTCTTGTCTGTGCTCTTAGCTAGAAGATCTTATCTCTTCTCCTCTCCCCTCCCTGCACACACAACTGGAGGGTTGGCCTTTGCACCCAACTGAAGATCTTACAATACTAGAAGGCTCTCCCACTTAGCACTTCTCTCTCCCACAAAAATAATCTCTCACAACATACCAACAACTAGATCGATACTAGTAACAATGACAACAAAACCTAACCCAGGTCCTCTTGACCTTTATTTATACATTACAATAGCTCACCAATATCCTTAGGCCGAAACCTAGGTGTCAAAACCCTAGATACCAAAACCCTAGGTGTCTAGAACCCTAGGTCAACTTGACCCGTGTTTTCAGGGCTTCGCCAACCTGTCTTTCCTTCCTTCTCCTGCGGTGCTCCAAAGCATCTGATGATGGATTCTTTTGCTTGTTGAGCTGTCTATGGTCCTTCTTTCTTGCTGATATTTCATCCTCGATCTCCTCATTCAACGACTTGATTCCTTGAACTTCGCTCCATCTTTTCTGTTCTTTTGCTCACTTCGACCCAATAACAGTCACTGTGCCTTCTGCGAAGTTCACATTTTTCCTTTTCTTCCTTTTTCTTCACTTACTTCCATAACCAAGGGCCAATATCCCCCCAACACTCACCTGTGACTCATCCCGAGGCACTTCAAATCTGATTCTTCTATTTTACTTTGACTTCAGATTATGTAGTGCAACCTCTGCCTTCTGTTTGATGCCTCCTCTCCTTCCTTGTGTAGACTGTCTTTTCTGTGTCTGGTACCTATTTTCAACTGCACCTGGTACTTAGACCCTTTTCCTTCATGCTTCTACTAAGAGATACAAGGCAGCTGGTTGTCATAATACAACTTCAGTCAGCTCCCATTCACTAATCCTTCCTTCCATTCTCCCTTCAAGGTCTTCAACTGTGCAACTCCTCCTTCTGTAACATAAGAGACCTCATATGGTCCGAGCCAATGAATTTTGAACTTCCTAGAATGCTTGATGAACTTACTGTCATATACCAGTACTAGATCACCTTGTTTGAATGCCTTCTTCTTGATGTGCCTATCATGATAGGCCTTCTCTCTTTCCTTCTGTACCTGCTGATGGAATCCTGCAATAAATCTGTCTTCTTCGAGTTCGACCAACTATGAAAGTATCTCTTGAACAGTGCCAGTGTCATCCATATCTGTAAAGGTAACAATTCTTAATCTTGGCACCAAGTATTCCATTGGAACAACAACTTCGAGACCATAAACCAACTTGAAGGGGGTCTGCATTGTTAGCTTCTTGCAAGTGGTTCTATAGGCCCATAATAATGTTGGTACTCTTAAATCCCAGTCATCCCTGTTCACACTACAAATATTCGTTAGCACTATCTCCAAGATCTTGTTGAACGCTTCCACTGTCCCATTTTCTTGTGGATGGTAAGGTGTGCTCTTCTGATGGTGGAATCCAAATTCCTCATTCAAGGCTTCAACAGTCTTATTTATGAAATGTGTGCCTTGATCACTCATAAGGATATTTGGGTATCCAAACCTGGTTATGATGTCATCAAATATGAAGCGCACAACTATAGTTGCACTAAAGTCCTTGAATTCTCTTGCTTCAACCCATCTAGTCAAGTATTCTGTCACAGTGATGATGTACCTTTCTCCTGTGTGCTTTCCTGGGGGGTTTATAAGTCCCACTAAGTCAATGGCCCATTTTTCAAATGCTTGAAGGGTCAGATTTGGTGCTAGTGGAATTTCATCCCTCCGGGAAGGCTCCCAAACTCTTTGGCATACATTGCAGGGTTTGTAATAGTCTTTAGCATCTCTGTGTAAGGTAGGCCACCAAAGGCCAGTTCTCAGAACCTTCTGTGCAGTCGCTTTCCCTACGTAATGTCCTCCTGTGATGCCTTCATGAGCTTCTATGAGGATCAATGGTCGCTCTGCCTCCATAACACATCTTATCAATATCTCATCAGGTCCCATTTTGTATAACTATCCAGCTATAAGTGAAAAGTCTGCAGCGCGCACTACTAGTTGTTTCTTCTGGGGAATTCTATATTCACTAGGTGGCATTCCTATTGAAAGGAACTGGAATATTTCTTTGAAGTGGTCATAAATATTTCTAATGGCTAGCAACTATGCATTTGATAGTGTGTCCTCCAAACTAGTGGGCTCTTCTCCATGTTCCAACCTTGACAAGTGATCAGGACCTTTTTTCATTCTTCCTGGATTTACTATGATCTCAAAGTCATATTCTTGAAATAGAAGAATCCATGTGCATATTCTCCCCCCCCAACACTAGCTTGTTGACTAGGTATTTTAGTGCAAAGTGATCAGTAAACATTTTAAAGTGCCCTCCCAACAAGTAGTGGTGGAATTTTTGCAGCACATACACCATGGATAACCCTTCTCGCTCAGTGGTGGTGTAGTTGACCTCTGCAGTTGATAGCTTCCTACTAACAAAAGATAATGAATTATCAATCTATCCTTCACCAGATTGTGCTAAGAATGCTCCTAAGACAATGGAATATTCATCGGCATGTACATGAAACTCCTTGGTCCAATCTGGGAAAACCAGAATGGGCGCAGTGACCATCTTCTGTTTCAGTGTGTCGAAGCTCTGCTGGCATTCTTCTGTCCAACTGAAGTGACAATATTTCTTCAAAAGATTCTCCATGGGTGTTTTAATCTGGGCATAACCTTTAATGAACTTCCTGTAATATCCTGTGTGTCCCAGTGTAGTGTGCAATTGTTTGACTGAAGTAGGAGGTGGCAGATCAAATATAATGGAAATTTTAGATGGACCAACCAACAATCCCTGTTTGCATACAATATGACCTAGCAAAACTCCAAATGGTGAGAAGAATATGCACTTCTTCAGGTTCAAGGAAATTTGACACTACCTGCATTTATCCAACATTAGCCTTAGAATTCAATATGATTCTTCAATAAACTAAAAACAGTCCAATCATCAAAATATGCTTCTAGAAATTTATGTAAAAACTCCTTGAATTCTTCGATCACCACCTTGGAAAATATGGTTGGGGCATTCTTCAATCCAAATGGAATCACAGTATATTGGTAGGATCCCCATTCCGTTGCAAATGTGGTCTTATGACGATCTTCCTTGGCAATCCAGATCTGATGGTATCCTGAAAATCTGTCTGTAAAAGAATATACATCCTGGCCTCCCACATTATCTAACACTTCATCAGTGAATGGTGTAGGGAAGGGGTCATGAAAAAAAGCATCATTCAACTTCCTGATATCTATGCATATTCTGATCTCTCCTATCTTCTTGTCTTGCACCACCATATGACTAATCCATTCTGACTCTTCGACGGGTTCTATAATCCCTGCTTCCAACATTCTGTCAAGCTCAATCTTCAATTTCTCCTTATATTTAGGGTTCAATCTGTAAGGTATCTATTTGACTGGTCTTGCATCTATATTTAAAGGAATCCTCATCTCTTCCATAGGCCCTTTAATTCCCTTCATATCAATGAACTTGGTTGGAAACAAGTCCTGATATTCATGTAGTAACTCTGTAATTTTTTCAACGGTAGTAGCATCCCAATAATCTCCAACATTTGCAAACTTTGGTGTCTGTTTTGTCCCAATATTGACCTTCTTAATCTTGATTGGTTGTCTAATGAATGGTAACTCAACTCTTGGTCCTTCCACATCTATTCAACCTTATGTTTCTATAATGTTCACCTTTCTTGGATCATCGTCTTCATCAACATTGATGTTGTAACAACCTTGCAATTTTTGCAGAGGCACAGTCCATTCATCCTTGTCTTTCTCCAAGCCGAGGCTAGAGGCCTCCTCAAATAATTTCTATCTGACAATCTGTAGTGCTTGATCTACTGAAGGATATTGAATTTTGAATAAGAAGGTGGCTACAAAATTCTGAGTCATACCTTTCCAATCTGTAGTGATGAGGCGCAACTCTGCTTGAAGGTACCAGTTGATAGGTGTTGTGTCCAGTGTGTTGATGAATTTGTGTACCCATTGTTCTTGAGGAACGTTGCTCTAGGTTTCCTCATAGCTTTGCACATGGTCCTTTGGGCAGCTTCAACCTGTGTATCGAACTTCGCAACCTTCTACTTGTGCTGAGAACCACGCTGTCATCAAGGTACAACATTGTACCCAGTCTGTAATATTGCTTTTGTGTGTCCCCCACCATCTTGTTGGGGTTAATTTCAGGGCCTCATCCATCGCCAACAATCTTTGTTGCATTGGTACACTTTCTTCAAAGTCTGACAAGACGGTTTCTAAAGGATTTAGACCATCAAATGTGGGTAAGTTACTTACTGTTGTGTTCATCCAACGAACTTCTCTGGTTAATATAACACATCTTCTTATAGATACTTCGTACATATTATTCTACTAGTTCTGCAGTGCTTCTTTTGAGTCTGATGAACATGCACTATCACTTCACCAGCTTAGGTTTCCATCGACCGTAGGATTAATGTAATCATGTTGTCTGGTTGTTAGTTTGTATATATTTTCCAGTTCATATGCATGGTATTCTTCTCTGAAGGGCTCTGTGTATCATTGACCTTCATCTGGATCTAAGGGTGCAATGACCCTAAGGCCATATTTTTCAAATGTCATACTTCTTTTCTTTAAATCAACCATAGTGGAATTATTGAAAGCCCAATCAATTCCTAACAACGCAGGGTACATGCAACTATCATCAACTATCTCAATTACCTCAAAATCTGCAAATGTTCTTACTCCATCGATGTCCACAAGGACATGTTCCAGTCTGTCAAAGGGGCATACGGCCTGCTAGTTAGCCATCCTGAGCCTGATAAGGGAATAGATCAGCCTATGTTTTCCCATCAGTGCCCAATTTTTCTTTGTCATGACATTGACCTTCGACCCTAAGTCGAGGACCACATAGTCTATGTCATATTTTCCTATTTGAGCATTCAAGTGTAACTCCTTATTTTCCCTTCTCTTCTTAATGATTTGGTGTACTGACTTATTCAGTAAGGGGTTAGTCTTTCCTAACTCATATTGTCTGATTAAAGTTTGTAGTTCTTTTACAACACTTTCATCCTGAATCAAATTGATACAAGTATATATAAATTTCATGAGCTTGCTTACCTCTTTTCCTTCTTTTGGCGAAGAAGACTAATCAAATTCCAGAGGCATTCCATATTCTCTTACTTCTAGTCTTGTCTTCAATGAGGAACCCTAGTCTCCTCTGAATTATTTTCTTACTTCCTCAAATATTTGTCTTTCTTTCTTTGCATCAAAGGTTTGGGTCTTCTCTGTAGCTTTCCTAATTCCTCAATCATTTTATTCCCTTAGGTCATTCTATCATCTCCTATAGAAGTGCCTCCTCTAGTAATAACAATGACTCTAGGATATTCTCCGTGAACTTAAACTTTGATCAATTGTATCTGTGATTTCTACTGAGGTCCTCATTTCTCCTAAAGTTTAGCGAACAATGTTGTACATTCCTTGATAACGTGTTCGAAAGAGTTGCAGTAGCTACAAGTGGTAAAAGGGTTCTGATAGTCCCTTACCATGTGTCCTGGCTGTGTGCAGTTATAATAGATTATCTGTCCTCAGCCTCGACCCATTCCTACTCCTCGTCCTCTTCCTTTGAATCCACCACGAGGATTGAAGTTTCCTCTCCCAAGGGGGTTATACTGCGTAGTGTTTCCTTCTTGTTGTACTTCACCTTGAATCTTGTATATATCTCTTGACCTTTAATGCATGAGATCATAAGCCCTACAATCCCTATCATCATGTCCCATAGACTTACAAAACGTGCAATACAAATTTGTGGATGTCTGAACATATTTTTGCATGTAATAGCACACATCAATACAATGTCTATTTTGGCATACCTCACACCAGGGTAAGGTGACTTTCTTCAAAGGAATTAGAGGTCCAGAGGCCAAGTATTCATGGAATAGGGGACAATGTTCCTTGTCATGGCCCTCTGATTTGCATCTGACACATGAGATGTCTTATCTTTTATATTTTCCCTTGTATTTCTTCATATCTTCGACCTGAAAAGACAAACTAGTCAGTTGACTCAATATCTAACTCATACCTGAGTTGGATTCTCCCATAGGGGATGATTCTAAATTCATGGAAATCTCCAGTGCCTCAACCTACGAAGCAATATTCTGCTGCATCAGAGGAACTCTGATGTGTGGTAAGAGAGCAGTAATGAACCATTCCTTTTTCTTCTCATCTGGGATCTGAAAAGTCAATCAACCTGTTAAGGTCTTGAATCTATGATCGATCTCCCAAACAGGTTCGACTACCTTCTGCTTGATCTCGTTCAACTCTATAATACATTATGACTCTGATTTGGGTTTCTTGAACTATGCAATCAATTCATTCTTGATCTCATTCAACGACTTAGGCTGTGCAAGTCCTTGGACAAGCTTCATGTACCAACTTAGTGTGCAGTCCCTTAGGGTAGTGCTAAACTGGGTTCTTTTGACAGCTTCGTCGATGACATTTTTAATATTCCATCCGACTTCACATAAGAACCAATGTTGATCAAGATCTTCAGATCCATCTCCCTTAAAGATAAGGAGTCTCATCTCATCTGCCATAGATCTTCCTAGGTTTCCTGTTTGAGTATGTGGTGGAATACTAGTAATAGTACTTTGAATAGTCTGGTAACTCTGATTACTCTTATTGATTAATAATTTTGAACCAAAAATAACATTAATAGTACTTACTTCAATATTCTGCGCAGTTCCTGAGGTTTCTGGCTCGTCCCGACAAAGTTCTTCATCTTCCTCTTCCTCTGCCCTAGCGGGTTCTGAATGCTCTTTGTCCGTCAGGTCTGCCTCTTCTCCACTGTAGAAACCCTCGACTTCGTAGTTCTTCTTGAATAAGTTTGCAAGATGAACTTCTCTGAACACTCTCCCACTACGCATATGTCCAGCTTCTGTGTCACTGTTACTGTCTGAATTCCTGAACATTATCCTTTTCAAGTATGATCGATCTACTGTATCTTCAAGATGTTCTTCTCATGCAATAGCATCTTGATTCTGAACTTCAGAAAATGTAAAAATTTTCCTTTGGGTCCCTTGAAAAAATATCTCTTGACTTGGCTGTATGACTCTACTCTGTCAACAACAAAGTCGGTGATGTAGCCCCCAATGGTGCTATTGAACCAATGATCCATTGCTCTCGACACGATGTTATAAACTCTCTTGACCTTCTTGATCAGTGCTGACATTGCATCATTCAAGGTTGAACCATTAATTCAACTCTGTGAGCAGTTTAGAATTGCATTGATTCACTCAACTCCTTACTACCCCCAAGGGAATGGACTGGAAGAGTCCTCAAACAAGAGCCTTATAAAGATCATCAAAATACTGTTAGAGGACAATAAGAAAGCATGGGATTCAAAGCTCAAGTTTTCTCTGTGGTTTGATAGAGTGACAACAAAGAGATCTCTTGGCATCTCTCCTTTTCAACTTGTATATGGAGTTGAGGCCATCTTTCCTTCTTAACTGGCCTTACCCATGGAAAAATTATTCTAGGACTACCAAGGAGAGCCCGATGATATGATCAAAAGAATACAACAACTAGTAGAAGTGAAAGAGACCAGAGAGTATCTACTGGACATAACACATGACCATCAACAGAAGATCAAGTAGGCTTTTGACAGAATGGTAATAAAGGAGGATTTCTAGCTGGAAGATCTAGTGCTAAAATGGGATGCACCCAAGCAGGACAAAGGAAAACATGGCAAGTTTGAAGCCTTGTGGATCGACCCCTTCAAGATGTCTGAGAAGTTTCCAAATAATACTTACAGGTTGCATAATTTGGAGGGTGATGAATTTTTTGGAGGCCCTGTAAATGAGCATTTTCTGAAGAAGTTTTTTGTTTAATCCATGAATGGCTTCCCATGTCATTGTAAATATCATTTTTTCTTTTGTTTATACTTTTAATAAGTGACTCCACAACCCAACAGTAAGGAGAATGAAGCTGCAAGTTCTTGGTAGCTCACAGGGAGCATACCATCCCCCATGGAGCCTAATGTTAGCACACATTATTGATCGGGGGAGTGTTTTCCTTAGGAAGTGGAATTCTGGCGAAGAAAAAATGAAAGAAGAGGGCTAAAAAAAACCATCAATTTTTTTTATCCTAAGTCGGGTGATGATATGACATTTTGGCACCCACACAATCCCAGTCATCTCATGAGCTCCCTGTCATCAGTGCCCACGTCTGCCTGCCAAGTCCTCCCTACAAGCATACAACAAATCTCTAGATGGTGAAGTTCAAAGTGCGGCCCGTCCTGATCTTGATGCAAATAGTTCATGAAAATGGTGCGATAGTTGAGACCTTGTCTCACCCCATAAATGGAAAACATGCAGAGAGAGGTAGTAAATGAATATTATCAATTATGGACATATTTTTCTGTAAAGCACATAACTGTGCCTGGATCACATCTGACAGAGGAGGCACCAACTGAAAACATTAATGCGGTGGTCCGATCACACTCCTGGTGGTTGCAGAAATTCTGAGTATATGTATACAGTTTGATATTTTGTTATGGTCGATGGTTGAGCTAAGCTCCCGTATTGTAATGTTTTAATGAAGCTCCGGTTCTCTGGTTATGTAACTTGATTTGAGACTTCTTGTTTAATGAAAGTCAACTTCTATTTCCATCTTATTTGCGTATGATAATGAATGTTCATTATTGAAGGATTCGCATGGATTATGGTGATTGTGTTATAATGGATGTTTGATTTCAGTGCAGTTATAGATTTTTCAGTTTCCTGAAACTTTGAATTCAAGAGGATCTTGTTTTCAGAGTTTTTCCTCCTTAGGCTGCTGGAAGACCTGATGTCTAGTGCAGACCTTTACATCTTCTCCTCAATTTCTTCTTCCTACTCACCCTTACTAAAACTTACTGGATGAAGTTGACCAATACCTCATTTTCTTGTGCATACTGCCCCATTTTTCTAAGTGAAAACGATATTCTCTTGAGTCTACCCCATTTGACCTCTTTAAATCCATTAACCGTGACATATAACCTGATGGGTACTAGGCTTACCTATGCCACAATCCAGAGGTGAATTCTAGTGCTAACATATTGTTATGTTGAAAGAATTCTTCTTGGAGAATCCTCTTTTCTTTTTGGAATCATTCAAGAACTATAGCAAGGGCCATTCCACTCACCTCTTGAGAGGATTGGCATTGTATTTCTTCACCATTGTCACTTGTAATTGCATGAAGAGAATATCTCTCTATTAGGGAACCCAAGATACCTCTCAAGGAGGAAGAGGGGATTCATAAGACCCTTCCTTTCTCTATGGTGTTAGCCAATCAATATATTGATCCATTGGTAGCTATATGATTTTCATTTTTTGTTTTTCATGGTTCTAGTTCTTGCAAGCTTTTCTAACATTTATTTCTCTTTGTTTTTAGTTTTATTTCTTTGTTTCATGTGCATTTGGTTATCTAATCGACTCACAAACCTCTGTCTTGTTCAGCTAAATTACTAGGAAAGGAAGTGTTGTGTTTTTTCTCACCCATGTGACAAAACATACACAACAAATTGATGACCATACTGGGGATGAATGTCAAATTCCTCCCTATTTAAGTATTGAGAACACTTCTTTATAATTGTTTGGATATGTAGGTACCAAAACCGGCCTACTCCAATATTCCAAAGTCAAAATTCAGAGCCAAGGCAAGATAATTTCACTTGGAAATTTCTTTCTCGATGCGTGACAGGAAGTGCACGACTTTCAAGTCACACAGACGTGCATTATTTTCACCCTGCCCTCTGTGCACGTGACAACCTTCATAGCTCTACACATTTTGCGCCCTCTATGTGTTTGTCAGAACTACATCCCGCACATAAGTGCAAAATTGTAAGGGTTGTTATGAGTGGTTTGAGGGCCCCTTGCCTTTAGTTTTTCATTTCCTGCACTTTGTAAAGAAACCACACTTCACTTAGAGTCCTTTCTCACAAGAAATGTTAGTTAACATAAGCACATAAGGGTAAAAAGAATCACTATTCTTCTCTTTTCTTTGTTGCCACATGGATGGTTCATTTGAAATTTAAAATTTTGAGTTGAATTTATTGCTTTTTCAAACACAATCAATTAATTTGGGACTATAAATCAATTTTAACCCTCAAGTATGCTCTTCCCCTGCACCCAAGTGTTATCTCGGGAATAAAAAAAGGTGGTTGAAAGGAAATTTCATCTCCCTTAAAAAATCATTAGAAGAGAACAAAGCCCCCCTAGGGTACCTCTTAGTTTTGGAAATCATCTTAAATATTTGTAAGGGCCCATACATGCCCACATGTTTGCAATCTTAGGATTGTTTCTAAAAGCTTTCTTAGTCTAGACAACACTCTACACTAGCATATTTGGGTCATTTTGCGATGGTTGTTTCAACGCTCTTGCGACGTTATGTCGTTGTCATTGCGACACATCTGGAGTCTTTGAAACGTCATTTTATGTCACGTGGAAATTGCGACGAACTTGAACAAACGTCGCAAGAGAGACAACATAGGCAATTGTGACAAAAAAAGGAATATCGTCGCCAATACGACAATATAGACAAACTATGTGAAACCAAAATTTCGTCTCAATTGCAACGCCCATTGCGAAAACAACTTTCGTGGTTTATATAGCAAAACTATCGCAATAATTTAATTGGTTGTCGCACTGGCGATGACAATTTTTCGTTGTTTACATAGCAAAACCGTCGCATCAATTGAAATTGTCGTCGCGTGTGCAATGACCACTTTTCGTTGTTTATATAACAAAACCATTGCATCAATTGAAGTTGTCGTTGCACGTGTGACGACAACTTTTCATTTTTATATAGAAAAACTATCGCAACAATTGAAGTTGTCGTCGCACGTGTGACAAGAAATTTTCAGTTTTATATAGGAAAATGGTCACAACAATTGAAGTTGTTGTCGCACGTACGATGATAACTTTTTGTTTTTATATAGCACAATTGTCGCAACAATTGAAGTTGTCATTGCACAGACGACGACAACTTTTTGTTTTTATATAGCACAACTATCGCAACAATTTAAGTTGTCGTCACACATGCGACAACATATTTTCATTGTTTATACAACAAAACTATCACAACAACTAAGGCTTGCATCGCAATTGCGACGACCAATATTTGTTGAATTTTTTTTTTTTTTTTAGGCTGCAATTTTGATATTAATATTAATATTACCATAATAATTTTTTAATTGATCTGTGCTCCATTACTAATAATTTAACATACAATTAATGAATTCAAAGTTCTAGGACTTCTCTGAGCCGCTAAACCTAGAATTTGATACCCTCTCTGTCAAATTCATGAAGAATCTGTTGACCATCTGCTCCTTAATTTCCCCTTTGCAAAAGAATTTTGGCGGCATGCCCTGCCAGGAGGGATCCCTTTTGACCAACTCCCTCCTGACATACCCACTCTGCTAAAAACCTGGGCCACCCTCTATCCTTTCCCTCTCAAGTCCAACCCTCAAATCAAGTGTTGCTGGATGTACCTCCCTAAATTCATCCTTTGGAAAATTTGGCTCGAAAGAAACTCCAGAATCTTCAGAAATATGACTGCTTCGCCTGACATCATTTCTGCCAAAGACAAATCCCTACTGGGAGACTATATCTCCTACCTTTGGCCTTGCACCAAATCCCTTTATCTCAACTCCCTTGATAAAAATTGGATCCATAGCCTCACTCCAGACCTCAAATCCCCCCCTCCTCTCACTAAGGATCATGAAATCTGGTGAACTACGAGAATTAGACTACTCTTTGGGGCTTGGAGTTGAATCCAATAATATAGCAGAAGCTCTAAGCCTTTGAAAAGGACTTATCCAAGTCCAGAAGCTAGAAATCAAAGAAATAATGGTGATAGGCGACTCCTGGATTTTAATCCAATATATGGTCACCAACACCTTGCCTACTCAAATGAATCTGTGCCACATTCTCAAGAAAATCATGCGGATCTTCCGCTCCTTCCAAAAAATTGAATTCTTTCATGTGCTCCGTCATCTCAATGCCAAAGCCGACCAAGATACCAAAGCTGCCACCCACTTGAGCAGGGGTCAACTCTCCCTAAATGGAACTTTGGTTTTTGTCCCTCTCCCTTAGTGACACCTGGTGAGTGCTCAGCTGGGCCTCCCAAGGCAAGTGGCCTTCGTTCCCTCCCGACGTCATACTCTTGGAAACCCTCCTCCACCTCCCTTGTCTATCCCTTCTCTCGTGCGACTGTACTTATCTGCACTATTCGCGTCCCCTCCCCTCCCCCTCCCTGTCCTTCACCTCACGTCCCTCCTGCACCTTCACACAGATCTCTTATCCCTCACGCATGGAACTCACGCAAGCCCCCCCTCCTCCCATGGCAATGCACAAATGAGATACCGTTAAATTCAGGAAGGTGGCGAACTAATCCTACTCATCTTGCCTTCCCAATTCTGTTTGGTTTCTCTTCTGGCTTGAGCTCCTAGTCTTTCCCCCAGTTAGTCTATACCCATTTTCCTTGGCCAGGCCTCCCTCCTGGTCTTTGTCCCTCACTCTCGCAATGGAGTCCAGTTCCAACTCAACCACCCCCCCTAATCCCTTTCCCTCCCTGGAACTCAAAATTCATAGGCTGAAACACATCCTTAGCATGCATAGAGGATTCCTGCTCCGTCTTGACGAGGAAGGAGGTCAGAGGTTCAAAATGATGGAGGAATATCTAATCTAGATAAGCGAGGAAGAGGTAGAAGCTCTCACCTACACAACTCAGCAAGCTAATAACAAAATTGCTGATCTGGAACCAAGAATTGAAAAGCTGGAAATTCAAGCTGCAGGACAGAGCCATGAGACAGATGCAGGGGGGAAGGCAACCACGAGCGCAAGCTCCTCCATTCCAGGTCGGAAGGTTTAATCCCGAATTCCTCTTTCTTGGAATTAGTTCTTTTTGGATCTCTAGTTATCTTCTTTGTAAGTAGGAGTATAGGCCCTTATGAAACTCAGACAATCACACTGTAAGTTGGTTCTTATTCTAAGTTTAGTTATATTTTGGACTCTCGACTGTTATGGGAATTCTAAGACTTTATAGCATGGCAACCCCTTTTGTAATCTCGAAGCTCCCGCACTGATCATAGGGCTGAATTACGTAAGTTTTCTCTACAGTGGTTATACCACTGGTTTTAATATATAAACCCCTTTCTTGTGTAAAAAAAATAATATTACCATAATAGACTTAAGACTAGTCTATTATATGAAAGTTCACAATCATTCACGTGATAAGTTTCAAAGGCATAATTAAAATATGTTTATCTCTTTCATATGGTAGCTAACAACAAGAGAAAATATGTTTTATACCATGTCATACATAACACTATTTCACACTTGCTATATGATCATTTCATACCTTCTCAATATGAAGAGTTGCATACAACCCACTCAAAACTATCATTCAAGGTAAACAACATAGAATGACCTTCAAGATGAAGACAACTAGTTAAAAATGGTATTATCCAAAGAATAACAAGTATAATTTCATGTTCAACAATTAAACACATTCATGAATTCATATGAATAGACATGCATTCAAATTAATGGACATATACAATCCTATTCATGAATAATAACTTCACTTTGCATAAATAAGAGGTCTACTCATTCAATGCATACATGACACTCAAGGGTGGTTACAACTAAGTCTTGTTAACAATACAAA
>ML776581.1:5913762-5965821 GCA_009831015.1 Picea engelmannii
TCTCATATATTGTGCATGGTGTATTGTGGTGTATTGGTGTAACTCTTATACTATTGTTCATTTCTCATTGGATATAGTTTAATGGTTTAAGTATAAGTTTAAAAAGGTTTTAAATTGTACTTGATACTGATTCACCCCCCTCTTAGTATCAACAATTGTGTGAGTGGTTACCAAAGGTGTTCTTCCTCTGTTGGATTACTTGTGTTGTTGAACATCAAAGTTCATCATGGGTAAAAGGATCCATGTGCATCAAAGTTCCCAAAGATATAATCTTGGATGTGGGTGTGTGTAAAATCATGTCTTCCAACTTGTTTGTGTTGCCCTTCTTATACTTTATGAAAAAATAAAACTATTGTAAGAACCCCATACATTTGTAGTGTCTAGTTTGTTGTAACTTACTCTGGGCTTGCAAATACTAGAGAGTATGGTGATCTATGTGGATGATGGCCTCCTTTCCCATCAGATAGTGGTTCCAATTTTTGACAGATTGTACCGAGGAATATAGATTCTTTTTGTAGGTAGGGTAGTTGAGGAATGACCCATGAAATACTTTAGAATCATATCAAAAATGTCTTCCTCCCTACATCATTATTTCTCCCATGGCATACCCACTTGCATCTGTTTCCTCTTGTGAAGGGATTCTGCAAGTTTAGTAGTGTGAGCACTGGTTCTTGACTAATATTTGTTTTCAGCTCATTAAAGGAATTCCATTAATTCTCCCCCAACTGGAAACTCTTACTACTTGTTTTTATTAAGTGGAGTGGTGCAACTATTGATGAAAAATAAGATATGAACTTCTGCAAGTATTGTACTGCCCCAACAAAGCTCCTAACTTTTGTGGAATTTATAGGAATTGACCATTTCATGATGATCTCCATATTGGAAAGATCTATCTTGATCTCGAATCCATCAATATCATACCCCAAATACACCAAAGACTATTGAGAAAATTCAAATCTTGAGATTGACCAACAACTGGTGTTTCTTCAGGGTCTCTAACACTTGCATAAGATGTGAGATGTGATCCTCCCATGTAGCACTATAAACCAATATATCATCCAAATAGACAATAACAAATGAATCTAGATAAGGACGTAAAAAATTATTGATTAGTCTCATAAATTTAGTTGGTGTGTTGCATACAACAAATGACAGAACCAACCATGCATACAAACCTTTCCTTGTCTTGAAGGAAGTCTTCCACGTGTCTTCTTATTTGACTCATACCTGGTGATTGATTTCAAATCCAGCGTAGTGAAGTACTTGGCAAGTTGTAGTTGGTCCAATAGATCATCGATCATGGGCATAGGGTATTGATTCTTCAATGTAATATTGTTCAATGCCTTGTAATCGATACACATTCTCCAAGTCCCATCCTTCTTGGATACAATTATGATGGGTAACCAATAAGGTGAGGTACTTGGCCGAATCACACCTTGCTTTGACAATTGTTGCAAATTCTTCTCTACTGCTTCTAGAACAAACTATTTATATAACCCAATATTATGCAAGGGGGAATCTGATAATAATTTTGTGCTCCACTTCCCTCTTAGGTGGTAGCCCTTTAGGCTCCTAGAACACTCCCTTGTATGTCTTTAGAAACTCTTTCAATTCATGTTTTTGCTCCTTCATACACCTTTCTAGATATGTCTTTACTTTTAATGACTCTTCACGAAACTGATTTCCCCTTTGAAAAAGTAAAACATATTTCTTGCTAGAATTGATCAATTTCTTAGTTTTATTGGAACTTACTAGTGAATTTTTTTATTTTCTTGTATGCACATTGATGATGAAGGATTTACTGTCCTTGATGAGGCAGTATCGGTTGGATCGCAACATGAATAAATCATCCCTCATATACATGTATGGGATTCCAAACACAACTCCACATACATACAGTGGTAGTACGTCCAATTGGGACGTTGATTGAGACTTTTTATATCAATTAGATTAATAACAATTTTTTATGTGTCATTTTTTAAGAGTAGTTTTGTGAACATTGTTTTTCACTTGATAGTTTCCAGACTTAGTATTTGGACTTCATAAAAATGGTATTTGGACCTTGTTGATGTTTTGGTAGCTACGGGAGGTATTAACCTCCAAGTATAACCTTTGTAGTTAGAATAAAATATTTCGGAAGTAAGAGAACCATTAAATAGATGTGTGAAAACCTTAGAAGAGAAGTCATCCCAAGGAGAATAATAATAATGAATTAGAAGGCCCCAGAAAGAGAAGTCATCCCCACCTAGAAAAGTCACTTGGACATGTTAGTATAAATAAGGAGGCTCCCTAGATAATTTGGACACTCTCACTCACTCACTTAGTTAGTGTGCAAGTCTAAGGAGCAACAACTACAACAAAAGGAGGTGCAAGTCTAGAGAGAGTAGTGCAAAAGTTGTCATGGAGTATTCTCATTCTTTCTGGTATCTCTCTTGTGCACTTCTCTTGGTAAAGGTATGCTTCTATTAGTAAAGGTATGTTCTCTTGGTATTGTGTTATTGCTGCAACAATGGTATTTCTGGTTAGGGTTTATCTGTTGGTTCTAGAGTGGACTTGTTGGAATCATTCTATCTAATAAAAGGTTATTGTGCTCGGGGGTGTTATGAGTAAGTACCTACGGTTGGGTGACAATGATGTGACATTGTCTATGGTTAAATGAGCATACCAAAATTTTAACATGGTATCAGAGTTGGTTTCCTTCATAATAGTCTAACGGCTGGAAGGAAGATCCCCAGTTTTCCCCATTATCAAGCTCATTGAACACTCACTAAACCTACTAAGAAGGCCACCTAAGGAGGGTGCATATTATCCCCATACCAGATCTACAATCTTTCGAAGTTGAAAAATTAGGGTTTTCTCATAAAACTCTAAGTCAATAAATCTAGCATATAAAGGTTCAGTTGAAGCAGATTCTTGAAGAAAGGAGGTTTCCTTGGCACAATGCACTCACTAAAGAAGTTGAATATCTAGAGGGAGATGAGGCAACATTAGTTGCAGTTCCAGTTGCTGCACCAGTTCCAGTGCCAGTTGCAGCACTAGTTGCAATGCATGTTGCAAAACTAGTTGTAGTTCCTATGGTCCAGTGGAGTTTCTGGTAACTCGTTGAAAGGATGATGAAATTATTCTTTCCCTAGATCATCTCGCTAACCATTCTTCTAACAGTTAGGGTTTCTGGGTTTTGCAGCAACAACAAACCCTAACCCAAATTTGTTTGGAACTTTCAGTGAAGTGTTGGGCCTAATTGTTAGTTGTCCTAGTGCTCCCTACCCTAGTGCATCTCCAGCTACATTCAGATTGAAATTTTGAGGACCTTGAAATTTTTGGCTTCATCATTGCTTGCCACTGCTACCGGAGGTATGTACTTGTATATATTTAAACTATATCACTATCTTGAGGTTGTTTGCAGGAGAAGAGATATTTTTTCCAAGCAACAATCATCGATCTAGAGGGATCTCAGATCCAACACATTCAAAGGAACAACACACTCCAAGTTTGATTATTTTGATATGCCTCTAGTTGTTACGAAATTATTGTGATATTATGAACATCTAATTTTATTTTGATATATTGAAGTTATGATTATTATACTAAACTCTGGTGAAAGTTAAAGTTATAAGTTGACTTTAATCAAAGTATTAGATTGATTAAGGTTGAGATTTTTAGAGTTTATTTGCATTATATTCTCTAACTTAGATTTCCGTCAAGAAAACATATTCTCTTAGTACATGGGATAGGTCAGAGAGAATACTTGTCATATTGAATGAAGGAGACTCAGAAGAAAAACAACAACACTCATTCTTAGAGATAAGACTCCAGGTTCTAGGGTTGATTGATTAAATGTATAAGTTTCCAACTTGCACATATCAAGTTTGATAATTGCTACATTACAAGTAAACACTATAGTTGTGTCAACAGTCTTTGAAAGGTTATATTATTGTTAGGTACAATAAATACTTGTAGCATGTGAGTTCTATTGATATAAATGCAGAAGGAAACATATTAGATGGTCTCTAGTTTGAGACATGGAGAAGATTGTCCAGATAAGAAGTTGTATACACGACCGTATACATTCATGTACTAAAAAAAAAGAGGACAAATTTAAAACCTTATGGAAAGTAGGGTACTTTTGCAAGATACAGAGTATCTCATATAGATATTGATTTTAAGGAACAGAAGGCTCCAAAGATGATCGAACATATCCCTCTAGTTCGTTGATCACTCTTCAGATCATCAGGAAGAGTTAGTAGAGATAGAAGGGCATACCCAGAATAATTGCAGTGGCCAAGAAGAGACCAACATGGTCTTGTGATACTTTTTAGGATGAAAAAGGGATACATATATGTGGCATTGATAAGCCATATCATGCAGAGGAGTAGATGGCTCCACCAATGGTGAGGTAGGCAACCCCACCAAGTACCAACTCAGAAGGAACTAGAGTTCAAAATGAATCAACCATCATGATCCAGCAGGGAGGAGTAGCCTCCCCTCAGCCATTCATAGGATATTACACTTTAGAGGAGATCATCACATACATAGGGAGAAAATGGCTCGGAATATTATATAGACTCCAAGGGAGTCAAGCTTCAGAGCGAGCATGGAGACTCAGAGTAAGCCTGATCTCAAAGAGAGTCAGTGTCTTAGAGACTTTCATTCATAAAGTATTCCTCCTCAGATTCAGATGGGAGAGAGAGACATATTCCAAGATTGACAGACAGGTTCCATGAGTTGATGAGTCTATATCAAAGCTTCAAAGGCTTCAAGAAGATATGAGACCTTCTGAAGATTCCCTTGTTTAAGTGACATAGAAGGAAGCCAAACAGAAGGAATGGGATATGAATTTTTCCTTGGTTATGAGACCATAAGGGAAGTCAATGGTGATTTCCAATTTGATATAAAAGACCAAGCATGTTGTAGATAACAATATAGAGATGTACAAATCTTGATTTGTGGCCAAAATATTCTCCAAGAAAGAGGGAGAAGATTATGACAAGAGACTTTCTATAGTAGACAGAAGAAGTGTACATAGAGAAGACACAAGATACATGAGAAGGAGTCTCATGTCTGTAGATTGAAGAAGGCTTTGTACGGGCCTATGTAGGAACCTAGGGCATGGTATGGTAGAATTGACATTTTTCTGATGAGCTTGGGATTTTCCAAGATTAAAGAAGATCATAATATTTATTAGAAGGTTGAGGATAGTGGACCAGTGATATCACTATTATATGTGGATGACTTGTTTCTCAAAGGGGACGAGAATATCATCACATAGTGAAAGATAAAGATTGCACTTGAATTTGAGATGAAATACCTGGGTACGATGCATTATTTCTTGGGTCTAGAGGTGTGGTAGAAATCGAATGATATTTTCCTGTGTTAAGGAAAATATGTTGTATAGATTCTAAAGAGATTCAGAATGATGGATTGTAAATCCATGCCTACATCAATGGTGATTAATATGAGGTTATTGAGTGATACATATTTGTTGGCATGTTTACAGGGGGAGTGTGCTTGTCATTGATGGCAAGAACAACAACGACGATGGAAAATAGAACAACAATGATGATGGAAAACATGAAAGGTTCCGAGACAAAAAACTTTGAATACTTAGAAAACCTTCTAAGTCGGAATAGATCGTAAGCTCAGGAGGAGGAGCGACATTGGTCGTCAAATCGAGAACTGTGAAGAATCTGGACTGTTGGATTAGATTCCAGACAGGAGGAACGAGCACACAAAGGAGGAGAATAGATCTAAGGTGTTATATCTGAGAGCATGGACCAACCGTCTTTGGGTCTAGAGGTAAGTGCATGGGCCTTAATTCCTTTAGAGTGCACAAGAGAAGCAGACTCACAAAGTCTTGAAGTTCTGAGGTCTATCAGAACCATCCGTCATCAAGGGGGACATGTGGAAGTAGATCTGAGAGTTTGAGGATTCATACTTCGAAATATTTGCAAGGAGAAGAGTGGAAACTAGAAAAGTTCTAAATCATGAAGGAAATCCTAGCCATTGGTGCTGGGAAGGACACGTGGAGAGATATTAGCACTTTGTTGATTCACAAATTGTGAAATCCATAGGAAGGAGTGAATGCATGAGACATGAACTCATGAAGAATAGATCTAGACCGTCAATCAAGGAATGTCATGGGATTTTTATATGATGCAAGTGCAAGTTTGAGAATCGAATAAAGGAGTTTCTCTAACCTATGACATCGCGAGTCTCAAAGTGCGAAGAAGAGATCTGGACCGTCGATCAAGTAATTTCATGGACCGTTGATCTGACACGAAGAAATTCATATTTTTGGAGTT
This sequence comes from Picea engelmannii, assembly GCA_009831015.1. Taxonomy (NCBI): domain Eukaryota; kingdom Viridiplantae; phylum Streptophyta; class Pinopsida; order Pinales; family Pinaceae; genus Picea; species Picea engelmannii. Next base: position 5,920,065 of record ML776581.1, read on the forward strand.
CAGACATCGAAGAAAGGAGAAGGGCTAACATGCGAGTTATAAAAAAGCGAAGCTCCAAAGTGCTTGGCCCCAAGTCACAGCAAGAGGTTTCTTCAGTAGAGAATAAGGGAAGGAGCTAGTGGAGCTAGGCTCTACTTCAGAGATCAAGAGTTGGGAGTGTTTGGGTGACACAAGAAAATATCTGAATTATGAAGCTTCGAACCGCCTTCTTTGTTGGCGTATGGTCACATCCAGTGGTCACGTGGAGAGTAACTTAGGGCCTCTACGTGCATAAGCCAACAACACAAATTAAACCGACAATCTGATCGAAGGGTTACCATTTTCACTTTGTGATTTCTTGATCAATTACGATTCGGTTATACGAACTGAATCATTGATTCTTGGGTGTTTTGAGATTCTTTTCTTGGGATTTTTTTAGGTTCGGTGTGTAACAGATTATGGGTGAATGAATAAGAGAATAACGTAGTGACAGAGTGAGGTTCCCATTTTCTCTGCAAAATGAGTTAAACTGTAAGTAATGAAGATGACAGTATGAACAGGGTGAGAACGAATTTAGAGATAAAGAATAGAAGCTAGACAGAGCAGAGATGGTGAAAAGAGAAGAATGTACAAGAACCTAAAAGCATGAGAAGAATAGAGAGAGAGAATATGGAAAGAGACAACAAGTAGATCCAAGCATGAACAGACAGAACCAGAGCAAAATTGCAGAACAAAGAAGAAGTGGTATGTATTGAAACATATGTATTGTTGCAAGGGTGTAATCAAACAAATTTTTAGAAAACAAGGTGGTAGGGTGGCGCTAGGGAGGACTGTGGTCCTCTGGTATTCAATTTGGTGCTTATATACAGGGAGTTGTAGCTTCCATCTAGTTGTTTCTAGAAAACAGGGTGGTAGGGTGGTGCTAGGGAAAACAAAGAGTTTTCTATGTGCAAGTTGGTGGTTGTATAAGTGGAAGTAGGTGCTTACATCCAGTTGGTGTTGGATATCATAAGGAGAAAATATGTTTCTTTCTAGTGGGTTCTAGAGAATATTGAGGGTTGGTGCTCTCTACAAGTTGCAGCTTGTTAAAGAAGAGGTTGTAGCCTCATTTTGAGTTGGTCCTCAAAGATAGATGATGTACAGAACATAAAATGATGCCTATCATTCTAAGAAGAAGAGGTTTTATCCATTTATGGGTTTCCTCATGAATATATGTCTCTGTGTATATTATATGTGTGACTGATGGTTGTTATTTTTGTTGTTCATGTCTAGCATAATTTTGATGATCACATGGAGAAGATTAATAATATTTTAATAGGCATAAAATTGTTTAAGAACAGTAACAATTGATTCTCCCCCCCCCCCCCCCCCCCCCCACCCTCTCAGTTGTCTTAGTAATTTAAACAATCTTCAGAGGCACTGGATGCCACCATGTATAAACAGATCATTGGTTCATTGATGTACTTAATGAACACAAGGCCATATATATGTTTTGCGGTGAACACACTGATTCAGATTGGGATGATAGTGTCGTAGACTATAAAACTACATCTGGATGTTTCTTTAGTTTAGGATCAACTATGATATCATGATTCAGTAGGAAGCAAACTAGTGTGGTGCTCAGTATGTCCGAGGTAGATTATATAGGAGTGTGTTCAACTAACAACAAAGCAATGTAGCTTTAGAATCTGCTTGTAGAATTGTTTGATCTCGAGTTAGAGGTGACTTGTATCTGGTGTGGAAACTAGAGTTATGTGAAGTTGTCAAAGAATCAGGTGTTTCATGACAAGTCGAAGCATATCAAGATCATGTACCATTATATCATAGATATGGTGTCGAAGGGAGCAGTCTTATATGTCGCTACAAATGAGCAGATAACAGATGTGTTGACCAAGCCTCTGTCAAGGGTCAAGTTTGTGTACTTTAGGGACAAGATTAGCGTGGTCCATAAGGACGTCCTGCGTAAGAGGGAGTTATGATTCACATATGTGATTATTGGGGTAGTATTTTCTAGGGTGTGGTAGCAACGAGCGGTCATTTACATGCACATTACTGACTGTGGCACCAGTCAGCATGACCTTGCACAAGGTCAACAAATGTCGAGCCTTTGGGGATGGTGAGTTTCCCAATGTTTCAAGATGGAGGGCCAACTGTGGTTGGAGGTGTTTCCTAGCCTTGGGCTAGATGGGTAGTGTGTGTGCACTGCATTTCCTAACCCTTGTGGTTAGATGCCCAGTCACTATGGGATGAATGCCTGGTGTCCAACCAAAAGAACTAGCTCTAAGGTTAGTTTCCAGATTATGTGTGAGATGGTGAGTTGCAGTTTCCCAGACTTTATTTGGATTGGTTAGTATTGAATTTCTATGTAAATTGGCTCAACTGCATATTCTAGATTTTGTGTGAGATGGATGGTTTCCTGGTTCTGTATGAGCTAGATGCCTAGTTCTGTATGAGCTAGATGAAAGCCATGTACTGACATAAGGTTTGAGAGGACGATGAGGTCGTGCCCACTAGAGATATGGTACATGTGTCAATGAATCCCCATAAGCATGACTATGACATGACCATAAGATAGTTTGTGTGTGTTACTATGACATATCCTGTGCGGTTATGATGATGATACTTGTTACATGATCTGTTTGATCATGAGATGGAATGTGTGGCCATGCTACTTGAGACATGATCTATTTGATCATTAGATATCATCTGTGGATATGGTGATGCTACCTGTAGACTAGTCTTCAAGACCATGTGAGTCTTTCCCATGCCATGTGAGATGGATGGATGTGTTTGAGACCATTACATGAAGAACATATTAGTTAATACCTCCCTAGCTAAGAGGGAGTGTTGATGTTTTGTTACATGCGAGAGTTATTAAACTTTAAGTGTAACCTTTGTACTTAGAAAAAAATATTCCAAAAGTAAGAGAACCATTAAACATATGTGTGAAAACCATAGAAGAGAAGTCAACCTAAGGAGAATAATAATAAAGAATTAGAAGGCCCTGGAAAGAGAAGCAGACCCACTTGGAAAAGTCACTTGGACGGGTTAGTATAAATAAGGAGGCTCCCTAGCTCATTTGGACACTCTCACTCACTCACTCAGCTAGTGTGCAAGTCTAAGGAGCAACAACTGTAGCAAAAGGAGGTGCAATTCTGGAGAGAGTAGTGTAGAAGTTGTCGTGGAGTATTCTCAATTGTTTTGGTATCTCTCTTGTGTCCTTCTCTTGGTAAAGGTATGCTTCTATTAGTAGAGGTACATTCTCTTGGTATTGTGTTGCGGCTGCAATAGTGGTATTTATGGTTAGGGTTTATCTATTGGTTCTAGAGTGGACTTGCCAAAATAATTCTATCTAATAAAAGGTTACTATGCTCGGGTGTGGTATGAGTAAATTCCTATGGTTGGGTGACAATGATGTGACATTGTATATGGTTAAATGAGCATACCAAAATTTTAACAAACCTAACATAAGATAAATTATTCTTTTGCATTTTCACTTGGCACATTCAATGTTAGGTATTTTCAACATTTAGCATGTGTTGGATTCACAACCAATTCAATTCTCATCGGGTTTTTGCCTCATTGATTTTAGGTTCAAATTAGTGAACACTTACAGGTTATTTGGCTCATTTGTTGCTCATTGAGATTTCTAGACTTACTACTCAACATCCACTTTTGTCATTTTTTCAGGTGAATCTTCATTGGGACTCGTAAGCTTTTAGACCATGAGTATAAAGTTTAAGACATGGATATGTTACCAAAATTTACATTAGTCTTTATTTCCTAGGTGGTACACTTTCATGAAATTATGATTTATAGGGCGATTGTTAACCTTTTGAATCTCAATTCTAATTAAATTTACCACCTTTATTTATACCTTGGCATATAGTCTTTATCCTAGGTGTTATATACATAGTTATGTATTAGGGTTATACCATTATAGGGTGGTTATTGAGGAATGCACTATATATTGTACTCTATTATGTGAATACATGATTGATTTAGCGTCATGATTTTTCCCACTGGTTCTTGATCTTCTTCACACCTTGCTAGATCTTGTTTCAACAATGGGATGAATGGAAACTACTTGGAAGTAGTTTTATGTGTTTTGATTTTAGATATATTTAGCATTGATCACGCTAAGGATTCAATTACTTGGTGTTGGTCTTTGGTTGCAATACCTATTAAATAATGTATTGGAAATTATAATGGGCATTTAATGTTGCATGGATGGAGGGTGAGTGGAATTGATCTCATTCATTGATATATATTCGAGGGTTTGACATTTGTTGAGATCTTTTGATGACCTATCCATTTCTCCTTACACTACTTATTGTTTTCATTTTGGTTTTGGGGAGTTGGGAGCTCGACCCATTGTAATTAAGTTAATATTATTTTGGGATTTGTTGTTATCACCTTGGTTGTAACCAGTTTCACGGGTATAAGACTCCTTTGTGGTCTTGCTACTCCTCATTGAGCTTGATTGGATTGTATCTATAATTGGAGTTGGAAGCTTGGGGCTATGTTTAGACTACACTTCAATTTCATTTGCATTTAAGGTAGGCATATATCTCTAAGTTACATTTGAATTGGAGATTTATTAGTTTCTCGTGCTTTGTTTTGGATTTATTTTGTGGCAATATTTGGACTATGTTTTTGTCACCCTACTATGTGTTATCTATTGTGACTTCCCTTTTTACTATCTCATCCCTTTCCAAGTTGCCTCTCCTTTATTATGGGAACACCTTTGTTGTGATTTTGAACTCCTTATCTAGGAAAATATAGAGCCCCTAGCTCAACCATCATTTGTGTTTATACGAGTCATGGTTTACTATAGTATTATATAGTCATTTTTGAAGTGCATCAATGGGATGCTTGACTTTGGCTTGGGTTTTTTTTTTTGTTCTACCTATTGAAATATTGTTCCTTATAGATTTTTTATTCTACTTTCCATGTTAATTACACTATCTTGAATTATTTTAGAGCATTTTGAATATGGTTGGCATTGTAACATAGGTTAAAATTTTAAATAAAAATTCAAAATTTTTATTAAAATAGGGATTTTGAGTCTTATATTGGCTTATTTCTTAATTTTTTGCATAGTATAGATTTTAACTTGATTTTAGTTTAGTAGTTTAATTTTTCTTATTTTATTTTATATATTATGTTTTACCTTTTATATAATTTATAGTAAATTTCAGCTAGAATATTATTATAATAGAAACATAATCGTAGTATTATTTTTATATTACAATTAAGTTTGAATTGAATATGCTTAAGTTTTAATTAAGGTTTTATGTTATACTAATAATGTATTTGTGTCTAGATTAATTGTCGATTAAAAGCTAGACATAATAATTACTTAACTCCATCGTTTCATGTGCCCGAATCGAGGATCGTTATTTGTTAACGGGTCCCTGAGGTCTTGTTCAAAGTCCCAGCACCACGTCATGTCAAATCATCAGGATATCATACCACTGACCTCCTGGATGGTAAAGCCTTAACAATACAAAGTCCCAATACCACATAACTTGCTAGCGGAGCACTGACACAACCAACTAGAATCTTCCATGTGGGTATGTGGAACCCACTTTATATATGGGTTATCTACCGCCTCAATGCCAACACATATCAATAGAAGGCCTCCACATATCCACATGACCAACATATGACATCGTCAATGAGGTCATGTTAGACTACTGGACCACGGACCTCGAGAGATTATGGTGTTGGAAAATGCCAACGTCCTGGCGTCTTGATGTCATGGTACATTAGCTTTGACATCATCGTTCCAAATCCAATCTTGTTGTATCCAATCAGTGAATGCCATGTGTACACCTGGAAACCTCCAAAGACATAGGTGAACACCCAAAAATTGGGTGAAACATGCCATGTCCATTTTCCACCTCAATGCCATCATGGAACAGTATGGAGCAACCACATGTCTATATGATGTCAAAAATACATCGTTGCATTCATTTATGGAGATCGAATGATGGAGATCAGGACGTCAAATCGACGATTCTCATTGTTGCAGACTACGGACCGCGAGATTTTATGAGGTTGGGAAGCGCTTAACATCTCAACGTCCCGATTCCATGATACATCAACATTGACATCATATAGGACCTCAGACCATGGGGTATTTTGATGATTGATAATTGATTTTCCTTCCAGTGTCATGATACGTAAACATTAACACATGGCTTGCCATATCATCTTTCCAACATAACATATGTCAGATACAATGAGAGGAAACCACATGTTTATGGGACCATACCGACGTCAACACTGCCACATCATGTCAGATCATCGAACAACAGATTAATTTATAAAGTTGTTTGTGTGCGTCGAACCTGATCCAATAAAGTATGGGCCCACAGCTTAAAAGGTAACACAACGCACAAGGTTCTAGAACCCATTCACTTAAATTCAAACTAATTACTAAAGCATGTGCTATATAAAACAAAGTAAAACAAATTCCCTAGCCAATGTGGGATAGACCAAATTGAAATCAACAGTTGCGATAACATATCAGGTCTAATCCAATGGTTGTTGTGTCACGATAACTGTGGGGTTTAATTTGGGGCTTCTAGTCAATAGAATGAGGAGGTTTTGCTTCATTTAAAGAAATCCAAGGATCATCTAATCCAATTGAGCCATTTTTAGAATTCTAGATCTCGTCAGGATCGAATAACAATCTCTATTGTGATCCCTCTGTATAAATATCAATTCAAAATGATTGTAAATGGACTTTTTCTCATGAAGAATAAATATTTTAATAAATACTATCATTCTCAAAAGAGAAAGAGGTTCCTAGATTTCATCTCTTGAGTTTATGTGTTTCTTATTTCTTGTGGTCATTTGTTTTCATCAATCATTTTCTTCCATTAATTTTTGTGTGATAAGTGATGTAATTTGGTACAACCTCCACTGCAACAATTACTCTAAGGCATCAATCTAGGTGCAAATTTCCTTTGTTTTCCTGTAAGTAAAATATGACATGTACTTTGGTTTAATTGTATTTGTTATTTCAATGAATTCTTTGTTTTAAGTAGGTTCGTAACAAAAATAAGATTATTTTTTATTTATTCTATTTAAAAAGAAATAATATTTGTTTTTAATAGATACATTACTTCTTGTTTCAATTTTTCATGCTATTAAATTTGAAGTAACTTAATGAATGAAATCATGCCTATTTTATTTCTTGTAATCAATTATTAATATCTCAGATTAAAATTTTGGGAAAAATATTTTATAAAAAAAATTATAAATTGTATTGGGATGACTTGACATTGTTCCCTATCCTAGAACAATCTCAGGAACAACATATTTTTTGCGTCTTTGTCGGGGACCAAATTTAATAAATCTAATTTCCCTGGGAAAGACAATAGTAAAACTTGCTCATTGATGGTGAACAAGAGTCTGAAAGGATGAAATCATTCACCTTGTGACTCCATATTTTTAATCTTGGCATCATGAAAGAAAAATATAGGGGCTCACCCAGATCCTATGAAAATAACACCAGTAGCTAATCTTGAAAGACAACTGTCTAAGAAAAATCCTAAACATAGACCCACTACTCCTCCTACCATCCAATCCACTTCTAAGCCTTGATCTTCCATTACTCCTAAATCAAAAGGAACATCTCCTATTGATCTGAAGGATTTCTCAACAAAATATCCTACAAGCCCTTCAAATCCATCTCTTCTTTTATCTCCCAAGGAACCCCTTCCAAGTTCTCCAAAAACACCTTTGACAGTCTATACAATATATTCCATTCAATTTTTCCCTAAAATTTATATTGAAATTTCTTTTAAATATTCTATTGTAGTTTCCCAAATTCACTCCACTAAAAAATTTCCATTCATTTCTCCTAAAGCATCACTTAAGAATTCTCCAAACCTTTCCCCAAATGAATCTCTTGAAAAATTCCCTATTTGGTCTACATCTCCGAAGTTTTCCTAAGTCCTAAAAAGGAACTTTTAGAAATCTCTCTTGAAGGAGAAGAGTCTTTAAAGACTTATATCAATCCCCTTCCTCCAGAGAATTCTTAGTTGATACTTGATTACCTAGCTATGGCGGGGGAAATACCACAACACCAACCACCCCTCCTCCTCCACCAAGAGTTTTTAACAAAGTTGCTCCTAGATATGCCCCTTTGAATCTTCTTGGTAATTTGCATGGTTTTAATGATAATTATCTAAAGTTCTTACCAAAATGTAATGGACAAAGTGAAATTACAACAGTTGAACACTTAGCCTTTTTTAATGAGTTATGATAATTTTGGACTTGAACATGAGGATGTCTATATGAGGCTATTTGTAATATCCCTCCATTTTCAATATTTAAATAATTTTGAATAATTGTGATTTTGGGCTATTATGTTGAGGAAGACTTAAGTTGAACATTCTATCATCATAAACATTAGATGATGAGAAATATTTGTGCAAATATTATTTTATTTTACTAGACACAAATTGATGAGAGAACCCAATTATAAAAGAGTAATTCTTTATTCCATGGGAGAGTGAAAAAGGATTAAATCCAGCATGGTAAATATTGTCCACAAGGACAAGTGTAAAACTACTCCCAAATATGTGGGATGTGAGGGAACAAGCTAGCACAAAGTTAGGCCAAGATTCCCTAGGGTTAGGGATGAGGCTAGCTTGAAAAAAAATATTTTTGGTGTTAGGAGACGTTACAAATGGTATCAGAGCATGGTTCAAATACTATGGCCTTATGGGATCAAAATGAACAAAAACATTGTGCTTACAAATGTACTAGTATGTGCAACTGTTAAAAACTTGTTAAAGAGAAATATTGATGCAATTATGTTTTGCACATATCAGAAAAAAAATAAAAATAAATAAATAAATAAATAAAAATAAAATGAGACGTTATCGCTGAAGAAACCGTAAAATCAACATTAAGTGAACCACATATATTTGTGGAATTAAATAGTGACCAACCTCAAGATAACTCACTAGGATTGTTGGAAAGTATGTGTAGAATAAAGGCATAATTACAAAATATTAAATCAAACAATGAAAAATTGTTGAAGGCTAGTAATGAACATGAAGAGTTTAATGAGATCCTACTTAAGAACATGACAGAGATAAAACAAAATATGAATGTAGGACAAATCTCCAACAATGCTAAGAAATAATTCTCTAATGATGAATCTCACAAAAAAAATAACACCCAATGTTTAGCGACAAAACATACTGATTAGATGAAGAAAGTGAAGACAATTCTAAAAACAACATTTTATAGAAGGAAACATTTAAAACTAAGAAAATAAAGTGGCATAGTAATGAATTATCTGGTGAATTCAAAAATATTAGACCACCCAGTTTTGATGGTGAGACTGAAGAAAGAGACAAATCTTGGCTTCTGAACATGGAAAAGTATTTTCAGATCTACAATTACCCATGGAATCTAATTGCTAGACTGATTGTGTACCAGTTGAATGGTAAAGATGACATTTGGTGGAAAGAGACGAAAATAGTGAACACAATTAGGAGAAACGAACTAACATGGACAAATTTTAAAAAGTACTTCAAACATAAATATTTAACATAAAGATATTTTGACGAAAAAGCTAAGGAATTTCATGACCTTAAGATAGGAAAAATGACTATCGAAGATTTTGTTACCAAGTTTTTAAACCTGATGAGATATATACTTACCTTAGGGAAGAAAAAAAAATTACAACGGTTTATGAGCTATCTACCTCAAGCATACAAGGATAAAATTGAATTCCTAAATCCTAAGACAATGGATGAAATAATAAGACACTCTAAGTTATGTTATCCTCAGTGTAAACATAGGATAGAAAGTACAAAAACATGGAAGAATAGGAACATGGACAATAAGTTTGATCCTAGGAAGAAACAGTATAACAAAGTGTATCAGTTAGGAGAAACAGATTTAGTGGTTAGTAACAAAGTGTATCAGTCCATAATAGTAGTAAGCCGATTGATTCAGTAAATAAAGAAGTTAGACCACCATTGCAATGTTGGGACTGCAAAGAACCTCATTTGTACAGAGATTTTCCTTTAAGTAAGAACAAAAACTTGTGTTGGGCGTAGTCCTATTTTGAGAAGAAATGTTATTTTGAGTGCAGGCCTAATTTTGGAGAATAACAACTGACAGGAAAAGAATCACGCATGAGGAAAAGCAGCATGCATGAGGAAAAACAACATGCAAGAGGAGCAATGTGTAAGAGGAAAAGAAACGTGGCGCGCAGACAGGAAAACCTAACCATTTTAGGGTTAAGTTTTTTTATAAATATTGTAACAACTATAAGCCTGTAAAATAGTATAAATAAGAACCTAAGAGGTCTAGGTTAGGGGTTCATTTGTGGTTCAATAGTTGTAAGTTTGATATTTAAGAAGTTCAAAGAGATGGTATTGGTGACTATGATTGTAATAAGGTGTTAATAAGCTAGATTTTGAGGGTTAGGTCACAAGATGAGGAGCCTGGTGTGATCTAGTCTACCTCACTGAGGGTCTTGAACCTCTTCATGCTTGCATAAAGAAATATTTAATGCACGTAGTGCCATATTTTGCACCAGACCTAATAAAAGAGAAGAGAATCCAAATCTTTGTGGATGTAGCCCAGGAGGGGGTGAACCACGATAAAACATGTATTATATGTGATGTTTATTGCATGTTTACTTTCTGTCAATGATTAGTTTATGAATGAATGGTTAAGATAGATATATTAGAATGCATGCATGGACCTAAAATATGAATGAATCCTAATATTTGAATGAATAACATGATGAATGCATAAAGAAGGCAAATTACACTCCTAGATCCCCACTCATTCCTAGACTGCAAGAACTTGTGCATTGCAGTCACCATAAAGTTATCTCAGGTGAGACTACGCAGTGCACTTTGTGCACTGTGTTTCTTTCTGGTTTACCAGGAGGTTCGATAGTTTTAGAGGGTTTTTTTGGAAACCTGTTGAGATACAAACCTTGGTCAACCCTAGAAGTAGAAGTGAGAGAGATAGAAACCAGCAAATGGTTCTATTTCCAGTTGGAACTACATAAGATTGAGTGGACGGGATCCGCGGAAGATTCACACAGAGAATGAAAGTATAGAAGAGAATGTTTAGGCCATGGAATTCAATGAAGGCGAAGATCGAAAGATGGTTGAAAATAAAGGAAATTTATTTTGCGCATAAGGATAACATAAACCCTAAGATAACATTGCACAAATATATTGACAAATACATGTTTAGCGACTTCCATGAGATATTTTTTTGTGATTTCCTGCATGTGTTGCGGGAGTGTCTATTGAGGTTAAAGGGAAACCATCCTACAAATCGTATCAGACAACTGGAGTGGAATCCTGTGGAGATCATGCAGTTACAAAAATTTAACAACAAATTTACGCGCGCAATAGATTTTTGGTTAGACAATATTGTTGCAGGGTTTATCACCAAATTTGCAGTAGATACCACGAATTCTTACAACGCAACAGAGAAGGATTTTATAAAAGGACCCAGAGGTAGTTATATCATATTGTTGTACACTTAAATCAAGATTTTATAGTATAACAACGATGTGATGACCATGGAATCATACAACTAAACTTCCCTGCATGCATGGGGGAAGGGGGGAAGAACTGACACGAGATGGACAAATGGAGGAAGAGATGGATAAGGGAAAGAAGGAGGCCATAAAACCAATCATGATGGAATAAGACCAGATAAAGAAAATAATGGAAACATCTAGAAAGGCGCGCAGTGGAGCACCCTACCAATATAAGATGAATAATAAGAAGAGAGCCATAGTTGATAGAGAGGGCTTGGAAAGTGATGAAGAAGAGGTAGAGGATCTTCGGGTTGTGGAGAAGATTGAGGAAATCTTGCACGCAACATATGAAATTAAAATAGGAGATCCAAGGGTAGGAACATAAGGAAGAACTCCAATCCATATCAACGTCAGTGTGGAACCTATAACCTCATGTGTGACTAGTACACCAGACAGAGCACCAACATCTATACAACTGAATTTTAGTGGCAGAAGAAAGAAAAGACAAGGATCTAGTCAAGGTGCATAAAATGGGAAAGCCATTTCAATAAGTATTAGTCAAATATGTACACCGCATGGAGGTAGTAGTTCAACACAGTTCAAAATGGAAGGACATGATTCCATGATCAAGTTACTAGAATTTCGGGCAGAGGCATCAGAGGACCCTGAAAAGCATTTATTCATCTGCGAGAATATTTGGGAAGAAAATCATATTACAAATGAGGATACAAAACTTGCACAATTAGATATCATGCTAAGAGACCACGCACTGGACTGGTATATGAGCCTAGATGTAAACAATCCACCAGGAATAACAAGGACTATTGCAGACGTGAAAAAACTACTTATAAATAAATTTCAGAAACCCAACTCAGAAGATCAGTATATGAATGAAATGATTGAAATCAGGAAAAAACCATGTGAGTTTGTTTGGGATATTGATCATAGGTTCAAACGGTTGAAAGGTAAGTTGAAGTATGAAATTACTGACATGCAACATAGGCACTTATTTGTGAACTCACTACTACCACATTTGAAATACCCATTAAGACAACAAAAGTTCCAAACTCAGGAAGAGGCTGTGCAAGCATCCTTGAAAAATGAAGAGAACCAATATCAGAATAAAAATCCAACAATATAAGAGTTGAAGGAGGATTTGAAGAACCTAACATTTCAACTTAACCAAAATAAAGGCAAAGATAAAAGAGAATTTCTTTGGTGTACCACATGCAGGACAAAAGGACACCATAAGAACGAATGTCCAAATTTCGCGCAGTACATGGAAAAATGAGTACCAAACCATTTTCCAATAGGAGGACCATGGTGCAAGATCTATAAAATGCATGGGCATGATCCATATCATTGTCCAATGATGCAGAAGTATCAAATTGTACCAAAAGTTAATAATGCAAATTTTTCAAGTTAGTAGGTCGTGATGATAAAGATTTTAGGGCGATGGAGCTGATGAGAAAAATAACTTCAAATACCTATAGGGTGTAAGAAGAAATTATGATAGGGAAAGTTGCAACTCAGTTCAAACATGTACCACCTCCACACAACAATGCGCAACAACAACATAACATTGTGCAATCGCAATACAACAACACGTAGCCACAGTATAACCAGATACCTCAATAAAATGCACCACAAGGAGATCAAGGTGGATACAGAGGTGGAGGATGAGGTAGAGGTTCAGTAGTGTGCCACAACTTCCAACAACCAGGAAATTATGCAAGGGAATGCCCACTTCCACCTGCAACATGTATGTACTGTCATGCAGCAGACCATGATACAGAAGATTTTCTGACACTCTTGGGAAAGATCCAAGAAGAGAGGAATCAAAACAAACAGAATGTACAGGGGATTTCTATAGAAGCCAGGGATGATGGCAGAAACATCAACATAGTCACACGAGGAGGATATAAGATAGGAACTGATGCAGTAAGACAAGATCCAATGCAACAACAATGGGTGAAGATGAATACTGATCCACATAAGCAGTTTGATGCATAGAAAGAAAATGAAACATTCAAGGATGAAAGACAAGAGTTTCTCAAGAAAAATGTTGCATTTACATCAATCGCGCAACATACTTAGAACGTACCAGTGCATGAAATTCCCTCCTCAATGGACCATACGAATGAACCACAACCTGTAGAGAAAGTAAGTAACATAAAAAAAAAAAAAACTGCAATCCTGTGTTAATTTATTAAAGGATCCATCATCTTTTAAGATCTTACAAAACCTTCTAGAAATATGTAACACAGAGGTAGAAGGGAAATTAGAGTAGAAAATAGTCAATCATATCCATACAAGAAGAAGGACAAGCAAGGAATTTAGAGTAATTGCTAACATTGGGGATTTCAACATGTGGGATATTATACTAGACTTAGGCTCTGATGTAAATGTTTTACCTAAGAATACATGGTAGTGTATGAGAGAACCCACATTAGGCTATTCACCTGTCCATTTGAAACTAGCAAATCAACATAGAGTTTTACCAATTGGAAGGCTTAAAGGTGTGATAATAGATTTGGATGGAGTGTGCACTATGGCATACTTTGAAGTAATAAAGATAGTAGATGTCACAACACCTTATCCAACATTGCTTGCATTGGATTGGGCATTTGATAACCATTCTATAATCAACCTGAAGTCAAGGAAAATGACATTTTAATCAGGTGAATATAGAGTCATTGCACCATTAGATCCTTCAGAAGGATAAATGTTTGTAGAACCCACTTGTTTGGATTTGGAAGAAATAAATCAATTGTATGGAACCACCATGCACAGAGAAGATTATGTCAACCCAACTGCAGATGGGGTACTCAGTAGGAGAATCATCACATCATGTTCTTCTGACTCAGATATAGGGTTGGAAAATTGGAAACAATGATTACATGAAATTTCCACAAGAAGGTGCACAAGAATAGACCACACAGTAAGATGGGTTGGTACAGAGATAAGAGAACCTCCCAGTTTTCATGGGTTAAATGACTTAGAAGAATTTCTGAAACAATATGAAGAGGAAGTGTTAGAAAATCATAGGCCCTTAGCCTTATATATTGCACTCAAGGCCACACCTGCAAGATGGTGGGGTGTGCACAAAGAAACAATTCAAGACTGGTACCAATGTAAACGATTATTGCGCATTAGATTCGGCACAGAACATGGGAGAAATAAAATGTAGAGGTATGATGGGCAAGGAACACAAAAACAACACTTGGAGAAGTGCATAACATAATGGAGGATGACACCACCAGAAGAATGGCCTCATCACTTCATCCATAAACTTGAAGGAATGGCAGAGAACTGGTATATAGACCAGGAGATGCACAGAGGCACTACAGAATGGAAAACATTACAACATGACTTTGTAGTAATTTTCTCATTTGAACATGAGAACCCCGACATTGATTCAACATTGAAGAATATAACAAGAGTGATATTTATTGATGAAACATAGGTTGAACTCATGACATAATATCAGCAACAAAATAGACATACAATCAAAGAACAACTTTCATTCTATCATGTTGAAGAGGAAGCACCAGATAAAGATGACCCTCGCAACATTCAAATTACATAAATTGAAGGAGAAAGAGAGGTGGAAGGTCCATATCTAGAATCAAAAGTATTTGTTGCACCAATCAAAGTTAATAAAGTCAACATTGGGACAACTGAAAATCCTAAAATGGCAAGTATTGGAGACTATTGGGATGAACAAACAGTAGAAAGAATAACAGAGTTACTGCACAAATACAGTGACATGTTCCCAACAACCTTTACAGAGATGAAAGGCATGGAAGGAGAGCTAGGATATATGAAAATACTTCTCAAACCTGAGGCAAGACCTATTAGGTAGAGGCCTTACAGACTGAGTCTAGTATATAAGAAGAAAGTGAAAGGAGAAATTGACAGAATGATGGAAGTTGTTATCATAGAACTAGTAGAGGAATCTGAATGGATAAGAGAGGGGGAGAAAATAAGCTAAGTGATAGTAAAGGCTTTCTGTATATTGTGTGACTAACTTGCAGAGCTGAGTGCAAGTGTTGTAAGTGTTGAGTGCATGGATTGTAAGAAGGCTCTGTGCTATATCTACTCGGGGAAGGAGGATCTGGCGAGGTGTGTGAAGATCTTATGTCCTATGCAGAGTACAAGTGTGAGATCAGTGATGTAACCCAATTGACCAAATCTAATAAAGAAGAAGAAGACTTTGTGGACATATCCCCAGGGTGGGGGTGAACCATGGTAACTCTCTGTGTTGTGCTCGATGCTTCGACCTAATGTGTTGGTTTCTTTCCATGTGTTGTGCTTGATATGATTATGCTATGTGCTTTGCTATGATATACTTAGGTAGATCCAGTTTTCTTTGTGCTTCTTAGATGTGTGGGTATAGATTTGACATATATGAAAGTGTTGAGTGCTAGACCTATTTTGTTGTTTCTAAGTACTAACTTAACCTAGATCTAAGTGAATGTTGCGGTGCTCTGTGCCATCTGTGGATTTCCATGAGGGTTAAATACTGATGAATGATATATGCTAAAGTTCTTGCTAAGAGTAAGAATCACAGATCTGTGTCCCAGCTAAGGTTGTAGACACCTGAGTCTTGCAACCACCCCTACCTCTACCTCAGGTGAGACTTCATCTGCTTCATAGGTGTTGTCAAAAGGGCCAATAGTTAGGGTTTTGTTGGTGCACTTTTGAAGCGTTGAACCCTGGGTCTACCCATATGCCAACAAATGGTTTCGTTGTCGGGACCTGAAATTGTGATTGCTGGGAACTAAGGAAGAAGAAACTTTGTGCAAAAGAAATCTCTATGTGTAGATCTGTTGCCCTAGTGCATAGATGTTTACTTGACTTGTGAAGCTTTATGCCATAAATAAGGTCATATCTGAAGAAAGGAAGATCAAAACCGAAGAAAAGAAGCGATATTTGAATGCTCTGTGCTCTAAGAAAAGTAAAAGTGGAAATTTCTGAAAAAGAAAGAAGTCAGATTTGCAGAAAAGAGGTAAGATTTGTGAGCTATGTGCTCTAATAAAGGTAAGAATAGTCAAAATTCTTTAGATATGGAAGCTTTGTGCTCTTTAGAAGTAAGATAAGTGAAATTTTTTGTTTCTAGAGCATGGATCTAGGTATGTTTGATAAATTTTGTCCTAGCTTAAAAACTAGGGCATTAATAGATGAAAGAAAGTTTGATATGAATAGATCTGATAAGTATAATGATAGATATGTTATACCTATGCATAGAAAGTATGTCTGGACTAACAACTGGATGCATGATCCTAGAAAGAAATTTTTGCAGGCTAGCCATTATGATCCTAGTGCACAGTACAAGAAGAGTTGGGGATCATTGAAGAGAAAGAGAGGATTAACTCTTTGTTACAGTTACAGAAGACCAGGACATCTTGCTAAGGAATTCCCTGGGATAAAACCTAGTTGTCTCTGTTGCAAATATTTGAACCACGACGTATTGGATTTCCCTAGAATGATTGCTAAGTCAGAAAGGTTGAATCTGAATCAAGAAGACTAGAAGGCAGATCCAGAAAAGGCAGAAACCCAACAAGAATCAGAGAAAATATTAATATGGATAAAAGAAACCCTGAAGGAACATAAAGATGTATGATTACCAAAGATCTTCAAAGAAAAGGAGCAAGTCGAAGCAAGAATAGGGGACTTCGTCATTGACTGTATTCTTGATGAGGAAACACAAGTGAACATTATGCCAGAAAGAACTTGGGAATCTATAGGAAAGCCTGCCATGATCCCTTCCCTAGGAGGGACAAGTTTATTCAGAGGAAAGCCAGTAAACCTATGTGGAAGGCTCACCCAGATACCTATGACTGTCAATGGAACTTCAACAGAGGAAGACTTTGAGATTATTAAATTTGTTGAAGAAAACACCCTATTTACCATGCTCATAGGGAAACCTTGGATTGATAGAGAACAAGCTAGACAAAAAGAGGAAGAAGAAGTTTTGGAACATAAGAAGCAAGAGTTAAAAGAATTTATGACCAAAATGATCGCACACTTGATTGAAGAACAGAAAAGCAGATCGTAGATATTTAATACTAGCAACTCCGATGTCGAGGCTAAGAGAACACTAGAGGATCCATATAAGATTGAGTTACCTGTTTTCGATACAGAAGAAGTATTATCCAGGAACCCTAGGAAATAATTTCAACAACATGAAGTAACTAAGACCACAGAAGATAAGCATCAGAATGGTAAACACATTACTGAGAGGAATCTTACTGGGAGGAAGGCTAGAAATTTAAGAAAGAAAAGGGCTAATACTGTAAGGTTACAAGAGGTTCTGTAGGATACTTCGCAGAAAGAAAAATTGCAGAATTGGAGCTTCACCAAGATATCAAAACAACGACATATAGTACTTCGCCATGATGAAGCAATATAGCCATTGGGGCCGATATATCCATTCGACTTCTGCTTCAAACGGGCATAAAAGAAATAAAGGTTCATCATCCAACCGTTGAAACGTGCCATAACGGGTCAAACAGGAGTTAATGAAGGATCATAACCATTGCCAACAAACCATTGCTAAGTTTCCCTACTTAGTCCATTGGGCCACGCACCGAGAATACTTTTTGCTAAGTGAGAATTTGAGCACGAAACCTGATATTAACTCTCCCTGAGATCATTGCCTTGTTCCCATACTATTCACTGTAGTCTCTGAATTCCTTTCGCACCTGAGCTACCTGACCCAAGCTTGTATGTCGGACGAGCTCAGTGCTATTGAGAAAGTAGTTGAAGAAGTTTTAATTGACTTAATGAATGAGAGAGTCATTTCGGAGCGAGGAGTGTCTACAGGTGTACAAGCATCGTCCTCGGGAGCATTGCTAGCTTCCCCCTCCACTGCTCGAGCAAGACCATACCGAATGCCTTCGAAAAGATGATCTAAGCTCAGAAACGACTTTGCCACTATGAAGATGATCCCAAGTATCTTTCCTAAGTATATCCCACCACTAAGAGGCACAATGAATTGAGACACTGTACCCAAAGACTTTGACTATGTTTTGGTCACTGCGTACCTCCCGAAAGGGGTGCATGCATTTCGTGCTAACCAGGATAAGCTCATAGCACTGAAATTTAGTGATTTTAACCTTGGAGATCACAAAGTTTACAGTATGCTAGCCCCAAACAAGTACTTAACTATCAAAAAATGGAGGAACCCAAATATTGTCCCTCAGCAATGGACCCATAACCTCACACAGTCAACCCTCCTAAATGTAATGAAGATTCCTCATTTCGGGAGGCATTGGGAAGTGAATGCATGTGTCAAATTGTTGTTGTCCTACTACCACGGAGGATACTTATGGTTCGATCGTCGCATCACTTTGGATTCAATTCTAATCAATTGGATCATAGGGCTAAGCATGCAGGGCCATGACCCACAGAAGTTACCCTGGAAAGACTGCAAATCACGCTCTTGCCCAGTGAATAAAATACACATATGGTGATGTAGAGAAGGGAACGCGAGGCTACAAGGTAGCCTCCATCAAGAATGCAACAGTGTGCCTCAGTTTCCAGATGATCGTAGGGAAGTTAGTCTACAAGAGCAGACCCACACAGGTGACTATATTTGTAGTTGACCTCGCAGGGAAGTGCACGGAGGGACTACAAATGAACTAGGTGAAGTACCTTGTAAATCAACTTGAGATTGACTGCAGAGAAGTGCAAGACCAAGGGTATGAGTTCCACTTTATTTGGTTTCTCATACTCATTGCTTTCATCACCTGGGAGCTACCAGAAGGTGCCACTTTTCCAGAGATCGAACCCTTCGAACCACTGGCCGCGAAATTCGGTACGTTGTGGTACTCCAGTGACATGAACAAGCAGTGGCAGTCCAATGTCGTCTTCCACGCTTATTACAACCAATTGAAGAATGAAATCCATTCTACACCATGCCTCACACCAAAAACACTTCATAGGTTTAGACCTTTGATCAAATTCAGCGTAGACCACCACTTCACCTATATCACAGCGTGTGCTGATGAGCACAAACAACAACTCTATTCATACTACAAGTTGACAGAAGAAGACTTGGAGCAGATTACCAAGGAATGGTCGGCGGACCTCCTTGTTCCAGTGGACCCTGTAGAAATATCCGACATGGAAAGCCTTGAAGCTATACTGGATACACCTGGACCAAGCAAGACTAAGACGAATGATGAAGTTCAAGATATCCATAGCACATCCACGAAGACTACTTCGATCTCACCTGTGCAGGGAGGTGATGGTGAAGAACTAGGTGGCACAGAGGTTGAGAAAAACAAAGGTGAGGTTACTCTGCCTAGAGAGGAGGAGGATCCCTCTAAGAAGAGGAAGGTCACCCCACCAAAGCCCTCATCCTGAAAGAAAACTAAGGCCACCTGGACTACGTTTAAGACTACCCTCACACAGGACGACTTCGACTTCTTGATCGCTACGTTGAATGATGCCTCACTAGAGATCGCAGAAAGGAAATAAGTGAAGCAGGAGGAGATATTTAGCCGACTCATGGGTGAACTTCAAGAAGTGCAGCAGGCACTCCAGTCCAACTGAGTCATTTCTACTATTCCCTTGATGGCAGGAATAGCAGGAACAGGCAATGAGCCCACCCAATTACACCATATCGCCGAGAAAGTCGAAGCTTGCCTTCGACAAGGTCAAGAAGGCATGGCGCAAGCCACCCAGGCTTTGGCACATGTACAACGCTCACTTATTGTACAACAGAGGAAGGCAGAACAGGAAAAAATTTCCTTACAAGTGAAGTGGGAAGAGGAGAAAGCACAGTTATAGCAGAGCAAGGACCAATTTCTAGCAGAGCAACTTAACATATAGGAAYGAGTTCACAAAGTACTTCGCTCTGTGACAGTCATTGAAGTGAAAATTGAAGAACGTGTCCCACAGCAGGTGGCACAACTTGAAGAAGTAATCCARCAACTTCAGTAGTGCATCATAGATCTAGAACTTTGTACCGTGCCCGAGACTCCCCAAGAAGTAAGAGATCTAAGGGAGGCAACTTCTCGTAGCGTAGTTGACAGGTTAAAAACCTTAGCTTTGGAATGTAAGAAACTGAGYGCTAGAAGCACCCAAATTTATGAGAACCTCACAGAGAACCCAAAATTGCAAACATTAGAGGCACATCTCCAAGAAGAAAAGTAGCAWGCAGATACGCTACCAGCACAGTTGAAGGCCTTGACCCCAGTTGAAAGAATGAAGCAATTTCCAGAACAATGCACCGCCCAACAACCTGTACACATGTTGCAAAGTAAAGTGATGGAAGTCTCTCAATGACTTCAACCACTCCAATAGAAATCATGCCAACTGTTCATTGAGGTTGAGAGCCAGGTAGTCGAGCTTGAACAGGTTATCATCAGCGCAGAATTTTGCATGGAAGGACCAGTAAATGATGCAGTGATCCAGGAGTTCAATAAGCAAGAGGTTGTCGCATTGCAGCAAGTCGAAGTATCTCAAGCCATGCTTGAGACATTCGAAGAGGATTTGATCAGACCAGAGTGACTTGGGACAAGTCACAGGTGAGTGTTGGGGGTTTGTTGGCCCTTCACCAAGTTTTGAGGAACACTTGGTCATATTTGACCATTTTTGGACTTCGACAGCCTATCAAAGATGGAGCACCAGGTGAAGCAGAGATCATGGGATCTCGGCCCACTTTTGGGGCCCTTTTAGGGTTTTGGGTTAATGTAATGGGAAAGGGATTTTGTGCCATGGGTTTACCCATGTTTAGTCCTATTTTGTAAAGTATAAATAAGTAGCTAAGAAATGTAACAGAGGGGGAGAAGATAAGCTAAGTGCTAGTAAATGCTTTGTGTATATTATGTGACCGACTTGCAGAGCTAAGTGCAAGTGTTGTAAGTGATGAGTGCATGGATTGTAAGAAGGCTCTATGCTATATCTATTCAGGGAAGGAGGATCTGGTGAGGTGCGCATAGATCTCCTATCCTATGCGGAGTACAAGTGTGAGCTCAGTGTTGTAACCTGATTGACCAAAGATAATAAATAAGAAGAAGACTTTGTGGATGTAGCCCCAAGGTGGGAGTGAACCATGGTAACTTTGTGTGTTGTGCTCGGTGCTTCGACCTAATGTGTTGGTTTCTTTCCATGTGTTGTGCTTGACATGATTATTCTATGTGCTTTGCTATGATATACTTAGATAGATCCACTTTTCTTTGTGTTTCTTAGATGTGTGGGTATAGATTTGACATATATGAAAGTGTTGAGTGCTAGACCTATTTTGTTGTTGCTAAGTACTAACTTAAGCTAGATCTAAGTGAATGTTGCGGTGCTCTGTGCCATCTGCAGAGTGCCATGAGGGTTAAATACTGATGAATGATCTATGCTAAAGTTCTTGCTAAGAGTAAGAATCACAGATTTGTGTCCCAGCTAAGGTTGCAGACACCTGAGTCTTGCAACCACCCTTGCCTCTACCTCGGGTGAGACTTCATCTGCTTCACAGCTATTGTCGAAAGGGACGGTAGTTAGGGTTTTGTTGGTGTTTTTTTGAAGTGTTGAACCCTGGGTCTACCCCTGTGCCAACAAGCCCTATGTTAGTATAAGAAAAGAAACAAGGGGGGATAAGGATTTGTGTAGATCTGAGTAAATTGAATGATGTTTTCCTACATGACCCTTTCCCTACCCCTTTTGCAGATGAGGTCTTAGAGAATGTGGGAGGCCAGGAAGCATATTCACTTACAGATGGATTCTCAGGCTACCATCATATAAAAATAGCTCCAAAAGACAGGTATAAGACTACCTTTTCTACATAATGAAGATCCTACCAATATACAGTCATTCCATTTGGGATGAAGAATGCACCAACCATATTTTCAAGAGTAGTCATAGCTTCTTTTAAGGAATTCATACATCAGTTTCTAGAAGTATATCTGAATGAATGGACTGTATATAGTATTTTAAAGGATCATGTATAAGTGTTAAGATTAATGTTCGAAAGATGCAGACAATGTCAGATATCATTGAATATCAAGAAATGCATTTTTGCGACACCTTTTGGAATATTGTTGGGACATATATTGTGTAAACAAGGTTTACTAGTGGATCCTACTAAGATTGCAGTCATTGTAAATTTACCACCACCAAAATTAGTGCACCAATTCAGAGAAACACTGGGACATACAGGCTATTACATGAAATTTATAAAGGGGTATGCACAGATTATTGCCCCAATGGAAAAAACTGTCAACAAATGATGTTAGATTCCAGTGGAATGAGGACTGTCAACAAGGGTTGGACACCTTAAAAGAAAATATGGTCACAATGAGTATCCTAGTATTCCCATATTGGGAAAATACATTTAATGTGAATGTAGATGCATCAACCATAGCACTTGGAGAAATTTCGGTGCAGGGGACTTAGACCATCCTATAGCCTTTGCAAGAAGAAAACTGTCATAATCAGATAAAAACTACAACACCACATAAAGAGAAGGCCTAGCCATGGTATATGCACTGCAGAAGTTCAAGCACTAATTACCAGGTAAACACTTTAAAATGTTCACATACCATTCTGCCCTCAAATACCTAGTCAACAAACCAGTTTTGGGGGGGAGGATCTGTAGATGTTTGTTATTATTCCAAGAATTTGATTTCGAAGTGATAGTCAAACTAGGGAAGTTGAATGCAGGACCCGATCACATGTCAAGGGTAACTAATGGAGAAGAACTTAATAATTTGGAAGACAACTTCCCTGATGCATAAAGATTGTAGGATGGTGGAGCTAATAAGAGAAAGAAATTCAGATACTTATAGGGTGAAAGTAGAAATGATGATAGGGAAAGTTTCACCTCAGTTCAACCAGGTACCACCTCCATACATCAATGTGCAACAACAGTATAACATTGCGCAACCGCAATAAAATAACACACAACCACAATATAACTCCGCATAGTATAACCAGGTACCTCAGTACAATGCATCGTGAGGAGATTGAGGTGGATACAGAGGTGGAGGATGAGGTAGAGGAGGATTTTGATGAGGCATAGGTCTAGTAGTGTGCCAAAAATACTAAAATCTAGTACATTATGCAAGGGAATTCCCACTTCCACCTACGACATGTATGTATTGTCACGCAACAGACCATGATACAGAAGACTATCTGACACTCTTGGGAAAGATGCAAGAAAAGACGAATCAAAACAACCAGAATGTATAGTGGATTTTTGCAAAAGCATGGTATGATGGAAGTATGATGGAAGAAACATCAACATAGTCACATGAGGAGGAGCTAAGATAGGAACTGACACAGTAAGACAAGATCCAGCGCAACACCAATGGGTGAAGATTAATATTGATCCACATAAGCAATTTGATGCACAAAAATAAAATGAAACATTCAAAGAGGAAATACAAGAGTTTATCAAGAAAAATGTTGTGTCTACATCAATCACGCAACATACCAGTGCACAAAATTCCCTCCTCAATGGACCATACCAATGAAGCACAACTTGTAGAGAAAGTAAGTAACATAAAAAAAATTATGCAAACCTATGTTAAGTTATTAAAGGATCCATCATCTTTTAAGATCTTACAAAACCTGCTAGAAAGATGTAACACAAAGGTAGAAGGGAAATTAGAGCAGAAAACAGTCAATCATCTCCATACAAGAAGAAGGACAAGCAAAGAATTCAGACTAAATGCCAACATTATGAATTTCAATATGTGGGATATTATATTGGACTTAGGCTCTGAAGTAAAATTTTTACCTAAGATGACATGGCAGTGTATGGAACAACCCACATAAGGCTATTCACTTTTCCAGTTGAAGCTAGCAAATCAACACGAATTTTTAAAAATTGGAAGGATTAAAGGTGTGACAATATATTTGGATGGAGTGCGCACTATGGAAGACTTTGAAGTAATAGAGATAGTAGATGCCACAACACCTTATCCAACATTGTTTGGATTAGATTTGGAATTTGATAACCAGGCCATAATAAACCTGAAGACAAGTAAAATGACATTTGAATCAGGTGAATATAGAGTCATTGCACCATTATATCCTTCAGAAGGAGAAAGGTTTGTAGAACCCACTTGTTTGGATTTGGAAGAAATAAACTAGTTGTACAAGACCACCACGCATGAAGAAGATTATGTCAACCCAACTGCAGATGGGTTACTCAGCTGGAGAAGCATCAGATCATGTGCTTTTGACTCAGATATAGGGTTGGAAAATTGGAAACAATGATTACATGAAATTTCCACAAGAAGGTGCGCAAGAATATACCTCGCAGTAAGATGGGTTGGTACACAGATAAGAGAACCTCCCATTTTTCATGGGGTAAATGACTTAGAGGAATTTATGAAAAAATATGAAGAGGAAGTGTTATAAAATTGGAGGATCTTAGCCTTAGATATTTCACTCAAGGCCACACATCCAATATGGTGGGGTGTGCACAAAGAAACAATTCAGGACTGGTACTAATGTAAAGGATTACTGCGCATTAGATTCGGTGGATAACATGGCAGAAATAAAATGCAGAGGTATGATGGGCAAGGAGCACCAACAAAACACTTGGAGAAGTCCATAACACAATGGAGGATGACACCACCAGAGGAATGGCATCATCACTTCATCCATACATTGGAAGGAATCACAGAGAACTAGTATATAGACCAGGAGATGCGTAGAGGCACTACAAAATGGACAACATTACAACAGGACTTTGTAGTAACTTTCTCATTTGAACATGAGAACCCTAACATTTATTTTGCACTGAAGAAGACAAGAGGAGTGATATTTATTGATGAACCAGAGGTTGAACTCGTGACAGAATATCAACAACAAAATATACAGATAGTCAAAGAACTACTTTCATGCTATCATGTTGAAGAGGAAGCACCAGATGACGATGACCCTCACAACATTGAAATTACAGAAATTAAAGGAGAAAGAGAGGTGGTAGGTCCATCTATAGAATCATAAATATTTGTTGCACCAATCAAAGTTAATAAAGTTGACATTGGGACAACTGACAATCCTAAAATGGCAAGTATTGGATATTATTGGGATGAAAAAACAGTAGAAATAATAACAGAGTTACTACGCGAATACAGTGACATGGTCCCAATGACCTTATAGAGATGATAGTCATAGTAGGAGATCTAGGAGAGATGAAAACACTTCTCAAATCTGAGGAAAGACCTATCAGGTAGAGGCCTTACAAACTGAATCTAGTATATAAGCAGAAAGTGAAAGAATAAATTGACAAAATGTTGGAAGTTGTTATCATAGAACTAGTAGAGGAATCTGAATGGATAAGACCTATGGTCATCCAAAAAAAGAAACAAGGGAGGATAATGATTTGTGTAGATATGAGTAAATTGAATGATACTTTCCTACATGACCCTTTCCCTACCCCTTTTACAGATGAGGTCTTAGAGAATGTGGGAGGCCAGGAAGCATATTCACTTACAAATGGATTCTCAGGCTACCATCAGATCAAAATAGTTCTAGAAGACATGTATACGACTACTTTTTCTACATAATGGGGATCCTACCAATATACAATCATGTCATTTGGCATGAAGAATGCACCAACCATATTTTCAAGAGTAGTCATAGCTTATTTTAAGGAATTCATACATCGGTTTCTAGAAGTATATCTGGATGACTGGACTGTATATATTCTTTTAAAGGTTCATGTAGAATTGTTAATACTAATGTTGGAACGATGCAAGCAATTTCAAATATCATTGAATATCAAGAAATAAATTTTTGGGACACCTTTTGGAATATTGTTGGAACATATAGTGTGTAAACAAGGTTTACTAGTGGATCCTTCTAAGATTGCAATCATTGTAAATTTACCACCACCAAAACCAGTGCGTCAGTTGAGAGAAACATGGGGACATACAGGCTATTACATGAAATTTATAAAGGGGTATGTGAAGATTACTATGCCAATGGAAAAACTGTTAAAAAAGGATGTTGGATTCCAGTGGAATGAGGACTGCCAACAAGGGTTGGACACCTTAAAATAAATCATGGTCACAACACCTATCCTAGTATTCCCATATTTTTAAAATGCATTTCATGTGCATGTAGATGCATCAACCATAGCACTTGGATCAATTATGGTGTAGCTAGGAGCAGGGGACTTAGACCATCCTATAGCCTTTGCAAGCATAAAACTGTCAGAATCAAATAAAAACTACAACACCAAATAAAGAGAAGGCCTAGCCATGGTATATGCACTACAGAAGTTCAGGCACTACTTACCGGGTAAACACTTTAAAATGTTCACATACGATTCTTCCCTCAGATACCCAGTCAACAAGCCAGTGTTGGGGGGGAGGATTTGTAGATGGTTGTTATTATTCCAAGAATTTGATTTCGAAGTGATAGTCAAACTAGGGAAGCTGAATGTAGGACCCAATCACATTTCAAGGGTAAATAATGGAGAATAACTTACTAACTTGGAAGATAACTTCCTTGATGCATAAAGATTGTAGGATGATGGAGATGATGAGAGAAAGAACTTCAAATACTTATAGGGTGTAAGCATAAATGATGACAGGGAAAGTTGCACCTCAGTTCAACTAGGTACCACCCCCATACAATAATGCAAAACAATAGTATAACATTGCGTAGACACAATACAACAACATGCAGCCACAGTATAACCTCACACAGTATAACCAGGTACCTCAGTACAATGCACCGCGAGGAGATAGAGGTGGATACATAGGTGGAGGACGAGGTAGAGGAGGATTTGGATGAGACAGAGGTCCAGTAGTGTTCCAAAACTTCCATCAGCCAAGACATTATGCAAGGGAATGCCCACTTCCACCTGCGACATGTATGCATTGTCACACAGTAGACCATGATACATAATATTGTTCGACACTCTTGGGAAAGATCCAAGAAAAGAGGAATTAGAACAACCAGAATGTATAGTGGATTTCTACAAAAAACATGGATGATGGAAGAAACATCAACATAGTCATACGAGGAGGAGCTAAGACGGGAACTAATGCAGTAAGACAAGATCCAATGCAACACTAATGGGTGAAGATGAATATTGATCCACATAAGTAGTTTGATACACTAAAAGAAAATGAAAAATTCAAGGAGGAAAGACAAGAGTTTCTCAAGAAAAATGTTGCGTCTACATCAGTCGTGCAACATACTCAGAACGTACCAGTGCACAAATTTCCCTCCTTAATAGACCATACCAGTGAAGCACAACCTGTAGAGAATGTAAGTAACATAAAAAAAATTCTACAATCTTGTATTAAGTTATTAAAGGATCCATAATCTATTAAGATCTTACAAAACTTGCTAGAAAGATGTAACACAGAGGTAGAAGGGAAATTAGAGCAGAAAACAATCAATCATCTCCATACAAGAAGAAGGACAAGCAAGAAATTCAAACTAAGTGCTAACATTGGGGATTTCAATATGTGGGATATTATATTGGACTTAGGATTTGAATTAAATGGTTTACTAAAGAAGACATGACAGTGTATGGGAGAACCCACATTAGGCTATTCACCTGTCCTGTTGAAACTAGCAAATCAACATAGAGTTTTACCAATTGGAAGGCTTAAAGTTGTGACAATAGATTTGGATGGAGTGTGCACTATGAAAGACTTTGAAGTAATAGAGATAGTAGATTGCACAACACCTTATCCATAATTGGTTGGATTAGATTGGGCATTTGATAACTAGGCCATAATCAACCTGAAGACAAGGAAAATGGCATTTGAATCAGGTGAATATAGATTCATTTCACCATTAGATCCTTCAGAAGGAGAAAGGTTTATAGAACCCACTTGTTTGGATTTGGACGAAATAAAGCAGATGTACAGAACCACCATTCGCGAAGAAGATTATGTCAACCCAACTATAGATGGGGTACACAAGTGGAGAAGAATCACATCATGTGCTTCCGACTCAGATACTAGTTTGGAAAATTGGCAACAACGATTAAATGAAATTTCCACAAGAAGGTGTAAAATAATAGACCACACAGTAAGATGGGTTGGTACACAGATAAGAGAACCTCCGAGTTTTCATGGGGTAAATGACTTAGAGGAATTTCTGAAAAAATATGAAGAGGAAGTGTTAGAAAATTATAGGCTCTTAGCCTTAGATATTGCACTCAAGGCCACACTTGCAATATGGTGGGGTGTGCACAAAGAAACAATTTAGGACTGGTACCAATGTAAACAGTTACTACACATTAGAATCAGTGCAGAATAGGGGAGCAATAAAATGCAGAGGTATGATGGGAAAGGAACACCAGCAAAAAACTTGGAGAAGTGCATAACACAATGGAGGATGACACCACCAGAAGAATGGCCACATCACTTCATCCATACATTGGAAGGAATCACAAAGAACGGGTATATAGACCAGGAGATGCATAGAGGCACTACAGAATGGACAACATTACAACATAACTTTTTAGTAACTTTCTCATTTGAACATGAGAACCCCAACATTGATTCAACACTGAAGAAGATAAGAGGAGTGATATTTATTGATGAACCAGAGGTTGAACTCACGACATAATATCAACAAAAAAATAGATAGACAGTCAAATAACTACTTTCATGTTATCATGTTGAAGAGGAAGCACCATATAAGATGACCCTCACAACATTCAAATTACAGAAATTGAAGGATAAAGAGAGGTTGAAGGTCCATCTCTATAATCATAAATATTTTTTGCACCAATCAAAGTTAAGAAAGTTGACATTGGGACAACTGCCAATCCTAAAATGGCAAGTATTGGATATTATTGGGATGAACAAACAATAGAAAGAATAACAAAGTTACTACGTGAATACAGTGACATGTTCCCAATGACATTTATAGAGATGAAAGGCATAGCAGGAGAGCTAGGAGAGATGAAAATACTTCTCAAACCTTAGGCATTACCTATTAGGTAGAGGCCTTATAGACTGAATCCAGTGTATACGAAGAAAGTGAAAGCATAAATTGACAGAATATTGGAAGGTGTTATCATAGAACTAGTAGAGGAATCTGAATGGATAAGCCCTATGGTAGTCCAAGAAAAGAAATGAGGGGAGATAAGGACTTGTGTAGATCTGAGTAAATTGAATGATGCTTTCATACATTACCCTTTCCCTACCCCTTTTACAGATGAGGTCTTAGAGAATGTGGTAGGCCAGGAAGAATATTCACTTACAGATAGATTCTCAGGCTACCATCATATCAAAATAGCTCCAGAAGGCAGGTATACGACTACTTTTTATACATAATGGGGATCCTACCAATATACATTCATGCCATTTAGGATGAAGAATGCACCAACCATATTTTCAAGAGTAGTCATAGCTTCTTTTAAGGAATTCATACATCGGTTTCTAGAAGTATATCTAGATGACTGGATTGTATGTAGTCTTTTAAAGGATAATGTAGAAGTGTTAAGACTAATGTTGGAAATATGCAGGCAATGTCATATATCATTGAATATCAAGAAATGAATTTTTGGGACACCTTTTGGAATATTGTTGGGACATATAGTGTGTAAACAAGGTTTACTAGTGGATCATGATAAGATTGTAGTCACTGTAAATTTACCACCACCAAAATTAGTGTGCCAGTTGATAGAAACACTTGGACATATAGGCTATTACAGAAAATTTATAAAGGGGTATGTGCAGATTACATCGCCAATGAAAAAAATGTTAAAAAAGGATGTCATATTCCAATGGAATGAGGATTGTCAACAAGGGTTGGACACCTTAAAAGAAAATGGTCACAACACCTATCCTAGTATTCCCATATTGGGAAAATACATTTGATGTGCATGTAGATGCATCAACCATAGCACTTGGAGAAATTATGGTGTAGCTAGGATCAGGGTACTTATACTATCCTATAGCCTTTGCAAGCAGAAAATTGTCAGAATCATAGAAAAACTACAACACCACAGAATGTATATGCACTATAGAAGTTCAGGCACTACTTACTGGGTAAACATTTTAAAATGTTCATAGACCATTCTGCCCTCAAATACCTAGTCAACAAGCCATTGTTTTGGGGGGAGGATTTGTAGATGGTTGTTATTATTCCAAGAATTTGATTTTGAAGTGATAGTCAAACCAGGGAAGTTGAATGTAGGATCCGATCACATGTCAAGGGTAGCTAATGGAGAATAACTTACTAACTTGGAAGACAACTTCCCTGATGCACAACTATTTTCAATACAATTAGTTGATGAATACTTTGTTGATATTATTGAATACTTAAGTACATGGACTGGCCACAAGAGTTTAGTGTTGCACAGAAGAAAAATCTAGTAGTCAGAGTTGCAAACTATCAACTTATTGCAAGACACTTATACAAGATGGGAGCAAATAACATTTTGACAAGGTGTGTATTAGAACATGAAAGTCCTAGAATTTTGGCAGAATCTCATGAAGGTATTGTTGGAGGACACTTTGCAGGAAAAGATACTGTGCAAAAGGTATTTCACACAAGATTTTGGTGGAAAACAGTCCATAGAGATGCCAAGGAATATTGCTAGAAAAGTGATGTCTATCAAAGGGTGGGAAAACCCAATAGAAGGCATGAGATGCCTCTAAGACCACAAGTAACTTTGCAGGTATTTGAAAAATGGGAAATAGACTTTGTTGGACCAATCCATCCACCAACAAAAAGGTCAGGAGGTAGATAAATCATTACTGCAACTAAATACTTAACAAGATGGGCAGAAGCAACACTAGTGAATGACTGCAGTGCAGAGACACCAACACACTTCTTGTTTGAGAAAGTGATCACCATATTTGTGTGTCCAAGAATTTTGATGAGTGACCAAGGTACTCACTTTATCAACAGTACCATCAGGGCTATGACTGAGGAGTTTGAAGTCTATCACCAAAAGAGTACACCATACCATCCTCAGGAAAATGGAACAGTATAAGCCTGAAATAAGATCTTGGAGAATGCTTTGAATGAAATCTACAATGTCAACAAGTATGATCGGGACTTGAAAATTCCAACAATACTCTAGGCATACAGGACTACATGTAAGAAGTTAACATGACAACCACCATTCAGTTTTGTGTATGTGCAGGAAGTAGTGGTGCCATTAGAATTTCCGGTACCCAGTCTTTGCATAGTAGCAATCACCAACATGAAAAAAAGAGGCGCAGTAAAGGAAAGGTTAAATCAACTAATGGAAATGGAAGAAGACATGATTTTGGCAATATTTCACCAAGAAGTATAGAAAGCGAGACACAAATCCTAGAATGACAGACATATTAAAAATAATAATTTTAAAGAGGGAGACCTAGTCCTACTCTATGGCAGTAAATGTTTTCAACATCTTGGTAAATTCAGAATGCATTGGCTATGACCATATGAAGTAAATATTGTCACAGATGGGGGATCTGCACAACTAAAAGACTTGGGAGGAATAGAACTGAAAGGAATGATCAACGTGAGTTGACTAAAATTGTATAGAGACGATTGACCTCCTAACCCCTAAAATTCACAGCGCGGTGAGAAAACCATGTATATAGTGTACTATAGCAGAGATTATGACAAAAAACTGATATAAATAAATAAAAAGGAGAAAAAGAGGGAAAAAGAAATAGAAAATAGAAAAGAAAGAAAATACAAAAATACTGGGAAATACCGTGCACAGAGATAGTGCACTCATCACGACAAAAAGAAAAAATTTCCATGCACAGCATATGGTGAAAAAAAGAAAAACATTGTGCACTAAGGAAAAATCATAGCAGAAACGTACGACTCACTAAAAAAGTGCAGCGCACCGAAAAATGAGCCAATGGTTGAAAAAGACAAAAATAGTCATTAGGGCAAAAAGGCGTGAATTGGGGTATTTATGGAATTAAATGAAGCGCACTCGACAAGCTTGAACACATTAATCACAACCAAAGAAACTTCTCTGAGAATATTCAGGGAAATAATGACATCCTCTATATAAAGGGGAAACGCGGTCCAAACAAGACTTATTGGGAAATTGAAAATTCATGGAGCGAGAGAACATGAAGACAAGATACAAACAAGCGAGTGAAAATATTGAAGAAGTCTAACCTTATTCAACAAAGAAATAAGTACCCACAACAACACCTCCAAAGGTTGGCACACCAAGCCAAACCGCACAGAAAACCTGAAGCAGTCTTAGGTCACCACAAGAAATCACAGAGGTGGAGAAGGAAATGGCACATAGAGAGGGAATCGTCGATGTCGATGCAATTCCCTCCCCAAAGGTCGAACCAGTGAGCACCACATTGGTCGAGGAATAATAAAATCCCCAACGATGGTCAGGATGGAAATTGACTCACATGACAGTGCGCAGGGCCGCGGAACAGCCGACATAGGAAACCTATAGCAACCTGCGAGAACCGAAGTAGCCCACAAAGTAAATGGTGGAACTAGTGAGCAAACAGAGGTTTTTGGGCCGAGACCACAACCTGGGGTAGGGTCCGCACAACAGTAGGAAGGACAGGTTGAAGAAATCACCGGGCAACTAGAGTTGAGTGTGGAATATATAGAAATAGAGGTTGGGACCTCTAGGGCACCAGTAAGAAGAAAGGGAAAACAACCCATCGTGTGGTCCTCACGCAAGCAACTAGGTGACTTAATCATATTGCCATGCATTCCAGAGGGTTTGCAGGCCACACCAACGTTATTGGGTTGCATGGAAAGGTTGAGATACACAAACCATGATGTATTTGACACCGACAAATTCCCTGAATTTGCGCAACAGGTGTACATAGAGAGCATAGGCACATGACCATTTGGAGACCCCATGATGCATCCAAAGAAATGTTTGGTAGGACTACAA
This sequence comes from Picea engelmannii, assembly GCA_009831015.1. Taxonomy (NCBI): domain Eukaryota; kingdom Viridiplantae; phylum Streptophyta; class Pinopsida; order Pinales; family Pinaceae; genus Picea; species Picea engelmannii. Next base: position 5,953,418 of record ML776581.1, read on the forward strand.
ACATAGGGATCCTAAACCTTGTAGAAATTCCCCACTTCGGCAGGGGGAAAGAAGTGAATAATTGCATCAAGCAGTTGATGGAAGTCCTCCATGGAGGCTTCTTATGGATGGAAGAACTTGTCTCCATTGATATAGAACTGATTGCATTCATCACATGTCTGCCATCAATGGGAGAGAGTCCCACGCAGTACCTGGATGACAAAACTAAATAAAATTCCCTCACCAAAGAGATGAAGAAAACATATGGGACGGAGAGAGGCTCGTGCAAAACCATTATCAAAAGAATCAACGATGTAGTCACTAGGATGGCCACAAAACTAATGGCATTCAAATTGATATAAAAATGCCGCAAGGAGGAGTTCCTTGCAAGGTTTTTTTCAACCACGGCTTATTGCGCAAACAACACCATACTTGATTGGGCCCCATATTTATTGAACCTTTTCTTAAACGACTGCAAGGACATGTAGGACTTGGGAACAGAGTTCCACTATTCTTGGTTGTTGATCCTAATAGCTTTAATCGAGTGGAAGGAGCCTCCCTACTCCTAATTTTGCGATATATTAGGTTGTTGTCATGCAACGTTGTATACATCAATGGGAAGCACTTTGGACCCCAAACGAAGAAGTGGAAATGTCAGCACCTTTGCTCGGTATTTCAACAACATCCAGGAGAGCATAGATAACACTTGCAGTATAACTCTGAAAGTAGTCACGCAATATCAAGTAGTATCCAACTTAAGGGCTATGCGACATAACATGTGGATCCAAGTGCGCATGGATCCAACGAAAGAATGGATGCAACTTTGATTTTGCATGAATGAAGAGGAGGTGGAAATGGCAATATGAGACTGACAAGACGACTGGAAGATCCCAGTAATTACCAAGGAAATGCAAAAAGGGAAGGAGCTAGAAGCAGGGTCATCTAAGAAACCTGCATGAGACAACATTGCGCCCAAAAATCCAACACAGAAGGAGAAGACTAGTCAAAATCTAGTGCAACAGAAGAAGTGCAGTGCTCCAAAGAAGCATGTGCAGTCAGGGAAGAAAGACATTGTCCCGACATAGGAAGAATAAGGAAGGGGGGACACAACAACACAGGAAACCCCTTCGGCAACCATTCCATAAGAAACAAGGCCACCCAAGCGGCCAATAATAGATACAGGGGGGCCACGCAAGAAGGCCAAGGGTCATAAGAAGATACCCGAGTAAACAATCATTTAGTAAGATGTCGATCTTGTCATAGAAAGAGTACAGGATTGCATAGTCGATGAATTTGAAGAGGTCGAGAACCAAAGTGGAAGGATATAGAATGATTTGGCCAACATCAGGGAGGTATTGGAAAAAATACAAGAAACACAAAGGCATGAAAGGGGAACATAACCCTTCCCCTCAGCGATAGAAGCAGAGGAACAGATCGCGTTGAGCGAAGAACACACCATCCATACCATAGCGCAGGCGATTCCAAGATTCCAAATAACATCATAGATGTTGCAGATTGACGAGGCCATAGCCCAGACACGACTTAAAGATCTGGAACATGTACAATTGGTACTAGAAAAGATACCAACAAAGGCATTGTACAAACTACAAGTAACTGTCGCGCAGGAAGTGCAATCATGCACAAGGACAAATGAGGTGAAATTGTAGGAAACTAGGAATAGAAAGGATTCTCTGGAACTGGTAGTCGAGCAGGTAAAGATCAAGACAAAAGAGGAGAAACAATGCATAGATAAGTTAGAGAAGCAGTTGAAGGAAGTTTGTACAAGGATTCCAGACAGCACGCAGGAATCCATGAGAAATGTGGAAGAACAAATCCAAATCATCACGCAGATGCTCGAGAACTACAAGAAGGAGATCGAGGATCTTAAAGAAAAATTAACCCCAAATACTCCTACGGAAGTTCTAGCTGAAAGGGAACAACAGGAAACCCTACAAGTGGAAATGATGCAGCAAGAAATTGAAAAGGTCACACAATTGTTTGACAAGACTATACAGCTATGGACAACACTAGAAGAATATTATAGGATCCAAAAACTAGATCAATAAGAGAAGGCAATCAACACTGCAATCCAAGAGTTGAACCAGAGGTAAAATTCCATGAGCATCACCTAGCGAGTGAAGGGTGCGCAAGAGATGAAGACCTTGCATGAAAAATTGAAGACTGCGCAGAATAATAAGTAGGCAAGGCTCGCCCAATTAGAACCTCTCCAAGAGAAAGCACCACAAATTATTGTGAAACTGGAGAAGGAAAAGACAAGAATGTCTCAAGATCATATTGAGAGTGCAGAATCGCTCAGCGAGCATATCATAGCGCAATGGGTAAAAGATCTCACAGAGAAATTTGGCAACGTAGAGAAAAATGGAAAGAGATAGAAGGGAAATTCCATAGCTTGGCAAAGGATGTTCAAGGAGCACACTGTAACACCCCAATTGTACGACTCTAAGTGAAGAGAAAAGTGAAAAAAAAAAAAAAATTTAGGAAGGAAGGCAATGACGACAACAGTTAGCCATACAATCTGGTGACTAACATCATGCACGCAAGTCAGGCAACCACCCATAATGACTCGACACACTAGCACCTTGAGCAATTGGGCGAAACAGGTGAAAATCAAGACAGATAGAAATGACTAATCGCTTGAAACAAACACGATAATGCCTACAAGATAAGGGACATCATCCACAATCTAGACACAATGACTTGATGACCAATAACTATAAAATCTCTATGGAACGCAAACCAAATGCATTAAGGCGTTACAAAATAGAGTATCAACATGTATTGCAAAAAACAACGCCCACATCGGTAAGCACAAGACTCCAGCCAGGTTATCATTTGCCTCTATCCATATGGGCGTGCAATGATCCCCTCATCGAGAAACATGTCGTCACACGAAGATAGGTGTGATAGTAACCAGTTCGCAACACGTTGCTTCTAGAACAATACCCAAAAAAAATCGACGTGGTAGGAGATCAAATTTAAAATTCAACCAACCGACGAAAATCCCAAGCACCCAATTGACAAGTCGTCAAGATGCAAGGGAAACTGATGGCTAACAACCATACAACACGTTAAATTCCATGCACAACAAACAATGGCTCTTGGAAACTTAAACAAGTTCCTACCATTTGAATCAGAAGAGGGACAGCTTCCAACCATTCCCCATCCCAACAAAATAAAATAGACAAAAGGTGTCTCATCATCGTAATCACAAATACATCAAGATGCCTCTTTACTATAACCAGAAGTAATCATAGTTATTTACAACGTGTGCTAAAATCCACTACTTTGGCTTGGTGATAGAGATGCACAGGTGCACTATGTAAAAGGCGATAAGGACCAAGCAACACATCAATACATAATCTGATGTATTAAAAAGGGTCTCCTTCCAAGACATAGTATTTAATTAAAATACAAGGACCTCGCTCGCAAGAAGTTTATCTTCAAAGTCAAGATGGATACAACATGACTACTATGATGCTCTCGAGTCTTAAGGTGACAAGCAAAAAAAATTGGTCAAGACTATGTCAAATAGGTTGTGTTAAAATCCTTCAAGGAAGTCAATACGCTGACATTCACGCACAAAACGCTAAAAAATACTTATTCTTTAAAGCGCTACACAAAACCTACAACAAATTTGGGAAACAATTAAAATTATACCAAATTACATCATTTAGTTTCTATGTTCACATAACTTGCATCTAAATGATTTGTTGTGTAAAGACTTGGGAAAACGATTGAGCTAAGTAAAAAGAGTGCCAAAGAAACGCAACCGCTAGGTAATAAAGTGGTTAAAAACTAAGGCAAATTCTATGTAAAAAAAAAACAAAAGCACAAAACGAATTAGCTGCCAAGTAAATTGTGGAAGGGAAGGGCCATGAAATTCATAAAGAAAGATCTGGGTAACAATTGCAGTAAAAAATAAAGGGTGAAGATTGCAACGTGTCCCAAGTAATATCTCCAGCCAATACACCCAAAAAAAAACGCAGTCCATAATAATTTATAAATTGTCATTCGAGTGGGAAATTATGCAAGATAAATTCATCAAAATATTATTGTGCAGAGGTAAAATCGCAGAGAAAAAGGCAGACCAGATGTATAAAAACTACACAGTAATTTCTTTCAGAAAAGCATTAAAAATGCAGACGAAATTTCATTAAAAACGCATAGATCATTTCATCAAACGCATAGGGAAATAAGCAGATCGTGGAAGGAAAGGATAAGCAATCGTAGAATAAATCATTCACAAAAGGCGCAAGTCAATCCATTAGCCCGTAACAATCAACAAGGGTAGACAGTTGGGAAAACAACCTTCTCTCATATTCCACGCACAGAAAAGCAGGGCATTAGAATCTATAGGTCTCTATGCACTTAAGTGACGACCGTCGATTTGGCTCCTGGCCAACTGCTCAGGCGTGGACTAACGAACTAGGGATGAGGATGAAGACCAAGCATAACTCTTCATAAAAATCAGTTAAAACCAACAGCATAATCACAACATTCAGGGATCGAATGCCAAGGGAATCAAGTGAAGCAGCGAGCTTAAGGCTATGGGGAAATTTAAGTTCTCAATTAAAATTCTAAGTCAAACACCTTATTTACACAGTTAAAAGTACATAAATGAAAGTGTAAAGTCAATATTAGTCTACCATGAAGAATAAGAGCATAAATACTATATCCCAACTCATTCTCTCTGAGTCATTGTCCCGCACATTGCGTGCAGCTCCCTCTTGTCGAGTTATGAGACTTCATCAGTACCTCCCAACCAATGGTAGGGGTACTCTTCTTCCCCCTTAGCCCCCCAAGCCACAAAGGCACCATGCACACTGAACTAGAGAACATCTAGCTCCTAGCTCGCCTCTCAAGGCCGAGCTACCACTCCTCACCGAGCTGGGTATCCCAACTGCCACAAGATAAGTCAATCAAGTCTAAAATTTTGCAGCATAACGTTACACATAACAGAAGAGATCCATCATCCTCCTCCTCCCTCCTCCATATAGAGTTTATAAGTCGTTTCTTTCCCAATTTCTCATTTAATTTATTGTTCAATAATTTAATTCATAAAAATCCTCCCCGTACATGTGTCACCCATCCCCTTCTTTCCACTAGAAATTAATTTCATTAATTATTTATTCACTCCTATTTCCCTCACCCACCTAAAAGCATTCCTAGAATCGCTCCTAGGTATCCCCATATTCCCTTACACATTTTAATGACTTACCCCCTTACTAATTTACTAGTTGAGTTCAATTTAGAAGGTTCTTAAAGGCAAGATTCCTTGCTAAGTTAGTTATTCTGCGTTTTCCTTATGTTTCCCTTTCTCTTTATGTTTCCCCCATTTTCCCTTAGTTTCCTAATTCTTTTAAATTTCCCTCTTTTCCTTTTTATCTAAAATTCAAACTAGCAAGTGTAGGAAATTACCTCTTTCCCCTTTTTCTTTTTAATTAATAAATTTTAATTAGCATAAGTAACAAAACAACTATTTCCATTTTTGTTAAAAAGTAATCCCCAAAGTAATTTGATTTTTTTTAAATTAAAAGAATGGCTTACCCCTTTCTCGTCACATGTTTAATGATGATTATATATATTAATGATTATATATATATATATATATATATATATATATATAATTTTACCACAAGTATCACTTAGACCTAGATTTTATTTTCCCAGGCTGGGCGACATTTTATTAGGGAAATTGTTTTTAAATCTTTCTTATCACATTATTCATTCTAAGGCCATTTAGGTTTAACCACTTATTAGTTAACAATGTGAAGTTCTCTTCAATATGCACTAGGTGCTCCAAGAATTCCACTCACCTCATTATGTTTCCCTTGCGCGATGTGCCCTTTAGGATGCACTATGTGCTTTAAGGGTGCCACTCGCCTCATTCTATTTTTCTTGCGCGACGTGCCCTTCAGGACATGCTTCAAGGGTGCCACTCGCCTCTTTTTGTTTCCCTTGCACAACGTTCCCTTCAGGATGCACTACATGCTCCAATGGTGCCACTCACCTCTTGACTGACTTGGTAGACATCAAAAACCCATGTAGTCAATACTTCGTCACGTGATCTTGTGGGAGACTAAGGGACTCTAAGGAATAAGGCCCCTGCCTTATTGCGTGCCCCTTAGAATCATCGTGAGCAAATTTCACAGTCTTCCCTCACGGCGTCATGGGTCTTCTTGAACTAGGTAATTGTTAACCTACAGTTCGAGCCATGGTGGGAGTTCTAGTAGGCTTTGGCAGGGTTGTTGTCCACACCTCTCCCTCAACATATCTGGTAGTCCTGCGTGACCCCTCTACTCTATATGTGAGTCTGGTTGGCAAGCTATAATCAGCCTCCATCATCAATGAATCATGTCTAAAATAAAATCCATAATCATAACATCTAATTAGATGCACATAAGTCATATATATACAACAATCAAACCCCAACAGTCCACTCCCTGACTCGATCCAGAGTCCAAGGGTTTCATCGATGCCTCTACATCCTCAAGGTCCAAAATCATGCACACTCAGGAGACCCGAGTCAATAGCACCTGTCTATATCAATACAACAAAATAAGATGTCATCTTATCCATAATGCCTCATAATCATAATCAAATGACCAATAGTATAATAAGCTGGATCACTTGCAAGAAAGTGTCCTCAAAGAATAAGTTCACTCAGTGTGGGAAAGAGTGGGATGTTACATACACCCCTCTTGGTCTAAACTTTGTCCCAGAGTTTCACAGTATATAAGTGCCAAAAATAATGTGTATCACAATATATTTAGTCTATCTATCCAACAAAAATGGAAACTGTTGGCGCATATCATATGCATCCTCTGAGGTTGTCGAGTGCGGACTATAGTTGTCCCACTATACCTTGACCTCATCTACTATTCGATGTCGTATATGTCCAATACGATGACCCATGATGTATATTGGCTCAGCCATGAGCACACCCTCATCATACACCCACAATATGCTCAAGTCAAAGCATGTGTAGGATCACTAATCATAATGTCTCGAATAGAGACGTGAAAGACATCGTGCATACGCCTCAAGAATCAGGCAAGGCTAGTCATTAGGCCACGGGCCTCTCTTTTCCACAATCTCATAGGATCCCACGAACCTATGAGATAGTTTAGCCCCTTTTCCAAACTTGATTGAAATCTTATGCGGTTTCAGTCGCAAAAATACTCGATCGCCACATCGTAACTACAGTCGACACGACGCGCATCGACATAACTCTTATGTCAATCCTGTGCTTCCTTGATCCTTTGTCTTATAGTTTTCATTTAATCTTCCATTTCTTAGATCACTTCCGGTCTCACCAGGACCCTATCCTCAAGTCGATCCCAACTCAAAGGCATCTGACACGGTCGCCCATAAAGAAACTCTAAAGGCTCCATCTTAATGGCGCTTTGGTAACTGTTGTTATAGGCAAATTCTTCCAGTGGAAATAATTCTTCCCAATGCTTCTGTTGGTCCATCACGTACATGCACAACATGTCTTCCAAGGTATGGTTCATTCATTCAATCTGCCCGTTAGTCTCTAGCTGATACATAGTACTAAAGTTAAGTTGGGTTTCAAAGGCCTCTTGGAAACTAGTCCAAAATCGTCAAGTAAACACCAATCCACGATCGGATATAATCCTCTTAGGTACGACATACAGCCTCCCAATATCACTGATGAAAACTATAGCTATGTTAGGTGTCTGATACATCGTACACACAGGAATAAATGAGCACTCTTCGTCAGAGTGTCGACTACCACAAAAATTGAGTCGTGTCTCCTTGTCATCATTGGCAATCCAATAATGAAATCCATTGAAATAACCTCCCATTTTGATTTTGGAATAGCATGTGGTTGTAGTAATCCTGATGGATGTCTATGTTCAGCCTTTATCTACTAACATTCTAGACATCTAGCCACATAGTCTTCCTTTATCAAGACTCTGCCTAAGCCTTCCTTGGATGCGTCAGTGCATACCAAGAAGTATGTGTCCATGTCAGGGACCTTTAGTATCGGTGTTGTTGTCAACATCTCTTTGAGCCTCCAAAATTATTCCGCGCATTTCTCGGTCCAAATAAACTTCTTGTTCTTCTTCTGCAATTATGTGATCAGATTTCCTATATTCAAAAATGCCTCGACAAACCGTCGAAAGTATCCTGCTAACCCATGAAGCTACGCACTTTCGGGACATTCATCGGCGCAGTCCATTCCATAATAGCCTTTACCTTTGTTGGATCCACGACAATACCTTCACCATAGATGGCATGCCCTAAGTAGTGAATCCTCGATTGATAAAATGAGCATTTGGACCACTTCCCTAAGTAGTGCTCGTCATGTTCCTCTGTCATCCGCAAGTAAATAAAAATATCATCAATGAATACTTGGACGAACTTATACAAGTACTCGCAGAACACCCCATTCATCAAACTCATAAATACCCCTGGGGTGTTTGTCAGTCCAAACGGTAAAATAGTAAACTCGTAATGACCAAACCTCGTATTAAAGGCAGTCTTAGGTACGTCATCCTCCTTGATTCCTAACTGGTGATACCCTAATCTCAAGTCGATCTTGGAAAACATCGTAGCACCCTTCATCTAATCGAACATATCATCAATCCTTGGCAGTGGATACTGATTCTTGATCATTTCCTTGTTCAATTGACGGTAGTCAATGCAGATTCTCCATGACCCATCCTTCTTTTGTATGAAAATAACAGGCATGCCCCCCGGTGACACACTTGGATGTATAAGTCCCAAGTCCAACAACTCCTTTAGTTGCATTCTCAACTCATGTAACTTCGGGGTCGACATCCAATAAGGCGTTATAACTATTAGTTCAATCCCCAGTTTTAATTATATAGTAAAATCCAATTCCCTCTCTAGCGGCATCCCAGGTAACTCCTTGGGAAATACCTCTGCAAACTCTCTCACCACTAGTAGGTGTTCTAAACCTTCTACTACTCCTTTTTCATTTAACGCAAGGATCACATAAAGTTTGCATCCCTTGCGTAAGATCTTCCGTAACTGCAAGGAAGAGATAAACCTCAGGGAAACTCCCTGGTTCTAACCTACAATCACACGTCTCTGTCCCTCATAATTGACCAAGCTCAACCATTTTGTCTTACAGTTGAGTACCACCTCATGTGATTCCAACTAGTCCATACCGATCACGATGTCATAAGATCCTAAGATCGTAACGTATAGGTTGGCCCTGGTGACAAACTCTTTCAGGTTAAGGGTACATCTTGTAACCTTTCCTCCCACCTTATTTTTGGCTCTAGAAGCCATCTCTACAAAGATAAACTCATCCTATTTGACTTCCTTTACCTTAATCTTTTTTATAGCTGCACTAGAAATGAAACTCTCGGTAGCACCGGGATCTATCAAAATACTAAGGGTCTGGTCAACGATGGTACCTGATGTCTCGAGCACAGTCAATTGGTGCTCTGCCTGGCAATTATTCACCTTTGCATGAATCCGATGGGCCTTGCCCAAATCTCCCATAGTAATGGGTATGGCTTATCCATATCATCTTTCCCTCTCCACTGGGCAGTCACGTTGGTAGTGTGGCTCCCCACATGTCCAACACCCCTTCTTGGGTCCAGTACTCCTAGTACCTAAAGTAGAAGATGAAGTCTAACAATAAGCCCAAACTCAAACTTCTTGACCTTAAGTTTATGGGTAATTTAGTGCGGAGCATACCAAAGCAGCTCCAAGATGGGCCTTGTACTCGGGCACCATGCAGCTGCCTTGTCGCAACACATTGAACTCATTGAGCTGATGCTCCACGAATTTCTCAGAAAGATACTTCTCCTGGAACTTTTCCTCGAACAGTTCCCATGACACGTTGTCGACGACCATGTTCAAATGTGGCAGGAGCGTCTTTCACCATAGAAGAGCGCAACCCTTCAGTTGAAATACCACCATGCGGACCTTCATGATGGAGGTCATAATCGCGAACTATGAAGCACAATGCCTTGCTCTACAACCATGCCTCGATGACACAACTATTCACGACACTCGAGAAATCAACTCTCTCGAGTTCTCGGTGGATGCTAATGGTACTAGCTAGGGCGCATTGTGGACCCTCAGGGGTACAGGTGCCTTTTCCTCATCTTAGTACCGATGGTGAATCAAGGGCCTTTGACATTACCTAGAAGGGCCTTCTCTAACCATCATCATCCCTTACAACAAGCGAATCCATCTGAAGGACTTATTCTTCCCCTTGGGGGTTCGACTTCGAGGGTGTGGGAACTTCTGGAGGCATCGCACCTCCTTCCATGGCACCATGTTGAAAACCTCTGAGGCATCCTCAAAATGCGATCACCACATGGACACATTAAGGTTTTTTAATTAACACAAGGGTTAATACTCAAGGGTTTACTACAGTGGAAATCCTGGAAATCCACTGTCGCAAGGTTGAACCCGCTCTGATACCATATGTAACACCCCAATCGTACGACTCCGAGAGAAGCGAAAAGTGTAATTTTTTTTTGTTTTTAGGAAGGAAGGAAACGACGACAACAGTCAGCCATACAACCTAGTGACTAACATCATGCATGTAGGTCAGGCAACCGACCACAATGACTTGACACACTGGCACCCCAAGCAACTGGGTGAGACAGACGAAAATCAAGACAGATAAAAATGACTACTCAACCGACACAAACACGATAATGCCTACAAGATAAGGGATATCATCCACAATCCAGACGCAACGGCTTAACGACCAGTAACTAAAAAACCTCTACGGCGCACAAACCAAACGCATTATGGCGATACAAAACTGAGTATCAATACTGATCGCAATGAAAAACACCCACATCAGGAAGCACAAGACTCTAGCCAGGTTATCATTCACCTCTATCCATAAGGGTGTGTAATGATCCCCTCATCGAGAATCACGTCGTCACACGGATATAGGCGTGACAGTAACCAGCGTGCAACACGTTGTTTCTAGAACAATACCCAAAAAAATCAACGTGGTAGGAGACCGAATTTAAAAGTCAACCAACTGATGAAAATCCCAAGCACCCAATCGACAAGTCGGCAAGACACAAGGGAAACTGACAGATAACAACCATGCAACATGTTAAATTCCATGTGCAACAAACGATGGCTCTTGGAAACTTAAACAAGTTCCTACCCTTTGAATTAGAAGAGGGACAGCTTCCAACCATTCCCAAGTAACATACCAATAAGGCCCAAGTAACACACCAATACATAATCTAATGTATTAAAACGGGTCTCCTTCCAAGACATGGTATTTAATTAAAATACAAGGACCTTGCTCGCAAGAAGTTTATCTCCAAAGTCAAGTCGGATACGGCATAAATTAAGATCATTGAATACTATGATGCTCTTGAGTCTTAAGGTGACAAGCAAAAATATTTGTTCAAGACTATGTCGAATAAGCTCTGTTAAAATCCTTCAAGGAAGTCAATACGCTGACATTCACACACAAAATGCTAAACAATACTTATTCTTTAAAGCGCTACACAAAACCTACAACATCATTGTCAATAGTTGTCTAAAATATATTAAATGGTGTCTATAATAAAAGCTAAGCCATGTTATTTAGCTGCCTAACTCACTTCCTGCAGATAATTCAACTTCAATGCTATCGATGTTATTCAAGCTATTTTGTTGTCTATAGATACATGCTAAATTCATTCCTTAAAAATCTTTGTCTATAATACATAGCATTGATATCTATCCCTACCAAAATTAGAGATAAAGTTGTCTAACCAAACCACATAGGTATCGATGTAATCTTTTAATTGCTCGCAGAGTCAACATTATTGTTGTTTTCTATTCAAGGGAAATCCGTAGAGTCAATTAAATTATTATCGTTGAGATAAAGAGGAATCCATGCGTGTAAAGATATGATAAGTGCAATCAAACATTATATAGTTGTCATTACATATTAAAACAAAACGTAGACATTTTCATGGTAAACACGCGGTCAATCACAGGGAAAAACGCATCCATTCACAGGGTAAAAACTCAGTCAAATGCAACAAACCAATCATTGTCAATTACGGTATAAAAACAAAATCATTCAAGATGAAATTCGCTGCCATTCAAGGCACAAATTCATTTTCATTGACGATATAAAAATGCAATCAATCAAGATGAAAATTCGCTGCCAATATAAGTGTTGTTCCAGCCGTTAATCCATGATTCAATTCACTTTCTATGATTTTATCTCTTTCAATAAATCCGTTGGTTGTTTTATTTATCTACATAATCGTTGTCTAAAACGATGGCATGATATCCCGTCTTTCAAATCGCAGAGAAATTGTGATATGGTTGTCTGTTCAGAACGCGTGTAACAACCCTCCTAGCTAAGGAAATCTACTCAGTCAACTGGTGAAATTTTTTTTTGTTACAGTGTGTGCACGTGT
>ML776581.1:5978184-6003502 GCA_009831015.1 Picea engelmannii
AAGGGTGCCACTCGCCGACTGACTGATTGGTAGACCTCTATAACCCCTGGAGTCAAAACTCCGCCAGGTGAGCTAGTAGGAGACTAAGGGCTCTAAGGAATAAGGCCCCTGCCTTATTGCGCGCCCCTTAGAATCATCGTGAGTGACTGTCGCAGTCGTCCCTCACAGCATCGTGGGTCCTCTCGAACTAGGTAATCATTAACCTACAGATCGAGCCACAGCGGGAGTGCTAGCAGGCGGTGGCAGGGCTGCTGTCCACCCCTCTCCCTCAACCTCTCTGCAATTGTGTGTGGCCCCTTTACTCCATATGTGAGTCAAGTCGGCAAGCTATCGTCAGCCTGCATCACCAATAATCATGTCAGAAATGTCGTCATCAAATCATCAAATCAAAACAACATCATAATAAACATATCAACCCAAAAGCACACTCCCTGACTCAGTCTGGAGTCCAAGGGGGTCTACCGATGCCTCCGCATCCTCAAGGTCACAAACCTGCACACTCAATAAACTGAGTCAATAGCACCTGTCTACATGAATAGTAACACATCATATCCTCTGTCAATCACATCATAATCATATAAAAAAAGGTCTAACATCAAAAGGGTCCAGATCACTTGCGAGCAAGTGTCCTCAAATAATAAGTGGTCTCAGTGCGCCAGAGCGGGATGTTACAACACGGAGGTATGTTGTCCATTAACTATTTTTCTAAACAATATCTCGCAGTAACATACATCAGTACCATAAATCAAGGAGTGTTGTACAGTATATAGCTATGCCAAAATGGCTGCCATCAACATGTCTCGACCTAATAAAATGTTTCTATCTATCGTTGTAAAATACTATTTGTAAATAGTTTTTGTGTGCCATATTGATGATATTAGTTGTATAAACAACATGGTAAATATAACTATATCAATTCCCTGTACAATATAACAAATTTGTGAAACAATTATTTCTATACCAAATTACATCGTTTAGTTTCTTTGTTCACATAACTTGCATCTAAATGATTTGATGTGTAAAAACTTGGAAAAACGATTGAGCTAAGTAAAATGAGTGCCAAAGAAATACAATCTCTAGGTAATAAAGTGGTTAAAAACTAAGGCAAATTCTATGTAAACAAAAACAAAAGCAACTTCAAGTGAAACGAATTAGCTTCCAAGTAAATCGCGGAAGGGAAGGGACATGAAAGTCATAAATAAAGATCTGGGTAATGATTGCAGTAAAAACAAAAGGGTGAAGATTGTAGAGTGTCCCAAGTAATATCTCCAGCTAATACACCCAAAAAAAAATGTAGTCGAGAATAATTTATAAACTTTCATTCGAGTGGGAAATTACGCAAGCTAAATTCATCAAAATATTATTGTGGAGAGGTAAAATAGTAGAGAAAAAGGTAGACCAGATGTATAAAAACCACACAGTAATTTCGCCCGGAAAAGCATTAAAAATGTAGACGACATTTCATTAAAAACGCAAAGATCAATTCATCAAATGCAGAGGGAAATAAGCGGATCACGAAAGGAAAGGATAAACAGTTGCAGAAGTACTCATTCGAAAAAGGTGGAAGGAAATCCATCAACCTGAAACAATCAAAAAGGGTAGATAGCTGGGAAAACAACCTTCACTCATCATCCACGCACAAAAAAGAAGAGCATTAGAATCTATAGGTCGGTATGCACCAAATTGACGACCATCGATTCGGCTCCTGGCCAACTGCTCAAAGAGTGGACTGACGAACTAGGGATGAGGATGAAGACCCAACATAACTCTTCATAAAAATCAATTTAAACTAGCAGCACAGTCAACACATTCAGGGATCGAATGCCAAGGGAATCAGGTCAAGCAGCGAGCTTAAGGCTATGGGGAAATTTAAGTTCTCAATTAAAATGCTAAGTCAAACACCTTCTTTACACAGTTAAAAGTATAGAAATGAAAGCATAAAGTCAATAATAGTCTACCATGTAGAATAAAAGCATGCATACCATAGCCCAAGTTGTTTGCTCTGAGTCGTTGTCCCGCGTGCTCCATTCATCTCCCACTTGCCGACCGATGAGACTTCACTGGTACCTTCCAGCCAACACTAGGGGTACTCTTCTTCCCCCTTAGCCCCCTGAGTTGCAAAGGGGCCACACACACTAAACCAGAGAACATCTAGCTCCCAGCTCGAATCTCAAGGGCGAGCTACCACTCTTCACCGAGTTGGGTATCCCAACTCCCACAAGATAAGTTATTCAAGTCTAAAATTCTGCAATGTAACGTTACACATAACAGAAGAGATCCATCATCATCCTCCTCCCTCCTTTATATAGAGTTTCTAAGTCGTTTCTTTCCCAATTTCCCATTTAATTTATTGTTCAATAATTTAATTCAGAAAAATCCTCCCCATACATGTGTCACCCATCCCCTTCTTTCCACCAGAAATTAATTTCATTGATTATTTAATCACTCTGATTTCCCTCACCCACCTAAACGCATTCCTAGAATCGCTCCTAGGTGTCCCAATATTCCCTTACACCTTTTAATGACTTACCCCCTTACTAATTTACTAGTTGAGTTCAATTTAGAAGGTTCTTAAAGGCAAGATTCTTTGCTAAGTTACTCATTCTCCTTTTTCCTTATGTTTCCCTTATGTTTCCCCCTTTTTCCCTTAGTTTCCTAATTATTTTAAATTTCCCTCTTTCCCATTTTATCTAAAACTCAAATTAGCAAGTGTAGGAAATTACCTCTTTCCCCTTTTTGTTTTTAATTAATAAATTTTAATTAGCATAAGTAACAAAACAACTATTCCCTTTTTGTTAAAAAGTAATCCCCAAAGTAATTTGATTTTTTTTTAAATTAAAAGAATGGCTTACCCCTTTGTCATCACATGTTTAATGATGATTATAGGTATTATATATATGCCACAAGTATCACTTAGATCTCAATTTTATTTTCCCAGGTTGGGCAACATTTTATTAGGGAAATTGTTTTTAAATATTTCTTATAACATTATTCGTTCTAACGCCATTTAGGTTTAATCACTTAATAGTTAACAACATGGCATTCCCTTCAGGATGTACTACGTGCTCCAAGGGTGCCACTTGCTTCATGTTGTTTCCCTTGTGCGACATGCCCTTCAGGATGCACTGTGTGCTCCAAGGGTGCCACTCGCCTCATTCCATTTTTCTTATGCGACGTGCCCTTCAGGATGCTCTATGTGATCCAAGGGTGTCACTCACCTCTTTTTGTTTCCCTTGCGCGATGTGCCCTTCAGGACACTCTACATGCTCCAAGGGTGCCACTCACCTCTTGATTGACTTGGTAGACATCAAAAACCCCTGGAGTCAACACTCCATCAAGTGATCTTGTGGAACACTAAGGGACTCTAAGGAATAAGTCATCTGCCTTATTGTGTTCCCCTTAGAATCATCATGATTGACTGTCGCAGTCTTCCCTCACAACATCGTGGGTCTAATCAAACTAGGTAATTGTTAACCTACAGTTCGAGCCACAGCGGGAGTGCTAGTAGGTTGTGGCAGGGATATTGTCCACACCTCTCCCTCAATGTCTCTAGTAGTCATGCGTGACCCCTCTACTCCATATGTGATTTTGGTCGGCAAGATATTGTCAACCTACATCATCAATGAATCATGTCAGAAATAAAATCCATAATCATAACATCGATTCAGATGAACATAAGTCATATATATACAACAGTCAAACCCCAATAGTCTACTCCCTGACTCGATCCAGAGTCCAAGGGTTTCATCAATGGCTCTACATCCTTGAGGTCCAAAATCCTCCACACTTAGGAGAACCGAGTCAATATCACCTGTCTATATCAATACAGCAAAATAACATGTCATCTTATCCATAATGCCTCATAATCATAATCAAATGCCCAATAGTATAATAAGTCGGATCACTTGCAAGAAACTTTCCTCAAAGAATAAGTTCGCTCAGTGCAGACAAGAGTGGGATGTTACATACACCCCTCTTGGTCTAAACTTCGTCCCGAAGATTCATAGTATATAAGTCCCAAAAATAATGTGTATCACAGTATCATAAGTCTATCTATCCAACAAAAATGGAAAATGTTGTTGCATATCATATGTGTCCTTCGAGGTCGATGAGTGCGAACTATAGTTGTCCCACTGGACCTTGACCTCATCTATTGTCCGATGTCGTAGCTGTCGAATGTGATGATCCAGGATGCGGATCAGTTCAGCCGTGAGCGCACCCTCATCTGACACCCGCAAGGTGCTCAAGTCAAAGCATGTGGAGGATCACTAATCATAATGTCTCGAACAGAGACGTGAAAGACATTGTGCATACGCCTCAAGAATCAGGAAAGGCTATTCATTAGGCCACAATCCTCTCTTTTCCACAATCTCGTTGGATCCCATGAACCTAGGAGATAGTTTATCCCCTTTTCCAAACTTGATCGAACTCTTATGCGGTTTCAGGCACAAAAATACTCGATCGCCACATCGTAACTACGATCGACACGACGTGCATCGACATAACTCTTATGTCAATCTTGTGATTCCTTGATCCTTTGTCTTATAGTTTTCATTTAATCTTCCATTTCTTGGATCACTTCCAGTCCCACCAAGACCCTATCCTTAAGTTGATCCCAACTCAAAGGCATCTGAAATGGTCACACATAAAGAAACTCGAAAGGCGCCATCTTAATGGTGCCTTTGGTAACTGTTGTTATAAGCGAATTCTTCCGAATGCTTCTATTAGTCCATCATGTACATGCGCAACATGTCTTCCAAGGTTGGGTTCATTCGTTTGGTCTTCCCATCAGTCTCTGGGTGATACACAGTACTAAATATAAGTTGGGTTTCCAAGGACTCTTGGAAACTAGTCCAAAATTGTCCAGTAAACATCGATCCTCAATCGGATATAATCCTCTTAGGTATGCTATGCATCCTCCCAATCTCACTGATGAAAACTCTAGATATGTGAGGTGACTGATACATTGTACACACAGGAATAAATTATCACTCTTCATCAGAGTGTCGAAAAACACAAATATCGAGTCATGTCTCCTTTCCGTCAGTGGAAATCCAACAATGAAATCTATTGAAATAACTTCCCATTTTGATTTTGGAATAACGTGTGGTTGTATTAATCCTATTGGATGTGTATGTTCATCCTTTATCTGATGAAATTCTAGACATCTAGCCACATATTTGACTATGTCTACCTTCATTCCCTTTCAAAAGAATAAGGGTTTGAGGTTTTCCCTCATCTTCGTGACTCATGGGTGGGCCATGTACACTGCTCTGTGAGCCTTGTTTAGGATAAAACTCCTCAACTCGTCGTTCAGTGGTACACAAATCCGTTTTTTAAACCTCAATAATCCATCACCATCAAACTTGAATCCTTCAAATCTTGGTACCATCATTGTGTTTTGTCCAATAAAATCCTCGACCTCTTTGTACCAGTCATCGTCGCGTTGTAAAGTTAGAATATTTTCACGTAGATTTTTCTAAAGAGGAAACACCAAAAATATACGAGGTCTCTGACTCAATGCATCTGCCACTCGATTCATTGTTCCTTTTATTTAAGAAATATTGAAGTTGTACTCACTAAGCAATTCTGAGCAATGCCATTATCGCTCGTTTAGGTCACTTTGCATAAAGATGTGTTGTAGTCCACAGGGGTCCATCTTTAGTTCAAAGTTTCATCCAACAAGGTAGTGTCTCCAAACCTTCAGGGCATAAACAATTTCTAACAACTCCAAATCATGTGTCGCATAGTTCTCCTCATGCCTTCTCAGTTTCCTTGAGATGTAAGCGATCACTCGACAGTCTTGCATCAAGACTATGCCTAAGCCTTCCTTGGATGCGTCAGTGCATACCAAGAAGTCCTCATCCATGTCAGGGACCTTAGTATTGGTGTTTTTTTCAATAGCTCTTTGAGTCTCCGAAATTCTTCCGCGCATTTCTTGGTCCAAACAAACTTCTTGTTCTTATTCTGCAATTCTGTGATCGGATTTTCTATCTTCGAAAATCCCTCGATGAACCGTCAATAGTATCCTTCTAAACCCATGAAGCTATGCACTTCTGGGACATTCATCAGCGTAGCCCATTCCATAATAGCCTCAACCTTTGTTGGATCCATGGTGATACCTTCGCCATAGATGACATGCCCTAACTAGTGAATCCTCGATTGATAAAACGAGCATTTGGACAACTTCCCATACACTTTATGGTCTTGTATACACTGTAGTACCAAGCACAAGTGATCATCATGCTCCTCTGTTGTTCGAGATTAAATCAAAATATTGTCAATGAATACTTGGACGAAATTGTCCAAGTACTCGCAGAACACCCTGTTCATCAAACTCATAAATACCCCTGGGGTGTTTGTCAGTCCAAATAGTAAAACAATAAACTCATAATGACCAAACCTTGTCTTCAAGGAAGTCTTAGGCATGTCATCCTCCTTTATTTGTAACTAGTGATACCCTGATCTCAAGTCGATCTTGGAAAACATCGTCGCACCCTTCATTTAATCGAACAGATCATCAATCCTTGGCAGTGGATATTGATTCTTGATCGATTATTTGTTCAATTGATGGTAGTCAATTCAGATTCTCCATGACCCATCCTTATTTTGTATGAAAATAACAGGCGCGCCCCCCGGTGACACACTTGGATGTTAAAGTCCCAGGTCCAACAACTCCTTCAGTTGCATTCTCAACTCTTGTAACTCTGGGGTCGACATCCGATAAGACGTTATAGCTATTGGTTCAATCCCCGATTTTAGGTCTATAGTAAACTCAAATTCCCTCTCCGGCAGCATCCCAGGTAACTCCTCCAGAAAGAAATCTCCAAACTCTCTCACCACTGATAGGTGTTCTAGACCTTTTGCTACTCCTTTTTCATTTAACGCAAGCATCGCATAAATCTTGCATCCCTTGCACAAGCTTTTCCGTAACTGCAAGGAAGAGATAAACCTCCGGGAAACTCTCTGGTTTCGACCTACAATCATGCATCTTTGTCCCTCATCATTGACCAAGCTCAATTGTTTCTTCTTACAGTTGAGTATCGCCTCATGCAATTCCAACTAGTCCATACCAATCACGACGTCATAAGATCCTAAGATCGTGACGTAAAGGTTGGCCCTGGTGACAAACTCTCCCAGGTTAAGGGTAAAACCTGTAACCTTTCCTCCCACCTTCTGTTTGGCTCTAGAAGCCATCTCTACAAAGCTAAACTCATCTTTTTTGACTGCCTTTACCTTAATCCTTTTTAGCACTGCACCAGAAATGAAACTCTCGGTAGCACTGGGATCTATCAAAATACTAAGGGTCTAGTCAGCGACAGTACCTGACGTCTCGAGCATAGTTGATTGGTGCTCTGCCTATAATTTATTCACAGTTGCATGAATCCGTTGGGCCTTTCCCAAATCTCCTATGATAGTGGGTCTAGCTAATCCACATCCTCTTGTCCTCTCTACTGGGCAGTGGCACTGGTAGTGTGGCTCCCCACATGTCCAACACCCCTTCTTCGGTCCAGTACTCCTAGTACGCGAAGTAGAAGTTGAATTCTAACAATAAGGCCAAACTCGAACTTCTTGACCTTAATTTTTTAGGTAATTTGGTGCGGAGCATACCGAAGCAGCTCCAAGACGGGCCTCGTACTCGGGCACCATGCAACTGCCTTGTTGCAAGGCATCGAACTCGTTGAGTTGACGCTCAACAAATTCCTTAGAAAGATACTACTCCTGGAAACATTCCTCGAACAGTTCCCATGGCACGTCGTCAATGACCATGTTCAAATGTGGCAGGAGCGTCTTCCACCATAGAAGAGCGCTCCCCTTCAGTTGAAAGACCACCATGCAGACCTTAATGATGGAGTTTTTAATTGGGAAGCGTGAAGCACAACACCTTTCTCTACAACTATGCCTCAATGGCACTTCCATCCACGACACTCATGGACTCGAGAACTCAACTCTCTCTAGTTTTAGATGGATGCTAATGGTACTAGCTAGGGCGCACTATGGACCCTCGGGGGTACAGGTTCCCTTGCCTCATCTTAGTACCGATGGTGAATCAAGGGCCTTTGACATTACCTAGAAGGGCCTTGTCATACCATCATCAACCCTTACAACAATTGAATCCAGCCCAAGGACTTGTTCTTCCCCTTGGGGGTTCAAATCCGAGGGTGCGGGAACTTTTGGAGGTGTCACACCTCCTTCCACAAAACCATGTTCTGAACCTATGAGGCATCCTCAAATTGCATTCACCACATGGACACGTTAAGGTTTTTAAATTAACACAAGGTTTAATACTCGTGTTTACTACAGTGGAAATCTTGGTGATCCACAGTCGCAGGGTTGAACCCGCTCTGATAGCATATGTAACACCCCAATCGTACGACTTCGAGTGAAGTGAAAAGTGAAATGTTTTTTTGTTTTTAGGAAGGAAGGCAATGCTGACAATAGTGAGCCATACAACCTGGCGACTAACATCATGCACGTAGGTCAGGAAACCACCCACAATGACTCGACACACTAGCACCTCGAGAAACTGGGCGAAACAGACGAAAATCAAGACAGATAGAAATGACTACTCGCCCGACACAAACACGACAATGCCTACAAGATAAGGGACATCATTCACAATCTAGATGCAACAGCTTGACGACTAGTAACTAGAAAACCTCGACGGTGTGCAAACCAAATGCATTAAGGCGTTACAAAACCGAGTATCAACACTGATTGCAACGAACAATGCCCACATTGAGAAGCACAAGACTCTAGCCAGGTTATCGTTCACCTCTATCCATAAGGGCGCACAATGATCCCCTCATCAAGAATCATGTTGTCACACAGAGATAGGCGTGACAGTAACGAGGGCGCAACACGTTTCTTTCAGAAAAATACCCAGAAAACATTGACGCGGTAGGAGACCGAATTTAAAAGTCAACCAACTGACGAAAATCCCAAGAACCCAATCGACAAGTCAACAAGACGCAAGGGAAACTGACGAATAACAACCATACAACACATTAAATTCCATGCTCAACAAACGATGGCTATTGGAAACTTAAACAATTTCCTATCGTTTGAATTAGAAGAGGGACAACTTTCAACCATTCCCCATCCCAACAAAATAAAATAGAGAAAAGGTGCCTCATAATCGTAATCACAAGTACATCAAGATGCCTCTTTACTATAACCAGAAGTAATCATAGTTATTTACAATGTGCACAAAAATCCATTATTTTGTCTTGGCGATAGAGATGCACAAGTGCACTATGTAAAAGGCGATAAGGCCCAAGTAACACACCGATACATAATCTGATGTATTAAAATGGGTCTCCTTCCAAGACATAGTATTTAATTAAAATACAAGGACCTCACTCGCAAGAAGTTTATCTCTGAAGTCAAACCAAATATGGCATAAATTAAGATCATTGAATACTATGATGCTCTCGATTCTTAAGGTGACAAGAAAAAATATTTGGTCAAGACTATGTCGAATAAGCTGTGTTAAAAGACTTCAAGGACATCAATACGCTGACACTCATGCACAAAACATTAAACAATACTTATTCTTTAAAGCGCTACACAAAACCTACAACATCGTTTTCAATAGTTTTCTAAAATATATTAAATGTTGTCTATAATAAAAGCTAAACCATGCTATTTAGTTGCCTAACTCACTACCTACAAATAATGCCACTTCAATGCTATCGTTGTTATTCAAGCTATTTTGTTGTCTATAGATACATGCTAAATTCATTCCTTAAAAATATCTATCTATAATCCATAGCATTGATAGCTATCCCTACCAAACTCAGAGATAAAGATGTCTAACCAAACCACAGAGGTATCGATGTAATATTTTAATTGCTCACAAACTCAACATTATCGTTGTTGTCTATTTAACGGAAATTTGCAGAGTCAATTAAATGCTTATCGTTGAGATAAAGAGGAATCCCTGCATGTGAAGATATGATAAGTGCAGTCAAACATTACATAGTTGTCATTATATATTAAAAAAAAAATGTAGACATTTGCATGGTAAACGCGCGGTCAATCACAGGGAAAAACGCATCCATTCACAAGGTAAAAACTCAGTGAAATGCAGCAAACCAATCGCGGTCAATTACGGTATAAAAACGCAATCATTCAAGATGAAATTCGTTGCCATTCAAGGCATGAATTTGCTATCATTGACGGTATAAAAATGAAATCAATCAAGATGAAAATCCACTGCCAATATAAGTGTTGTTCCAGTTGCTAATCCCTGATTCAATTTGATGTCTGTAAAATTAATTCGTTGTCTGTGATTTTATGTCTTTAAATAAATTCGTTGGTGGTTTTATTTCTCTACATAATCGTTGTCTAAAACGATGGCATGATATCATGTCTTTCAAATCACAGAGAAATTGTGATATGGTTGTTTGTTCAGAACGGGGAGGCATGTTGTCCATTAACTATTTAGCTAAACAATATCTCGCTATAACATACAGTAGTACCATAAATCAAGGAGCGTTGTACAGTATACAGCTATGCTGAAATGGCTGCCATCAACATGTCTGGACCCAATAAAAAGTCGTTATCTATCATTGTAAAATACTATTTGTAAATAGTTGTGTTCCATATTGATGATATTAGCTGTATAAACAATATGGTAAATATAACTATAACAATTCCCTCTACAATATAACAAATTCGCGAAAAAAATAAAACTATACCAAATTACATCGTTTAGTTTCTCTATTCATATAACTTGCATCTAAATGATTTGTTGTGTAAAGACTTGGGAAAATGATTGAGATAAGTAAAATGAGTGCCAAAGAAACGCAACCACTACGTAATAAAGTGGTTAAAGCTTAGGCAAATTCTATGTAAACAAAAATGAAAGCAACTCCAAGTGAAACGAATTAGCTGCTAAGTAAATCGTGGAAGGGAAGGGCCATGAAAGTCATAAAGAAAGATCTAGGTAATGATTGCAGTAAAAAATAAGGGTGAAGATTGCAAAGTGTCCCAAGTAATATCTCCAGCCAATCCACCCAAAAAAATACGCAGTCCAAAATAATTTATAAACTGTCATTCGAGTGGGAAATTACGCAAGCTAAATTCATCAAAATATTATTGTGCAGAGGTAAAATCGCAGAGAAAAAGGCAGACCAGATGTATAAAAACCACACAGTAATTTCGTCGAGAAAATCATTAAAAATGCAGACGACATTTCATTAAAAATGCAGAGATCATTTCATCAAACGCAGAGGGAAATAAGCAGATAGCTGAAGGAAAGGATAAACAATCGCAGAAGTACTCATTCGCAAAAGGCGCAAGGCAATCCATCAACCCGGAACAATCAATAGGGGTAGACAATTGGGAAAACAGCCTTCACTCATCATCCACGCACATAAAAGAAGGGCATTAGAATCTATAGGTTAGTATGCAACCAAGTGACAACTGTCGATTTGGCTCCTGTCTGACTTCTCAAGCATGGACTGACGAACTAGGGATGAGGACGAAGACCAGGCATAACTCTTCATAAAAATCAATTAAAACCAACAACATAGTCACAACATTCAGGGATCGAATGCCAAGGGAATCAAGTCAAGAAGCAAGCTTAAGGCTATGGGGAAATTTAAGTTCTCAATTAAAATGCTAAGTCAAACACCTTCTTTACACAGTTAAAAGTACAAAAATGAAAGCATAAATTCAATATTATTCTACCATGCAGAATAAGAGCATGCGTACCATAGCCCAAGTCATCCTCTCTGAGTTGTTGTCCTATGCGTTCCGTGCAGCTTCCGCTTTCCGACCGATGAGACTTCACTGGTACCTCCCAGCCAACGCTAGGGGTACTCTTCTTCCCCCTTAGCCCCTGGGGCTGCAAAGGGGCCATGCACACTGAACCAGAGAACAGCTAGCTCCCATTTCACCTCTCAAGGCCGAGCTACCACTCCTCACCGAGCTGGGTATCCCAACTCCCACAAGATAAGTCAGTCAAGTTTAAAATTATGTAGCGTAACATTACACATAACAGAAGATATCCATCCTCCTCCTCCTCCCTCCTTTATTAGAGTTTCTAAGTCATTTCTTTCCAAATTTTCCATTTAATTTATTCTTCAATAATTTAATTCAGAAAAATCTTCCCCGTACATGTGTCACCCATCGCCTTCTTTCCACTGGAAATTAATTTCATTAATTATTTCATCACTCATATTTCCCTCACCCACCTAAAAGCATTCCTAGAATCACTCCTAGGTGTCCCCATATTCCCTTACACATTTTAATGACTTACCCCCTTACTAATTTACTAGTTGAGTTCAATTTAGAAGGTTCTTAAAGGCAAGATTCTTTGCTAAGTTATTCATTCTGCTTTTTCCTTATGTTTCCCTTTCTTTTTATGTTTCCCCCTTTTTCCCTTAGTTTCCTAATTCTTTTAAATTTCTCTCTTTCCCTTTTTATCTAAAACTCAAATTAGCAAGTGTAGGAAATTACCTCTTTCCCCTTTTTCTTTTTAATTAGCATAAGTAACAAAACAACTATTTCCCTTTTTGTTAAAAAGTAATCCCCAAAGTAATTTGATTTTTTTTAAATTAAAAGAATGGCTTACCCCTTTCTCGTCACATGTTTAATGATGATTATATATATATATATATATATATATATATATATATATATATATATATATATATAATTTTTTACCACAAGTATCACTTAGACCTAGATTTTGTTTCCTAGGTTGGGCGACATTTTATTAGGGAAATTGTTTTTAAATATTTCTTATCACATTATTCGTTCTAAGGCCATTTAGGTTTAATCACTTTTTAGTTAACAATGCGACGTTCTCTTCAGGACGCACTAGGTGCTCCAAGGGTTCCACTTGCCTCATTCTATTTCCCTTTCGCGACATGCTCCAAGGGTGCCACTCGCCTCATTCTATTTTTCTTGCGTGACGTGCCCTTCAGGATGCACTATGTGCTCCAAGGGTGCCACTCGCCTCTTTTTGTTTCCCTTGCATGGCGTGCCCTTCAGGATGCACTACATACTCCAAGGGTTCCACTCACCTATTGACTGACCTAGTAGACATCAAAAACCCCTATAGTCAATACTTCGTTAGGTGATCTTGTGGAAGACTAAGGGACTCTAAGGAATAAGGCCCCTGCCTTATTACGCACCCCTTAGAATCATCATGAGCGACTGTCACAGTCTGCCCTCACGGCATCATGGGTCTTCTTCAACTAGGTAATCGTTAACCTACAGTTCATGCCAGGGTGGGAGTGCTAGTAGGATGTGGCAGGGTTGTTGTCCACACCTCTCCCTCAACATCTTTGGTAGTCCTGTGTGACCCGTCTACTCCATATGTGAGTCTGGTCGGCAAGATATAATCAGCCTGCATCATCAACGAATCATGTCAGAAATAAAATCCATAATCATAACATCTAATTAGATGCACATAAGTCATATATATACAACAGTCAAACCCCAATAGTCCACTCCATGACTTGATCCAAAGTCCAAGGGTTTCATCAATGCCTCTTCATCCTCGAGGTCCAAAATCATGCACACTCAGGAGAACCGAGTCAATAGCACCTATCTATATCAATAAAACAAATTAACATGTCATCTTATCCATAATGCCTCATAATCATAATCAAATGCCCAATAGTATAATAAGTCGGATCGCTTGCAAGAAAGTGTCCTCAAATAATAAGTTCGCTCAGTGTGTGCAAGAGTGGGATGTTACATAACCCCCTCTTTGTATAAACTTTGTCCCAAAGTTTCATAGTATATAAGTGCCGAAAATAATGTGTATCACAGTATCATTAGTCTATCTATCCAAGAAAAATGGAAACTATTGGAGCATATCATATGCATCCTCTGAGGCCGCCAAGTGCGGACTATAGTTATCCCACTGGACCTTGACCTCATCTATTATTCGACTTCGTAGTTGTCGAATCCAATGATCCATGATGTGGATTTTCAGTCGTGAGCACACCCTCATTAGACACCCACAAGGTGCTCAAGTCAAAGCATGTGTAGGATCACTAATAATAATGTCTTGAACAGAGACGTGAAAGACGTCGTGCATACGCCTCAAGAATCAGACAAGGCTAGTCAATAGGCCGCGGGCCTCTCTTTTCCACAATCTCATAGGATCCCATGAACCTAGGATATAGTTTAGCCCATTTTCCAAACTTTATCAAAATCTTATGCGCTTTCAGCCATAAAAATACTCGATCACCACATCATAACTACAGTCGACACGACACGCATCGACATAACTCTTATGCGGATCCTATGCTTCCTTGATCCTTTGTCTTATATTTTTCATTTAATATTCCATTTCTTGGATCACTTCTGGTCCCACCAGGACCCTATCCTCAAGTTGATCCCAACTCAAAGGCGTCCGACACGGTCGACCATAAAGAAACTCGAAAGGCGCCATCTTAATGGCACTTTGGTAACTATTTTTATAGGAGAATTCTTCCAATGGAAAGAATTCTTCCCAACGCTTATGTTGGTCCATCACATACATGCGCAACATGTATTCCAAGGTCTGGTTCATTCATTCGGTCTGCCTGTCAGCCTTCGGCTGATACACAGTACTAAAGTTAAGTTGGGTTGCAAAGGCCTCTTGGAAACTAGTCCAAAATTGTCGAGTAAACACCGATCCACGATTGGATATAATCCTCTTAGGTACTCCATACAGCCTCCCAATCTCACTGATGAAAACTCTAGCTATGTCAGTTGCCTGATACATTGTACACATAGGAACAAATGAGCACTCTTCGTCAAAGTGTCGACTACCACAAAAATCGATTTGTGTCTCCTTGTCGCCAGTGGCAATCCAATAATGAAATCCATCGAAATAACCTCCCATTTTGATTTCGTAATAGCGTGTGGTTGTAGTAATCATGTTGGATGTCTATGTTCAGCCTTTATCTACTTACATTCTATACATCTAGCCACATAGTTGACTATGTCTACCTTCATTCCCTTCCAAAAGAATAAGAGTTTAAGGTCTACCCTCATCTTCATGACTCCTGAGTGGGCCATGTACATTTCTCTGTGAGCCTTGTTTAGGATCAAACTCCTCAACTCATCGTTTGGTGGTATGTAAATTCGATTTTCAAACCTCAAAAAAACATCGTCGTCAAACATGAATCTTTCAAATCTTGGTACCATCATTGTGTTTTGTTCGATAAAATCCTTGACCTCTTTGTACCAGTCATCATCACATTGTAAAGTTAGAATCTTTTCACGTAGATTCGTCTGAAGAGGAAATAGCGAAAATATGTGAAGTCTCCAACTCAATGCATCTATGACTCAGTTCACTATTCCTTTTATGTAAGAAATATTGAAATCGTACTCGCTAAGAAATTCCGACCAACGTCATTGTCACTCGTTCAAGTCGCTTTGCATAAAGATGTGTTATAGTCCACAGGGGTCCATCTTTAGTTCAAATTTTTTTCCAATAGGTAGTGTCTCCAAACCTTCAAGGCATAAACAATTTATAACAACTCCAAATCTTGCATCACATAGTTCTCCTCATGCCTTCTTAGTTTTTCGAGATGTAAGTGATCACTCGACCATTTTGCATCAAGACTCTCCCTAGGCCTTCATTGGATGCGTCAGTGCATACCAAGAAGTTTGTGTCCATGTCAAGGAACTTTAGTATCAGTGTTGTTGTCAACATCTCTTTGATCCTCCAAAATTCTTCCACACATTTCTCGGTCCAAACAAACTTCTTGTTCTTCTTCTACAATTCCATGATCAGATTTGCTATCTTCGAAAATCCCTCAATGAACCGTCGATAGTATCCTGCTAAACCCATGAAGATACGCACTTCCGGGTCATTCGTCGGCACAATCCATTCCATAATAACCTCAACCTTTGTTAGATCCATGATGATACCTTTGCCAAATATGACATGCCCTAAGTAGTGAATCCTCGATTGATAAAATGAGCATTTGGACCACTTCCCGTACAATTTATTCTCTCGCAAACACTATAGTACCAAGCACAAGTGCTCATCATGCTCCTCCATCGTCCAAGAGTAAATAAAAATATCATCAATGAATACTTGGATGAACTTGTCCAAGTACTCACGGAACACCTCATTCATAAAACTCATAAATACACCTGGGGCGTTTGTCAGTCCAAACGATAAAATAGTAAACTCATAATGAAAAAACCTCGTATTAAAGGCGGTCTTAGGTATGTCATCCTCCTTTATTCCTAACTAGTGATACCCTGATATCAAGTCGATATTGGAGAACATCATCGCACCCTTCATCTGATCGAACAAATCATCAATCCTTGGCAGTGGATATTGATTCTTGATCGTTAACTTGTTCAATTGACGATAGTCAATGTAGAGTCTCCACGACCCATCCTTATTTCATATGAAAATAACAGGCCCGACCCTCAGTGACACACTTAGATGTATAAGTCCCAAGTCCAACAACTCCTTCAGTTGCATTCTCAACTCCTGTAACTACGGGGTCGACATCTGATAAGGTGTTTTAGATATTGGTTCAGTCCTCGGTTTTAGGTCTATAGTAAACTCCAATTCCCTCTCTGGTGGCATCCTAGGTAACTCCTCTAGAAACACATCTGCAAACTCTCTCACCACCGGTAGGTGTTCTAGACCTTCCACTACTCCTTTTTCATTTAATGTAAGGATCGCATAAAGCTTGCATCCCTTGCCCAGGCTCTTCCGTAACTGCAAGGAAGAGATAAACCTCAAGGAAAATCCTTGGTTTCAACCTACAATTACGCATCTTTGTCCCTCGTCATTGACCAAGATCAATCGTTTCGTCTTACAGTTGAGTACTGCCTCATGCGATTCCAACCAATCCATACTGATCATGATGTCATAAGATCCTAAGATCATGATGTACATGTTGTCCCTAGTGAAAAAATATCACAGGTTAAGGGTACAACTTGTAACCTTTCCTCCCACCTTGTTTTTGGCTCCAGAAGCCATCTCTACAAAGCTAAACTCATCTTGTTCAATTTCCTTTACCTTAATCCTTTTTAGAGTTGCACCAGAAATGAAACTCTCGGTAGCACCAGGATCTATCAAAATACTAAGGGTCTGGTCAGCGACGGTACCTGACGTCTTGAGCACATTCGACTGGTGCTCTTCCTGGTGGCTATTCATCGTTGCATGAATTTGATGGGCCTTGCCCAAATATCCCATGATAGTGGTTCCAACTAATCCATATGCTCTTATTCTCTCCACTGGGAAATCGCGCTAGTAGTGTGGCTCCCCACATGTACAACACCCCTTCTTCGGTCTAGTACTCCTAGTACCCAAAGTAGAAGCTAAAGTCTAACAAAAAGGCCAAACTCAAACTTCTTGACCTTAATTTTATGGGTAATTTGGTGCAGATCATACTGAAGCATCTCCAAGATGGGCCTCGTACTCGGGCACCATGCAGCTGCCTTGTCGCAACGCGTCGACCTTGTTGAGTTGATGATCAACGAATTCCTCAGAAATATACTTCTTCTGGAACTGTTCCTCCAACAGTTCCCATGACACTTCTTCGACGACCATGTTCAAATGTGGCAAGAGCATATTTCGCCATAGAAGAGTGCAACCCTTCAGTTGAAATACCACCATGTAGATCTTCATGATGGAGGTCACAATCACAAAGTGTGAAGCACAACGCCTTGCTCTACAATCGTGCCTCGACGACATAGTTGTCTGTGACACTCGTGGACTCAAGAACTCAACTCTCTC
This sequence comes from Picea engelmannii, assembly GCA_009831015.1. Lineage (NCBI taxonomy): Eukaryota > Viridiplantae > Streptophyta > Pinopsida > Pinales > Pinaceae > Picea > Picea engelmannii. The sequence goes on from ML776581.1 coordinate 5,995,907, forward strand.
GAGTTCTCGGTGGATGCTAATGGTACTAGCTAGGGCGCATTGTGAACCCTCAGGGGTACAGGTGCCCTTGCCTCATATTAGTACTGATGGTGAATCAAGGGCCTTTGACATTACCTGGAAGGGCCTTGTCTGACCATCATCATCCCTTACAACAAGCGAATCAGGCCCAAGGACTTGTTCTTCCCCTTGGGGGTTCGACTCCGAGGGTGTGGGAACTTCTGGAGTCGTCGCACCTCCTTCCACGACACCATGTTGAAAACCTCTGAGGCGTCCTCAAAATGTGATCACCACATGGATACGTTAAGGTTTTTTAATTAACGGAAGGGTTAATACTCATGGGTTTACTAAAGTGGAAAGCCTGGCGATCCATAGTCACAGGGTTGAACCCGCTCTGATACCATATGTAAAACCCCAATCGTACGACTCCGAGCAAAGTGAAAAGTGCAATTTTTTTTTGTTTTTAGGAAGGAAGGAAACAAGGACAATAGTCAGCCATACAACTGGGCAACTAACATCATGCACGCAGGTCAGGCAACCACCCACAATGACTCGACACACTAGCACCTTGAGCAACTGGGTGAAATAGACGAAAATCAAGACAGATAGGAATGACTACTCGCCCAACACAAACACGCCAATGCCTACAATATAAGGGACATCATCCACAATCTATACGCAACAGCTTGATGACCAGTAACTAGAAAACCTCTACGGTGCGCAAACCAAATGCATTAAGGCATTACAAAACTGAGTATCAACACCGATCGCAACAAACAATGCCCACATTAGGAAGCACAAGACTCCGTCTAGGTTAGCATTCACCTCTATCCATAAGGACGCACAATGATCCCCTCATCGAGAATCACGTCATCACATGGAGATAGGCATGATAGTAACCAGGGCGCAACATGTTGCTTCTAGAACAATACCCAAAAAATCGACACGGTAGGAGACTGAATTAAAATTCAACCAACTGACGAAAATCCCAAGCACCCAATCGACAAGTCGACATGACACAAGGGAAACTGATGGCTAACAACCATACAACACGTTAAATTCCATGTGCAACAAATGATGGCTCTTGGAAACTTAAACAAGTTCCTACCATTTGAATCAGAAGAGGGACAGCTTCCAACCATTCCCCATCCCAACAAAATAAAATAGACAAAAGGCACCTCATCATCATAATCACAAATACATCAAGATGCCTCTTTACTATAAACAAAAGTAATCACAGTTATTTACAACGTGCGCCAAAAGCCATTGTTTTGGCTTGGCAATAGAGATGCACAGGTGCACTATGTAAAAGGCAATAAGGCCCAAGTAACACACTAATACATAATCTGATGTATTAAAATGGGACTCCTTCCAAGACATAGTATTTAATTCAAATACAAGGACCTCACTCGCAAGAAGTTTATCTCCAAAGTCAAGCCAGATACGGCATAAATTAAGATCATTGAATACTATGATGCTCTTGAGTCTTAAGGTGAAAAGAAAAAATATTTGGTCAAGACTATGTCGAATAAGTTGTGTTAAAATCCTTCAAGGAAGTCAATATGCTGACATTCACGCACAAAATGCTAAACAATACTTATTCTTTAAAGAGCTACACAAAACCTACAACATTGTTGTCAATAGTTGTCTAAAATATATTAAATGTTGTCTATAATAAAATCTAAACCATGTTATTTAGCTGCTTAACTCACTACCTGTAGATAATGCCACTTCAATGCTATCATTTCTATTCAAGCTATTTTGTTGTCTATAGATACATGTTGAATTCATTCCTTAAAAATATTTGTCTATAATCCATAGCATTGATAGTTATCCCTACCAAACTTAGAGATAAAGTTGTCTAACCAAACCACATAGGTACCGATGTAATATTTTAATTGCTCAGAGAGTCAACATTATCGTTGTTTTCTATTTAAGGGAAATTCGCAGAGTCAATTAAATTCTCATCGTTGAGATAAAGAGGAATCCATGCGTGTGAAGATATGATAAGTGTAGTCAAACATTACATAGTTGTCATTACATATTAAAAAAAAACGTAGACATTTGCATGGTAAACATGCAGACAATCACAGGGAAAAACGCAACCATTCACAGGGTGAAAACTCAGTCAAACACAACAAACCAATCATTTTCAGTTACGGTATAAAAACACAATCATTCAAGATGAAATGCCTTGCCATTCAAGGAACGAATTCGTTGTCATTGACGGTATAAAAATTTAATCAATCAAGATGAAAATTTGTTGACAATATAGGTGTTGTTCTGGCTGTTAATCCATGATTCAATTTGCTTTCTGTGATTTTGTCTTTCAATAAATTCACTGGTGGTTTTATTTCTCTACATATTCATTGTCTAAAATGATGGCATGATATCCCGTCTTTCAAATCGTAGAGAAATTGTGATATGGTTTTATGTTCAGAATGCAGAGGTATGTTGTCCATTAACTATTTCGCTAAACAATATATCGCTATAACATACAGCAGTGCCATAAATCAAGTAGTGTTGTACAGTATACAAATATTCCAAAATGGTTGCCATCAACATGTCTGGACCCAATAAAAATTTGCCATCTATTGTTGTAAAATACTATTTGTAAATAGGTGTTGTGTGCCATATTGATGATATTAGTTGTATAAACAATATGGTAAATATAACTATATCAATTCCCTGTACAATATAACAAATTTGTGAAACAATTAAAACTATACCAAATTACATCTTTTAGTTTCTCTGTTCACATAACATGCATCTAAATGATTTGATGTGTAAAGACTTGGGAAAACGATTGAGCTATGTAAAATGAGTGCCAAAGAAATGCAACCGCTAGGTAATAAAGTGGTTAAAAACTAAGGCAAATTCTATGTAAACAAAAACAAAAGCAACTCCAAGTGAAACGAATTAGCTGCCAAGTAAATCGTGGAAGGGAAGGGCCATGGAAGTGATAAAGTAAGATCTGGGTAATGATTGCAGTAAAAACAAAAGGGTGAATATTGCAGAGTGTCCCAAGTAATATCTCCAACAAATACACCCAAAAAAAAATGCAGTCCAAAATAATTTATAAACTGTCATTCGAGTGGGCAATTACGCAAGCTAAATTCATCAAAATATTATTGTGGAGAGGTAAAATCATAGAGAAAAAGGAAAACGAGATGTATAAAAGCCACACAGTAATTTTGTCGGGAAAAGCATTAAAAACGTTGACGACTTTTCATTAAAAACACAGAGATCATTTCATCAAATGCAGCGGGAAACAAGCGGATCGTGGAAGGAAAGGATAAAAAATCGTAGAAGTACTCATTTACAAAAGACGCAAGGAAATCCATCAACCAGGAACAATCAACAGGGATAGAAAGTTGGGAAAACAACCTTTTCTCATCATCCACGCATAGAAAAGAAGGACATTAGAATCTATAGGTCACTATGCACCAAAATGACGATCATCGATTCGACTCCTGGCCAACTGCTCAAGAGTGAACTGACGAACTAGGGATGAGGATGAAGACCCAGCATAACTCTTCATAAAAATCAATTTAAACCAACAGGACAGTCACAACAGTCATGGATCGAATGCCAAGGGAATCAAGTCAAGCATGGAGCTTAACGCTATGGTAAAATTTAAGTTCTCAATTAAAATGCTAAGTCAAACACCTTCTTTACACAGCTAAAAGTACAGAAATGAAAGCATAAAGTCAATAATAGTCTACCATGTAGAATAAGAGCATGCATATCATAGCCCAAGTCGTTTTCTCTGAGTCATTGTCTCACGTGCTCCATGCGGCTCTCGCTTTCTGATCGTTGAGACTTCATCGGTACCTCCCATCCAACGCTAGGGGTACTCTTCTTCCCCCTTAGCCCCCTGAGCCACAAAGGGGCCACACACATTGAACCAAAGAACATCTAGCTCCCATCTCGCCTCTCAAGGCCGAGCTACAACTCCTCACCGAGCTGGGTACCCCAACTCCCACAAGATAAGTCAATCGAGTCTAAAATTCTGCAGCATAACGTTACACATAACAGAATAGATCCATCATCCTCCTCCTCCCTCCTTTATATAGAGTTTCTGAGTCATTTATTTCCCAATTTCCCATTTAATTTATTGTTCAATAATTTAATTCAGAAAAATCCTCCCCGTACATGTGTCACCCATCCCCTTCTTTCCATCAGAAATTAATTTCATTGATTAATTAATCACTCCTATTTCCCTCACCCACCTAAATGCATTCCTAGAATCGCTCCTAGGTGTCCCCATATTCCCTTACACATTTTAATGACTTACCCCCTTACTAATTTACTAGTTGAGTTCAATTTAGAAGGTTCTTAAAGGCAAGATCCCTTGCTAAGTTACTCATTCTGCTTTTTCCTTATGTTTCAATTTCTCTTTATGTTTCCCCCTTTTTCCCTTAGTTTCCTAATTCTTTTAAATTTCCCTCTTTCCTATTTTATCTAAAACTCAAATTAGGAAGTGTAGGAAATTTTAATTAGCATAAGTAACAAAACAACTATTTCCCTTTTTGTTAAAAAGTAATCCCCAAAGTAATTTGATTTTTTTTAAATTAAAAGAATGGCTTACCCCTTTTTGGTCACATGTTTAATGATGATTATATATATATATATATATATATATATATATATAATTTTTTACCACAAGTATCACTTAGATCTAGATTTTATTTTCCCAGGTTGGGCGACATTTTATTAGGGAAATTGTTTTTAAATATTTCTTATCATATTATTCGTTCTAATGCCATTTAGGTTTAATCACTTATTAGTTAACAACGTGGTGTTCCCTTCATGATGCACTATGTGCTCCAAGGGTGCCACTCACCTCATTATGTTTTTCTTGCGCGGCGTTCCCTTCAGGATGCACTACATGCTCCAAGGGTTCCACTCGCCTCATTCCGTTTTTTTTGTGCGACATGCCCTTCAGGACACTCTACGTGCTCCAAGGGTGCCACTCGACTCTTTTTGTTTCCCTTGCACGATGTTCCCTTCAAGACTCACTACGTGCTCCAAGGGTGCCACTCGCCTCTTGACTGACTTGGTAAACATCAAAAACCCATGGAGTCAATACTCCGTCAGGTAATCTTGTGGAAGACTAGGGGACTCTAAGGAATAAGTCCCCTGCCTTATTGTGTGCCCCTTAGAATAATCATGAGAAACTATCCCAGTCTGCCCTCATGGCATCATGGGTCTTCTCAAACTAGGTAATCGTTAACCTACAGTTTGAGCCACGACGAGAGTGCTAGTAGGTTGTGGCGGGGTTGTTGTCCACACCTCTCCCTCAACATCTCTGGTAGTCGTGTGTGACCCCTCTACTCCATATGTGAGTCTGGTCGGCAAGATATCATCAGCCTACATCATCAATGAGTCATGTCAAAAAAAAATACATAATCATAACATCTAATCAGATGCACATAAGTCATATATATACAACATTCAAACCCCAATATTCCACTCCCTGACTCGATCCGAAGTCAAAGGGTTTCATCGATGCCTCTGAATCGTCAAGGTCCAAAATCCTACACATTCAAGATAACCGAGTCAATATCACCTGTCTATATCAATACAGCAAAATAACATGTCATCTTATCCATAATGCCTCGTAATCATAATCAAATGCCCAATAGTATAATAAGTTGGATCACTTGCAAGCGAGTGTCCTCAAAGAATAAGTTCGCCCAGTGCAGACAAGAGTAGGATGTTACATACACCCCCTCTTGTTCTAAACTTCATCATGAATATTCACAGTATATAAGTCCCAAAAATAATGTGTATCACAGTATCATAAGTCTATCTATCCAACAAAAATGGAAACTGTTAGCGCATATCATATGTGTCCTCTGAGGTCGCTGAGTGTGGACTATAGTTGTCCCACTATACCTTGACCTCATCTATTGTTTGACGTCGTAGCTATCGAATGCAGTGATCTAGGATGTGTATCGGCTCAGACATGAGCGCACCCTCATCCGACACCCGCAAGGTGCTAGAGTCAAAGCATGTGTAAGATGACTAATCATAATGTCTCGAACAGAGACATGAAAGACATCGTGCATACGCCTCAAGAATCAGGCAAGGATATTCATTAGGCCACAGGCCTATCTTTTCCACAATCTCATTGGATCCCACGAACCTAAGATATAGTTTATCCCCTTTTCCAAACTTGATCGAACTCTTAAGCGGTTTCAGCCGCAAAAAAACTTGATCGCCACATCGTAACTACGGTCGAAACAACGCGCATTGATATAACTCTTCTGTCGATCCTGTGCTTCCTTGATCCTTTGTCTTATATTTTTCATTTAATATTCCATTTCTTAGATCGCTTCCAGTCCCACCAGGACCCTATCCTCAAGCCAATCCCAACTCAAAGGTTTCTGACATGGTCACCCATAAATAAACTCGAAAGGCGCCATATTAATGGCGCTTTGGTAACTGTTGTTATAAGCAAATTCTTCCAGTGGCAAGAATTATTCCCAACGCTTCTATTGGTCCATCACGTACATGCACAACATGTCTTCCAAGGTCTGGTTCCTTCGTTCGGTCTACTCGTCAGTCTCTAGGTGATACACAGTACTAAAGTTAAGTTGGGTTTCTGAGGACTCTTGGAAAATAGTCCAAAATCGTCTAGTAAACATCGATCCTTGATCAGATATAATCCTCTTAGGTACACCATGCATCCTCCCAATCTCACTAATCAAAAATCTAGTTATGTCAGGTGCCTGATATGTCGTACGCACATGAATAAATGAGTACTATTCATCAGAGTGTCCACTACCACAAATATCGAGTCGTGTCTCCTTGTCGTCAGTGGAAATCCAACAATGAAATCTATCGAAATAACTTCTCATTTCAATTCTACAATAGCGTGTCGTTGTATTAATCCTACTAGATGTCTATGTTCATCCTTTATCTGATGACATTCTAGACATCTAGCCACATAGCTGACTATGTCTGCCTTCATTCCCTTCCAAAAGAATAAGGGTTTAAGGTCCGCCCTCATCTTTGTGACTCCTGGGTGGGCCATGTACACTTTGTTGGAAATATGGCTACAACAGAGATGACGCAGATGATCAAGGTTGTCATTGATGGCAATCGATTGTTTATGAAGAACAGATGYTGAAACACGCTGCAATACAAATGTAAACTGCCGCAACACAAATGCGAACTGCTGCAACATAAATGCAAACACAGATGCTGAAAAAACAGTGCTGAAACAGCGTTGGAACACAGAAGCTAAACGCAGATGGTTAAGGTTGTCATTGATGGCTATAACAGAAGAATGACGCAGATGATCAAGATTGCTTATACGAACACAGATGCTGCAACACCAATGCGAACACAGATGCTGAAACACGACTGCTGCAACACAAAAGTGAAACATGCTGAAACGTAGATACTGAAACACGACTGTTGGAAGCAAACACAGATGTTGCAACAAAAAAGTGAAACATGCTGAAACGTAGATGCTGAAACACGACTGTTGGAACACGAATGCTGAAACACGACTGCTGAAACACGACTACTGGAACGCAGATGCTGGAACACAGCGTTAGATGATGTGGCACGCATAGAGGAGGCAAG
>ML776581.1:6010268-6021877 GCA_009831015.1 Picea engelmannii
CCCCCCCCCTCTCAGTTATTTCATACCTGTAACACACTTCTCTATAAGCGTTGTTTAGGATCAAACTCCTCAACTCGTCATTCAGTGGTACGTAAATCCGATTTTTAAACCTCAATAATCCATCGTCATCAAACGTGAATCCTTCAAATCTTGGTACCATCATTGTATTTTGTCCAATAAAATTCTCGACCTCTTTGTATCAGTCATCGTCGCACTGTAAAGTTATAATATTTTCACGTAGATTTTTCTGAAGAGGCAACACTGAAAATATGCGAGGTCTTCGACTCAATGCATCTACCACTCGGTTCACTGTTCCTTTTATTTAAGAAATATTGAAATTGTACTCGCTAAGCAATTCCGACCAACATCGTTGTCGCTCATTTAGGTCACTTTGCATAAAGATGTGTTGTAGTCCATAGGGGTCCATATTTAGTTCAAATTTTCGTCCAACAAGGTAGTGTCTCCAAACCTTCAGGGCATAAACAATTGCTAACAAATCCAAATCATGCGTTGCATAGTTCTCCTCATGCCTTCTCATTTTCCTTGAGATGTAATTGATTACTCGACGATCTTGCATCAAGACTCCGCCTAAGCCTTCCTTGGATGCGTCAGTGCATACCAAGAAGTCGACATCGATGTCAAGGACCTTATTATCGGTGTTTTTGTCAACAACTCTTTGAGCCTCTGAAATGCTTCCGCGCATTTCTCGGTCCAAACAAACTTCTTGTTCTTCTTCTGCAATTTCATGATTGGATTTTCTATCTTCGAAAATCCCTCAAGGAATCGTCGATAGTATCCCGCTAAACCCATGAAGATACGCACTTCCGAGACATTCGTCGATGCAGGCCATTCCATAATATCCTTGACCTTTGTTGGATCCATAGCGATACCTTCGCCAAAGATGACATGCCCTAAGTAGTGAATCCTCAATTGATAAAACGAGCATTTGGACAACTTCTCGTACACTTTATGCTCTCGCAGACACTGTAGTACCAAGCGCAAGTGCTCATCATGTTCCTTCATTGTTCGAGAGTAAATCAAAATATCATCAATGAATACTTTGACGAACTTGTCCAAGTACTCGCGGAACACCCCATTCATCAAACTCATAAATACCCCTAGGGCGTTTGTCAATCCAAATGGTAAAACATTAAACTCGTAATGACCAAACCTCATCTTAAAGTTGGTCTTATGTACGTCATCCTCCTTTATTCATAACTGGTGATACCCTAATATCAAGTCGATTTTGGAAAACATAGTCACACCCTTCATCTAATCGAACAGATCAGCAATCCTTGGTAGGGGATACTGATTCTTGATCGTTTCCTTGTTCAATTGACGATAGTCAATGCAGAGTCTCCAAGACCCATCCTTCATTTGTATGAAAATAAAAAGTGCACCCCCCGGTGACACACTTGGACGTATAAGTCCCGGGTCCAGCAACTCCTTCAGTTGCATTCTCAACTCCTGTAACTCTGGGGTTGACATCCAATAAGGTGTTCTAGATATTGGTTTAATCCCCAGTTTTAGGTCTATAGTAAACTCCAATTCCCTCTCCTGCGGCATTCTAGGTAACTCCTCCGAAAAGACGTCTGCAAGCTCTCTCACCACTAGTAGGTGTTCTAGACCTTTCGCTACTCCTTTTTCATTTAACGCAAGGATCGCATAAAGCTTGCATCCCTTGCGCAAGATTTTTTGTATCTGCAAGGAAGAGATAAACCTCAAGGAAACTCCCTGATTCCGACCTACAATCATGCATCTCTATCCCTCATCATTGAACAAGCTCAATCGTTTCATCTTACAGTTGAGTACCGCCTCATGCGATTCCAACCAGTCCATACTGATCACGACGTCATAAGATCCTAATATCATGACGTACAGGTTGGACCTGGTGACAAACTCTCTGAGGTTAAGGGTATAGCCCATAATCTTTCCTCCCACCTTCTGTTTAGCTCCAGAAGCCATCTCTACAAATCTAAACTCATCATGTTTGACTGCCTTTACCTTAATCCTTTTTATCACTGCACCAGAAATGAAACTCTCGGTAGCACTAGGATCTACCAAAATACTAAGGGTCTGGTCAGCGAAGGTACCTGACATCTCGAGCACAGTCGACTGGTGCTCTGCGTGAAAGTTATTCACAGCTGCATGAATCTGATGGGCCTTGCCTAAATCTCCCACGATAGTGGGTCTGGCTAATACAGATGCTCTTGTCCTCTCCACTAGACAGTGGCACTGGTAGTGTGTCTCCCCACATGTCCAACACCCCTTCTTCGGTCCAGTACTCCTAGTATGCAAAGTAGAAGCTGAATTCTAACAATAAGGCCAAACTCAAAAATTTTGACCTTAAGTTTTTGGGTAATTTGGTGCGGAGCATACCGATGCAGCTCCAAGACGGGCCTCCTACTTGGGCACCGTGCAACTACCTTGTCGCAAGGCGTCGAACTCATTGAGCCGATGCTCAACTAATTCCTTGGAAAGATACTTCTCCTGGAACCGTTGCTCGAACAATTCCCATGACACGTCATCAATGGCCATGTTCAAATGTGGTAGGAGTGTCTTCCGCCATAAAAGAGCTCTCCCCTTCAATTGAAATACCACCATGCGGACCTTAATGATGGAGTTCATAATTGGGAAGCGTGAAGCACAACACCTTTCTCTACAACCATGCCTCGATGACATAGCCATCCATGACACTCATGGACTCGAGAACTCAACTCTCTTGATTTCTCGATGGATGTTAACGGTACTAGCTAGGGTCCGTTGTGGACCCTTAGGGGTACAGGTTCCCTTGCCTCATCTTAGTACCGATGGTGAATCAAGGGCCTTTGACATTACCTAGAAGGGCATTTTCATACCATCATCAACCCTTACAACAAGCGAATCCATCCCAAGGACTTGTTCTTTCCCTTGGGGGTTTGACTCCGAGGGTGCGGGAACTTTTGGAGGTGTCGCACCTCCTTCCATGCCACCATGTTTCAAACCTCTAAGGAATCCTCAAAATGAATTCACCACATGGACATGTTAAGGTTTTTTAATTAACACAAGGGTTAATACTCATGTGTTTACTACAGTGGAAATCCTGGCGATCCACAGTCGTAGGGTTGAACCCACTCTGATACCATATGTAACACCCCAATCGTACGACTCCGAGAGAAGCGAAAAGTGAATTTTTTTTTTGTTTTTAGGAAAGAAGGCAACAACAAAAACAGTCAGCCATACAACCTGGCGACTAACATCATGCATGCAGGTCAGGAAACCACCCACAATGACTCGACACACTAGCACCTCGAGCAACTGGGCGAAACAGATGAAAATCAAGACAGATAGAAATGACTACTCGCCCGACACAAACATGAAAATTCCTACAAGATAAGGGACATCATCCACAATTCAGATGCAACGGTTTGACGACTAGTAACTAGAAAACCTCTACGGCGTGCAAACCAAACGCATTAAGGTGTTACAAAACTGAGCATCAACACCGATTGCAACGAACAATGCCCACATCGGGAAGCACAAGACTCCGGCTAGGTTATCATTCGCCTCTATCCATAAGGGCACACAATGATCCCTCATCAAGAATCATGTTGTCACACGGAGATAGGCGTGACAGTAACAAGGGAGCAACATGTTGCTTCTAAAGCAATACCCAGAAAAAATTGACGCGGTAGGAGACCGAATTTAAAAGTCAACCAGCTGACGAAAATCCCAAGCACCCAATCGACAAGTCAACAAGACGCAAGGGAAACTGACGACTAACAACCATACAACGCGTTAAATTCCATGTGCAACAAACAATGGCTATTGGAAACTTAAAAAAATTCCTACCGTTTGAATGAGAAGAGGGACAACTTCCAACCATTCCCCATCCAACAAAATAAAATAGACAAACGGTGCCTCATAATCGTAATCACAAATACATCAAGATGCCTCTTTACTATAACCAGAAGTAATCACAGTTATTTACAATGTGCACCAAAAGCCACTGCTTTGGCTTGGCGATAGAGATGCACAAGTGCACTATGTAAAAGGCGATAAGGCCCAAGTAACACACCAATACATAATCTGATGTATTAAAATGGGTCTCCTTCCAAGACATAGTATTTAATTAAAATACAAGGACCTCTCTCGCAAGAAGTTTATCTCTAAAGTCAAACCAGATACGACATAAATTAAGATCATTAAATACTATGATGCTCTCGAGTCTTAAGGTGACAAGAAAAAAGATTTGGTCAAGACTATGTCGAATAAGTTGTGTTAAAAGCCTTCAAGGACATCAATACGCTGACATTCACGCACAAAACGCTAAACAATACTTATTCTTTAAGGCGCTACACAAAACCTACAACATCGTTGTCAATAGTTGTCTAAAATATATTAAATGTTGTCTATAATAAAAGCCAAACCATGTTATTTAGTTTCCTAACTCACTACCTACATATAATGCGACTTCAATGTTATCGTTGTTATTCAAGCTATTTTGTTGTCTATAGATACATACTAAATTCATTCCTTAAAAATCTATGTCTATAATCCATAGCATTGATAACTATCCATACCAAACTCAGAGATAAAGATGTCTAACCAAACCACAGAGGTATTGATGTAATATTTTAATTGCTCGTAGAGTCAACATTATCGTTGTTGTCTGTTTAAGGGAAATTCGCATAGTCAATTAAATGCTTATCGCTGAGATAGAGAGGAATCCCGACATGTGAAGATATGATAAGTGCAGTCAAGCATTACATAGTTTTCATTATATATTAAAAAAAAACGTAGACATTTGCATGGTAAACACGCGGTCAGTCACAGGGAAAAACGCAGCCATTCACAGGTAAAAAGTCAGTCAAACCCAGCAAACCAATCGCGGTCAATTATCGTATAAAAACACAATCATTCAAGATGAAATTTGTTTCCATTCAAGGCACGAATTCATTGTCATTGATGGTATAAAAAATCAATCAATCAAGATGAAAATTCGTTGCAAATATAAGTGTTGTTCCATCTGCTAATCCATGATTCAATTTGTTGTCTGTAAAATTAATTCGTTGCCTGTGATTTTATGTCTTTCAACAAATTCGTTGGTGGTTTGATTTCTCTACATGATCATTGTCTAAAATGATGGCATGATATCATGTATTTCAAATCACAGATAAATTGTGATATGGTTGTCTATTCAGAACGCAGAGGTATGTTGTCCATTAACTATTTCGCTAAACAATATCTCGTTGTAACATACAACAGTACCATAAATCAAGGAGCGGTGTACAGTATAAAGCTATGGCAAAATGGTTGCAATCAACATGTCTGGACCCAATAAAATGTCGCTATATATCATTGTAAAATACTATTTGTAAATAGTTGTTGTGTGCCATATTGATTATATTAGTTGTAAAAACAATATGGTAAATATAACTATAACAATTCCATGTACAATATAACAAATTCGCAAAACAATTAAAAATATACCAAATTACATCGTTTAGTTTCTTTGTTCACATAACTTGCATCTAAATGATTTTTTGTGTAAAGACTTGGGAAAACAATTGAGATAAGTAAAATGAGTGCCAAAGAAACGCTAAGGCAAATTCTATGTAAACAAAAACGAAAGCAACTCCAAGTGAAACGAATTAGCTGCTAAGTAAATCACGGAAGAGAAGGGCCATGAAAGTCATAAAGAAAGATCTGGGTAATGATTGCAGTACAAAAAAAGGGTGAAGATTGCAGAGTGTCCCAAGTAATATCTCCAGCCAATCCACCCAAAAAAATACGCAGTCCAGAAAAATTTATAAACTGTCATTCAAGTGGGAAATTATGCAAGATAAATTCACCAAAATATTATTGTGTAGAGGTAAAATCGCAGAGAAAAAGGCAGACCATATGTATAAAAACCACACAGTAATTGCGTCGGGAAAAACATTAAGAATTCAGACGACCTTTTATTAAAAATGCAGAGATAATTTCATCAAACGTAGAGGGAAATAAGCAGATAGCGGAAGAAAAGGATAAACAATCACAGAAGTACTCATTCGCAAAAGGCACAAGGCAATCCATCAACCCAAAACAATCAACAGGGGTAGACAATTGGGAAAACAACCTTCACTCATCATCCACGCATAGAAAAGCAGGGCATTAGAATCTATAGGTCACTATGCATCGAAGTGATGACCATCGATTGGTCTCCTGTCTAACTTCTCAGGCGTGGACTGACGAACTAGGGATGGGGATGAAAACTAGGCATAACTCTTCATAAAAATCAATTAAAACCAACAGGACAGTCACAGCATTCAGGGATCGAATGCCAAGGTAATCAAGTCAAGAAGCGAGCTTAAGGCTATGGGGAAATTTAAGTTCTCAATTAAAATGATAAGTCAAACACCTTCTTTACACAATTAAAAATACAAAAATGAAAGCATGAATTCAATATTAGTCTACCATGCAGAATAAGAGCATGCGTACCATAGCCCAAGTCGTCCGCTCTGAGTTGTTTTCTTGCGTGCTCCGTGCAGCTTCCACTTTTCGACCGATGAGACTTCACCGGTACCTCCCAGCCAACGCTAGGGGTAGTCTTCTTCCCCCTTATCCCCCCGAGCCACAAAGGGGCCACACACACTGAAATAGAGAACATCTAGCTCCCAGTTCGCCTCTCAAGGCTGAGCTACCATTCCTCACCAAGCTGGGTATCCCAACTCCCACAAGATAAGTCAGTCAAGTTTAAAATTATGCAACATAACGTTACACATAACAGAAGAGATCCATCATCCTCCTCCTCCCTCCTTTATATAAATTTTCTAAGTTGTTTCTTTCCCAATTTCCCATTCAATTTGTTGTTCAATAATTCAATTCAGAAATATCCTCCCCGTACATGTGTCACCCATCCCCTTCTTTCCACCAGAAATTAATTTCATTAATTAATTAATCACTTCTATTTCCCTCACCCACCTAAAAGCATTCCTATAATCACTCCTAGGTGTCCCCATATTTCCTTACACATTTTAATGACTTACCCCCTTACTAATTTACTAGTTGAGTTCAATTTAGAAGGTTCTTAAAGGCAAGATTCCTTGCTAAGTTAGTCATTTTGATTTTTCCTTATGTTTCCCTTTATCTTTATGTTTCCCCCTTTTTCCCTTAGTTTCCTAATTCTTTTAAATTTCCCTCTTTCCCTTTTTATCTAAAACTCAAATTAGCAAGTGTAGGAAATTACCTCTTTCCCCTTTTTCTTTTTAATTAAAATTTTTTAATTAGCATAAGTAAGAAAATAACTATTTCCCTTTTTGTTAAAAAGTAATCTCCAAAGTAATTTAATTTTTTTTAAATTAAAAGAATGGCTTACCCCTTTCTCGCCACATGTTTAATGATGATTATCAGTATTATATATATATATATATATATATATAATTTTTTACCACAAGTATCACTTAGACCTAGATTTTATTTTCCCAAGCTGGGCGACATTTTATTAGGGAAATTGTTTTTAAATATTCCTTATCACATTATTCGTTCGAAGGCCATTTAGGTTTAATCACTTATTAGTTAACAAAGCGATGTGCCCTTCAGGACGCACTAGGTCCTCCAAGGGTGCCACTCACCTCATTTTGTTTTCCTTGCATGACATGCCCTTCAGGACACACTACGTGCTCCAAGGGTTCCACTCGCCTCTTTTTGTTTCCCTTGCACGACGTGCCCTTTAGGATGCACTACGTGCTCCAAGGGTGCCACTCACCTCTTGACTGACTTGGTATACATCAAAAACCCCTGGAGTTAATACTATGTCAGGTGATCTTGTGGGAGACTAAGGGAATTTAAGGAATAAGGCCTCTGCCTTATTGCGTGCCCCTTAGAATCATCGTGAGCGACTGTCATAGTCTTCCCTCACGACATCGTGGGTCTTCTTGAACTAGGTAATTGTTAACCTACAGTTCGAGCCACGGTGGGAGTACTAGTAGGCTGTGGCAGGGATGTTGTCCACACCTCTCCCTCAACATCTCTGGTAGTCATGTGTGACCCCTCTACTCCATATGTGAGTCTGGTCGGAAAGCTATCATCAGCCTGCATCATCAACGAATCATGTCACAAATAAAATCCATAATCATAACATCTAATCAGATGCACATAAGTCATATATATACAATATTCAAACCCCAATATTCCACTCGCTGACTCGATCCAGAGTCCAAGGGTTTCATCGATGCCTTTGCATCCTCGAGGTCCAAAATCCTGCACACTTAGGAGAACCGAGTCAATAGCACCTGTCTATATCAATACAACAAAATAACATGTCATCTTATCCATAATGCCTCATAATCATAATCAAATTCCCAATAGTATAATAAGACAGATCACTTGCAAGCAAGTGTCCTCAAAGAATAAGTTAGCTCAATGCGGGCAAGAGCAGGATGTTACACGCACACAACCTGAGTGGCTTGGGACGAGCCACATGTAAATGTTGGGGGTATGTTGGGCACAGACCTATTTTGAGAAGAAAGGCTATTTTGAGCATAGGCCTAATTTTGGAGAAGAACGGTTAGCAGGAAAAGATGTGCGCATGAGGAAAAGCAACACGCATGCATGAGGAAAAGCAGCATGCATGATCAGGGGATCAAATTTTTCTCAAAAATCCAAAGTGATCAGAATCACTTCAAACTGGACGAGAGCGTAGGCCTCGTTGTTTTGAACCCAACGCAACTCATTTCGTCTCAAACGGACGTCGGGAGCGAGAGATATTGCAATCTGTTCGGAATGTCAAACAGGCAAAAAAAGGATGTTGACCGTACAGGCTGACGTAGCAGAGTCATACGATCGTACGATGATGTGGTAGAGGTGACGTGGCAATCATCTATTGGCTGAAAATTGGTCGAATGGGAAGTCGACACGTGGCACTGTTTGGGCAAGTGATTGGGTGCCACGTGGCCCAGTCATGGGCTGCCACGTGGCACCCCGGTATTTGTTGTTGTTTGTTTGTTAAAATGTATTGGAGTCCATGGGGTTCGACCCTCGGACCTCCCCACCACATAGCGCTTTCATAAACTCCGACCGACCAACGGGCTATCATTTATGCCTTGTTATATATATGCTCCGGATTATATTTAAAATGAAATATTTGTGTGGTTTGGGCCACGACCGGGCCGGGGCTTAGCCCCAGCCCTTGGTCGCGCACTTTTTCATATGTGACCCATGGTTATATGTTATGGTATGGGTGTGCGCGTTTCATATATGGTTCAAAACAGTTGTGTAACCAAATAACTTCCCGCCAAGTGTCACTTTATTATTCGCCTATGGGACGGAGCCCCATTTTAAAACACGCGTGGTCACATGGACCCATATGCCCAACGGCTTGACGGTTGGGGGTTTTAGTTCCGCTAATTGTTCGAAGGTTTGCACCATTTTGCAGTTGTATGCATGTGTTGTGTTTTCACGCTTTAAATTGCGTGTGTGCTAGGTTCATAGAACAAGGGTGTGTTTTGTAGATGCAGAGACAACAAGCTTGAAGGGGGAACTTCTAGGAGGCCTAACTTCTTCGTTTTTCGACCGATTGAGGTGCCGAAAAAGCCCAGCTAGGGGTTTTTGGATGCTCTGAAGCCATTGGAGCAGTCTGTTTGTCAGTTTGAGCATTGTAAGGCATGTTTTTGAGCACTTTGAGCAATTAATAATAATGATCCATTGGAATCTGGACCAGGAGATGTAGCCCAAGAGAGGGGTGAACTCCTTTATCAATTGTTGTGTTTATGTGATTATGTTCATTGATTATGTTGTTGTTTATTTGTATCTTGCATGAGTAATCCTTTAATTAATGTGTTTCAAAGTTGATCCATTTTCTTTTAACACATAACATTTACTTGCAATAATTTCAAGATTTCAAGTCTTCTTCATTTTTAGATCAAGTTGGTATCAGAGCACTGGTTTTTGAAGACTTGATTTTTTTTCAAGTGTTTTGTTTCTGATTCTCACAAGGTTGAAAATCACAAGAGGAGAAGGTCAACTTGTGGAGCCAAGTTCTCATCCGACAAGGAGGAAGCATATACCATCACCGCAAGTTCCAGGGAGGCATTCACCAAGTATGGCTCATGTAGAAAGTCATGAACGTGTTCCTGCAGAAGATGAAGATCTCAAAAAGGTTGTCATGGAGATGAGAGAGATGATGAATATATTGATGGAAAGGAACATATTGATGCAAGGTGAAGGCTCCAACCCTTCAAGGCATAAGGGAAGAAGTGGTCACAAAACTCCAAACGGAAATGGAGGGAATGGTGCTTCTCCACCACCCTCTCCTCCATATTCTTCTTCTTATTCTTCTACCAGTTCAAGACCTCTTTAGAATTCTCCAAAGGGACATGGTAAAACTCCTTCGCAAATTCCTTCATTAAATCTTGATATAAAATTTGAATTGCCAATATACAATGGAGAAGTTAATGCCAAGAAGTTAGATAATTGGATACGTCAAATTGAGGTATATTGTGGAATACAAAAAATTCAAGATGATGAAACCAAAATTCAGCTTGCTTCGTCAAGATTGGATAGTGCAGCACTTATTTGGTGGGAATCCAAGACTCAGGAGGATATGAAAAAGCATGGTAAAATTTTGATTTCTTGGAATGATTTCATTATTGCAATTAAAAAACAATTTTATCCATTGGCATATAAACAAAAGGCAACTATGGAATGAAAAAAATTTAGACAAGCTAAAGGACAGAGTGTGCAAAGCTTTACTCAAGAGTTTAGGAGAAGAGCTTTGGTTTTGGGAGTAGATTTTTCTTCTCAGGAAACTGTGCTCAAATATATTGGAGCTTTACATAGTTATTTGAGACATACTATACTCATGTTTAATCCTTCAAATCTAGATGAAGTTTGTGTACAGGCTACTCATTTGGAAGCAAGAGGAAGGAATGACACTCATGAGGGTAACAGGAAGACATTCAGCCATGGAGACAAGGGAAAGAAGAAGTTCAAGGGCAATGGCAGAAAGAATGTCGTTGTTAAGAAAGAGGGAGAAACATTCACATGTAAACATTGTTCAAAAGATGGCCATGATGAGGACCATTGTTGGAAACTTCATCCTGAAAGAAGACACAAAAAGTTTGGCAACAAAAACAAAGGGAAGTCAAAGACTTTTGCAACTATTTAACATGATTTAGGTTCGGATTCAGGTGATGAAACGAAGATCACAGCCATGGGTTATCAAGGTAATAGTTCTATTGCTAGCACTAGCTCTTCAAGTAATAATAATGTCAATGTAACTCAACAAGAGAAAGCGAGAATTGAACTTTTTCACATAAGGGTTGTTTCAATGCATACTAAGATAGACACTTTATTTGATATTGGATCTCAAGCAAACCTTATTTCTAAAGAAACTGTTAAGAAACTTAAGTTGGAAACAATTCAACATCCTAAGCCATACCCTCTTGGTTGGATATGTGATAATGCTAAGTTACAAGTAACAAGAAGGCGTAAACTTAGGTTTGCTATCACTGCAAATTTCGTTGATGAGGTAGAGCTTGATGTTATTCCGTTGGATATTTGTGGTATTGTGTTGGGAAGCCCGTATTTGTACGATAGGAAAGCTATTTTTCATCATCATGAGAATAAGTATCATTTGTTTAAAGATG
>ML776581.1:6022938-6113511 GCA_009831015.1 Picea engelmannii
CCTAAGTCCATTATTTCTGATCGGGATTCTCGATTTGTTGGAAGTTTTTGGTCGAGTTTATGGGCACTCATGGACACCAAACTTAAAAAGAGCACATCTTTTCATCCACAAACAGATGGTCAAACAGAGGTGGTAAATCGTATAGTGGTGCATCTTCTTCATGCTTATTGCAGCAAGCATCCTAAACTTTGGGATGAGCATTTACACTACATTCAACATGCGTACAATCAAGCTAATCACTCTTCGACTCAAATGTCGCCATTTGAAGCATGTTTTGGCTATTTTCCCAAGTCTCCTTTAGATTTTATCTTTGGGAAAGATATTGTTGTCGATGGTCAATATGACATTGATAGGGCAGAAAAGTTCATTGAACAAATTCAATCGATACATCAAGTGGTGCAAGAGTAGTTGGAAAAGAGTCAGGCCAAGTACAAGACAAGACATGACAAGCATCGTGTTGATCACAGTTTCCAAGTTGGAGATGAATTTTGGCTTTACATCAGCAAGGAGAGGCTTAAAGGAGAAGGTAAAAGGTTGAAACCGATTCGATATGGTCCTTTCAAGATTATCGACAAGATTGGTAACAATGCTTTTCGTTTAGATTTGCCTCCTTATATGCAGATGTATGCAGTTGTTAATGTTGAGAATTTGAAATTGTATGAGCCTCCATTGATTGATGATCAAGGAGAGAATGTTCAGATTCCTTCTATAGATTATTTTTCTCCAGAGTATCTTACAGAACTGCATGAAGACACCATCCTTGACAGGAGAATGCGAACTTCAAAACAAGGAAATGTGGAGTATCTTCGAGTTGGTCTTAAAGGGATGATCCAAGCAAAGCTAAATGGATTGAGGTTGGAAGGGTGAGGGAACTATACCCTCATCTTCACATAGACTGAAAATAGTCTTTTGGAGGTCCAAAAGCTTCCCAATGGGGAGGTGTGATCAGGGGATCAAATTTTGCTCAAAAATACAAATTGCTCGGAATCACTTCAAATCGGACGAGAGCGTAGGCCTCATCGTTGCAAACCCAACGCAACTCGTTTCGTCTCAAACGGACATCGGGATCGAGATATATTGCAATCTGTTCGGAATGTCAAACAGGCAAAAAAATGGACGTTGACTGTACAGTTCGTACAGCGTACAGGCTGACGTAGCAGGGTCGTATGATCGTACGATGATGTGGTAGAGGTGACATGGAAATCATATATTGACTGACAGTTGGTCGAATGGGAAGTTGACACATGGCATTGTTTGGGCAAGTGATTGGGTGCCACGTGGCCCAGTCATGGGCTGCCACGTGGCACCCCGGTATTTGTTGTTTTTTGTTTGTTAAAATGTATTGGAGTCTGTGGGGTTCAACCCTCGGACCTCCCCACCGCATAGCGCTTTCACAAACTTTGACTGACCAATGGGCTATCATTTATGCCTTGTTATATATATGCTCCGGATTATATTTAAAATGAAATATTTGTGTGGTTTGGGCCGCGACCGGGCCGGGGCTTAGCCCCAGCCCTTAGTCGTGCGCTTTTTCATATGTGACCCACGGTTATATGTTATGGTATGGGTGCGCGCGTTTCATATATGGTTCAAAATAGTTGTGTAACCAAATAACTTCCCGCCAAGTGTCACTTTATTATTCGCCTATGGGACGGAGCCCCATTTTAAAACGCGTGTGGTCACATGGACCCATATGCCCAACGACTTGACGGTTGGGGGTTTTAGTTCTGCTAATTGTTCGACGGTTTGCACCATTTTGTGGTTGTGCGTGTGTGCTAGGTTTTCACGCTTTAAATTGCGTGTGTGCTAGGTTCATAGAACAAGGGTGTGTTTTGTAGATGCAGAGACAGCAAGCTTGAAGGGGGGACTTCCAGGAGGCCTAACTTCTTCGTTTTTCGACCGATTGAGGTGCCAAAAAAGCCCAACTAGGGGTTTTTGAATGCTCTGAAGCCATTGGAGCAGCCTGTTGGTAATTTTGAGCATTGTAAGGCATGTTTTTTAGCACTTTGAGAAATTAATAATAATGATCCATTGGAAGCTGGACCAAGAGATGTAGCCCAAGAGAGGGGTGAACTCCTTTATCAATTGGTGTGTTTATGTGCTTATGTTCATTGATTATGATGCTGTTTATTTGTATCTTGCATGAGTAATCCTTTAATTAATGTGTTGCAAAGTTGATCCATTTTCTTTTAACACATAACATTTACTTGCAATAATTTCAAGATTTCAAGTCTTCTTCATTTTTAGATCAATGCAAGAGGAAAAGGAACATGGTGCGTAGGCAGGAAAACCTAACCATGTTAGGTTTAATGTTTTTGATAAATATTATAACCACTATAAGCTTGTAAAATAGTATAAATAAGAACCTAGGAGGTCTAGGTTAGGGGTTCAGTTGTGGTTCAATAGTTGTAAGTTTGATATTGAAGAAGTTCGGAGAGCTAGTATTGGTGACTATGATTGTAATAAGGTGTTAGTAAGCTATATTTTGAGGGTTAGGTCATAGGCTGAGGAACCTTCTGTGATCTAGTCTGCTTCATAGAGGGTCTTGAACCTCTTCATGCTTGCATGAAGAAAAATGTTATGTGTGCAACGCCATATTTTGCAGCAAACTGAATAAAAGAGCAGAGAAGACAAATCTTTGTGGATGTATCCTAGGAGGGGGTGAACCACGATAAAACATGTGTTATATGTGATGTTTATTGCATATTTATTTTCTGTCAATGATTGGTTTATGAATGAATGGTTAAGCTAGATATATTAGAATGCATGCATGGGCCTAAACGTTGAATGAATCCTAGGAATATTTGAATGAAGAACATGATGAATGCAAAAAGAAGGAATATTACACTCCCAGATCCCCACTCTAGACTACAAGCACTTGAGAATTGCAGTCACCCATAAATCTATCTCGGGTGAGACTTTGCAGTGCACTATGTGCATTGTGTTGCCTTATGGATTACAAGGAGGGTCGATAGTCTTAGAGGGTTTTGTTAAAAACTTGTTGAGATCTAAACCTGGTTCAACCCTAGAAGTAGAAGTGAAAGAGATAGAAACCAACAACTTGACAGTACATAATATTCAGGAAGCAACAATAGTTATCAACATGGTAAGATGTACACATAAAATTAATGCATCCTTGGAAAATCGACAGGCTGATCATTAATCCTCTATGGTGGAAATTGAAGGTATGATTAATAAAAAAATATGTATCTATTTTAATACATCTTGGTGCAAGTTTAAGTTATATTTCCCCTACTGTAGTAGAAGATTGTAAATTTAATAAGGTTAACGATAAGAAATATTGGTTAGTACAGTTAGCTATTGGGATGAAACGAAACGTTGTAGAGTTGGTCAAAGAATGCATGGTAACCATGGATTGTATGGAAAATCGGGTAGATTTGAATATATTACCTTTGGGGTCTTATGATTTAGTACTCATAAGCATGGACTAGCTGGGAAAAATTTTATCTATTGTAATTTTTTGAAACAAAAATTTTGACTATTTAGATGAATCTAAACAATGCATAACAGTTAAAGGAATACCTCATGATGTGTCAGTAAGAAAAAATTATGCCTTGCAATTGAAACTAAATGTGAGAAAAGGTTGTGAAATATATGTGGTACACATATATGAAATCAAAGATGAAGTGGTTAAAAATTTTCTAACTGAAGACTCTATATTGCAAGAATTTTAGGATGTGTTTCCAGAAGAAATTGCAGGACTACCTTCTAAAAGGGACATAGATTTTACAATAGATTTAGTACCCGGATCTGCATCAATATCTAAATCACCTTACATAATGAGTATGCCCGAGTTGAGTGAACTTAGAATGCAACTTCAAGAGCTAATGGATAAATGGTACATTAGACTAAGTGTGTCTATGTGGGGAGCACCAGCCATATTTGTTAAAAAGAAGGATGGAACATTTAGGCTGTGTGTTGATTACATGCAATTAAATAAGATAATTGTAAAAAATTATACTTTACCCTGTATTGATGATTTGTTTGACCAAGTAGGAGAGGATAAAATATTTTCAAAAGTAGACCTATAGTCAGGATACCTTCGGGTTAGGATTAAAGATGAAGACATTCATAAGATCACAACTTTTCAAACCAGATACAAGCACTATGAATCCGTAGTGGTACCCTTTGGTCTAACAAATGCACCTATGACATTTATATGTTTAATGAACAGTGTGTTAAGGACATTTTTAGATAAATTTGTGATTGTTTTCATAGATGACATCTTGATTTATTCGAAGACCAGAGCGGAGCATGAAGAGCACTTAAGATTGGTTTTACAAACACTAAGAGAACATCAATTGTATGTAAATTCAGTAAATGTGAACTCTATCAAGATAAAGTGCAGTATTTAGGAAATATGATTTCAAGAGAAGGGATTTCAGTTGACCCTGAAAAGGTCAAAGCCATTATAGAATGGTCAGTTTCGAAGGATGTCTCATATGTGCGATCCTTTAAGGGTATTATAGGATATTATTGTAAGTTTATTCATGGGTTTTCAAAGTTATCTTATCCAATATCCTCTTTACATAACAAGAGTATCATATTTAAAAGGACTAAGAAGTGTCAGGAAAGTTTTGAAAAACTAAAACAATTATTAACCACCACACCTATTTTAAGGGTAACAAATCCACATAAAGACTTTGTGGTGTGTACAAATGCTTCAAAGGAAGGATTAGGGGGATTATTAATGCAGGATGGGTATGTAATTACATACGAATCAAGGAAACTAAAGTCTCATGAATATATACACCTCATGATTTAGAATTTACTGCTATTGTGCATACTCTAAAAATGTGGCAACATTATCTGTTAGGAAATAAGTTCTTGTTGAAAACAGACAATGTTAGTCTTAAGCACTTGTTCAACTAGAAACATTTGAATGCAAGACAAGATAGATTCATGGATTTTCTAAGTGGGTATGATTTTGAAATAGAACACATCAAAGGAAAATAAAATAAGGTACCATATGCACTTAGTAGGAAGGTAAATGCAATTTTTAGCAGTAATGTACAATCTAATTTAAAGTGGAAAATTATAAAACAACTGAAAAAGATGAGAATTACATAAAAATTCAATAAAATTGTCCAAATAGTAAGTCAAATGAAGAAGAAACAAAGTTCAATTGTAATCATGAAGGTTTGGTTATGTATAAAAATAGAATTTATGTTCTAGATAACACAAAACTGAAGAATTTAATATTAATGAAAATACATAAGAAGCCTTATTCTTGACACCCAGGTAATTAAAACACCATCACAACCTTAAAGAAAGAATATTTTTGTCTAGGAATGAAATCAAAAGTAGCAGAATATTTGGCTAAATGTCTAGAGTGCCAGCAAGTTAAGGATGAGAACCATCACCCAGTGGATCTACTGCAACCTATACCCATTCATGAGTGGAAATGGGAAGTGATTAGTATGGAATTTATTACGGGTTTACCTACAACTAGGAAACAAAATGACTCTATAATGGTAGTAATAGATAAACTTGCCAAAGTTGCACATTTTAGTCTTGTAAAATCTACTCACAAGGCCATAAATATTGCAGATATTTTTATGAAATATATTTTCAGAATGCATGGCTTACCCAAAAAAATAATCTCAAACAAAGACACCAAGTTTACCTCCAACTTCTGGAAGACCTTGTTTAGTGGTCTGGACACACAACTGAGTTTTATCACCACTTATCATCCTCAAACTAAAGGTCAGACCGAAATGAGTAACCACATTGTACAAGATATGTTGTGAATGTATTTTATGGATTGCCCGACAAAGTGGGAGTATTATATTCATCTATTTGAGTTTGCATACAATAATAGTTAGCAATCTTCTTTAAAACTAAGTCCTTTTGAAGTTTCATATGGAAGAACGTGTCGAACCTCTGTGAGTTGGGACAGTCCAGTTAATAGAATCATTCTAGGACCCTGACATGCTAAAAGAAATGGAAATTATTGTTCAGAAAGAAAAACAGAACTTGAAAAGTGCACATGATAGGAAAAAGAGTTACGTATATTTAAAAAGGACACATACAAAATTTAATAGTGGAGATCATGTTTACCTAAAAGTAAATTCCTAGAACATTTCATTTAAACTGGGAAAAAGTTCTAAGTTGCCACCACATTATTGTGGGCCTTTTGAAGTGTTTGCCAAAGTAGGACCAATAGCCTACCAACTTACACTACCAACCAATCTAAAATTACACAATGTATTTCATGTTTCATTGTTAAAAAAATATGTGCATGATGTAATACATATTGTTAATTGGAATGTGATCCAGGTGGAACCAGAAGTTGAGTTCCAGGTCGAACTGCTATGGCGCATTCTCAATAGGAAGGAAAATTTATTGCGGAACATAGCCACCGCCCAAGTTAAAGTGCAGTGGAGGCACTTTTTTCTTGAGGCGACCACTTGGGAAATGGAAGAAGCTATGAGGAAATCTTATCCATTGTTGTTCTAGAGATGAGATGCTCAGATGGAAACACCGAGGATGGTGTTCAGTTCAAGGGGAGAAGGATGTAATATCCCTACATTTTAAATATTTAAATAATTTTGAATAATTGCAATATTGGACTATTATGTTGAGGAAGACTTAAATTGAACATTATATCATCATACACATTGGATGATGAAAAATATTTGTGTAAATATTGTTTTATATATTTATTTTATTTTACTAGAGACAAATTGATGAGAGTATCCAGTTATAAAAGAGTAATTATTTATTCCATGGGAGAGTGAAAAGGGATAAAAACCACCAGGGTAAATATTGTCCATGAGGACAAGTGTAAACCTACTCCCAAAGATGTGGGATGTGAGGGAAAAACTATCACAAGGTTAGGCCAAGATTCCCTAAGGTTAGGGATGAGGATAACTTGAAAATAAAGACCTAAGCAAGCTATTATCCTTCTTGGTAAAACATGAGGAGAAACAAGTGTAGAGGAGAAAGGATGATGTTGAGTACTTTTGCAGGAATTGAACTGGATGGTTTTGAGAAAGAGTCAAGTTATAGAATTTACCTGGAGAAGGTTATTGAAATTTCCAGTCTCAATGGAATAAAGAATTAGGCTCGGGGGTGATAGGAGCAAGTAATTTAACTTCTCTGGTCTATGGTTGGGAGAAACTGGATTCTCTCCTCAGTTTGTCCCTAGTATTTATTTTTTACTCATATATGTTTCTTTACCTTTATTTAATTATATTGTTGTTGCTAATGGTTGTTGATGATTACAGTAGTAGATAGTTGTAAAGATTATATTCTGGTTTGAGGAATAATCTGTGTTTATTTTCTAGCAACTAAAGAATTTTGGTGTAATATTTGTTCTATAGAAAATAATTTGATAATAGACATATAAATAAATCAAAGAATAGAGAGCCAATACCATTCTTCTACAAACAAAGAAAGTATTCAAGTGTATCCATTTATTATTTGCAAATGCAAGATTTATTTCTAAGTCTGAATGTAGTAAACAAAATAGATAAAAAAATCTTTCTTTTGAAGAATGGAAAGCATTGCTCAACAATTACTTCATACTTTAAATTAAGAAACTAATAATTTATTTTTAAGATACATATCGAGACAAAATTCATAACAACAATGAAAGAACTTTGAAATACAATTATTTGAATAACCCTGGAATCCCTAGTAAGAATATTATTGATATTTTGAAGACATAAATATATACACGCAAAGAATATATAATAGAAATTATTTCTTAAACTTTAAAAGAAAAAATAAACCCTAGTGTTTCACATGAATATGTTAGTAATTGAAATGATTTAAGAAAAAGAAACCACAGTTTCATAATATAGCTCTTGCTTACCATAAATAAGGTTTAAAATTCTTAAAGCCCAAAATGATAGTATGGCCATGAAAATAATTCTCAAATACTATTATGTAAATAAGGAGAATAGAGGCGATTTAAAAGAACACTCTAGTAAAAAAATAAGGAAGTTGAAGCACGACGAGCTTGGCTTCTTAAGAGAAGTAAACCACGTATATTACATAACCCAAGTTGTGTATCATAGTGCAAGATGCACTAAAAGTCAGATTGAGTTGGTGAACTATTAATGGCGCGAAGCCTAGTCACAGTGATAACCCAAGTTAACACCATGTTAAATTAATTAAAAATCATAGTCAACAATGAGTGAGAGGAGTAATGGTGTAATGAATCTTAAATGCTATATTATAGGAATATACGATGTATACCAGATGGCGATATGTGGAATATGTACCTATATCGAGAGTAGGCTTTACGGAAGACAGGTGATGTGTTGTTGAATCAACCATAATATCTACACATATCACTGGTCACCATTGTGTGTGTTAAACCATACTATTAATATAGTTGATTTGATTAGTATAGTATATAAGCTAAGACCAGAGATTATATCCGTCATCGTTACTATTTGCTTGGTATGGTTTTTAATTAGTCAAACATTAATACTATAAATGTATAGAAATTCTATATTAAATGTTAATTCCATAAGGCCTTGTGGGAATAATGGAAATGTAGTATAGTTAGTATATGTGATGAATAGACTACAATATACATATATACGAATGTGAACCATTTACATATGTATATATAATGGGTCTATTCAGAAACTAGTTTAATTATATTTGCAAGACGAAATATGTACTTAAAACAAATAAAGAAGAGTATGTATATACCTTGAAATAACCCATATCACCTAATGGTGATAATCACAATAACAATGGACTTGACACATATTAAAGTTGGTGAAAGAGTCTTTAACCTGTCATGAAGACGCCATGACGTTTATAAATATGAAAACGAAGAAATCTTGGTAATAAACATACAATTTTGATGCCAAATATTATACACACACACAAGAACCACATATGGGAAATTGTTAAAAAAATATTAGTGTTAGGAGACGTTACAGTATTCGTCCAAACATTTGAAGGGGAGGTGAGAACCTGGTTTAGGGGACTCCCTCCAAATTCTTTAGATTCTCGGGATGCATTAGAAACTGCTTTCCTTAGGCAGTGAGGAGAGAAGAAGGACCATTTGTATTATTTCACTGAGTTCGGAAGTTTAAAAAAAAAAATTAATAAATCTATCTCAAACTTTATTAAACGATTTAATAAACTTTACAAAAAATCCCAACAGATGTTAAACCTTCACAAATAGCTGCAAAAGTTACTTTTGGAGGTTCTTTTGATCTTGATTTTTCCTTGTTGTAGAGAGAAAGGAGATCCACAACTTTATAAAACATTCAAGATGATGCAGTGGAAATTGAGTCTAATATGATCGCTTCAGGAAAGACCAACATTAAAACTAAAACTGGTGTAAGAGAATATAGAAAACCAAAAGAACGGTCTGGACCATCAGGAACATCCAAAAATATTCAGGATAGTAAAATTGAAGAGATGTTCAAAAGCATTAAAGACTTGTCCAATAAATTAGCCAGGATGGAAGTTGAAAGAAGAAGGCCCAAGGGAGATAGGAATGCAAATCAATTCATAAGACAGTTTAACAATCCTCCTCAGTTTCTTAAAAGAGAGAACCAAAATAATGAACAACCAATTCAGGCTCCTTTAAAAACTGAAAACATGTTAGATGATACTATTGAAGAAGGAGAATTTGAAGATGTTGATGAAGAAATTAATAATTTAGAAGGTGAACTTTCATAAACATGTGACCCAAGACAAATATGAGAAATCCTTAAATTTTAATGAAAAGGATAATCATGATCAAATTGATATACAATCATCTCAATATAAGATTTTATCATATTTATTACAAGATGAACTACATAAAAAATATGATCTTAGGCCCAAACAAAATGCAAACAAAGCAAATGAACAAAATCAACCTAAAAAAATTATTACAAAGGATAAATCTAAAGAGGCTTTTGCTTCTAATTAAAAAATTGATCAGCAATCTACTAAAAGAATGGAAAGTGAACAAAGGGAATTAGCAAATCTTAGCAATACCTTTGATTTAGAATATGAGCTAAGTAAGATTAAAATCCATGTTCCTTTAATTGAATTAGCAAATAATCCTTTGTATCAAAAACAAGTTTCAAAAATTATTGATTGTTCAGTTCCTACAATACAAGATTATACAATTAATTTACAAGAGGAACACCCTACTATAATGTTTGGTCCACATATTGAAGAAAGAGGAGATTCAATAGCATTATTTTATGTCACTCTGATTGTTCATGATCATTTGTTACACAATTGTATGCTTGATTCATGAGAATCTCACAACCTTATGCCAAAATCAATCATGGAAAAATTAGGACTGGAAATAACTAGACCTTACCAAGATCTTTATTCATTTGATTCTAGGAAAGTTAAATGCTTAGGAATGATTAACAACCTAGTAGTCAATCTTGCACAAATTCTAGGAAAAATTATAACGATTGATGTAGTTATTGTTGATGTACCTCCTAATTATGGTATGTTGTTGTCAATATCATGGTGTGTGAAATTGGGTGTATCATTACAATTAGACATGAATTATGAAACTATCCCAATTTTTGGAGGTGAATTTAGAAGACTATATGTGGAAACAAAATTGGCATACATGGTTAATGATCCAAAACATCCCCAAAACTATCCAATTTATTGTTAAGATAAAGACTTGGGATCTTGTATTTTATTTGTAAATACTGAATCTGAAATCTTTATAGAAAATGTTAATATTACTTTGGATGAAAATAAGCCTGAAGAGGGAATGTGGAAAATGTACTTTAATGGAGCTTCCTCTTGGGAAGGATCTGGAGTTGGTGTCTTGTTTGTATCACCTTCAGGTAATAAAACTATTCCATTCTCTTTCAGGTTATAGTTTGAGATTGATTCTACAAATAAAGTTTGTGAATGTGAAGCTTTGCTTTTAGTTTTGGAAATAACAAGAAAATTTAAAATTAAACATTTGGTAGTTTATGGTGATGTTGAATTGATCGTCCAAAAGGTTAAACAAATTTATCAAGCAAAACATCCTAGGATGAGAGCTTACAAAAATTGTATACGCGATCTAATTGAAAACTTATTTCTATCCTTTAATATTCATTCCATACCAAGAATTCATAATCAACAAGCAGATTCCTTGGCAATTGCAGCTAGGAGCTTTAGACCACCTAATGTTCCAAAAGTAAAATATGAAATAGAAATAAGACATAGACATTCTATTCTTGGCATTGTTAAACATTGGTAGGTTTTTGAGGATGATCAACAAATAAAACATTTTTTGGAAATTACAGAAGAGTTCTATGCAACACACATCGATCAAGAAGATCAAAATGATAAGTATTGGTTGCAAATGAAAATCAAACAAAAGAACAATTTCAAAATATGATTGTGAATTATAAAATGTTATTATTAAAAAAAATATATATTCCTAAGGGTTTGATACCTTTAGAAAGGCTTTTTGATCAGAATGATATTTCTATAAAACCCTTTGTACAACCACAATTAGATGAAATGGAAGATTGTAATATTGGTACAAAACATAATCCTAAATGCATAAAACTTTCAAAGTACTTGTTTTTTGAATATAAACAAAGGTATTTGGAATTATTTAACTGAAAGCTCAATATACTCCTAGAGCCAATAATTAGCAGCCATGTTTCTTTAAACGGTGCAGTTGTGTTGTGATTTATAGGAGCTTCCTCTTGGGAAGGATCTGGAGCTGGTGTCTTTTTTGTATCACCTTCAGGTAATAAACCTATTCCATTCTCTTTCAGGTTATAGTTTGAGACTGATTCTACAAATAATGTTTGTGAATATGAAGCTTTGCTTTTGGTTTTGGAAATAACAAGAAAAAATAAAATTGAACATTTGGTAGTTTATGGTGATGTTGAATTGATCGTCCAACAAGATAGACAAATTTATCAATAAAAACATCTTAGGATGAGAGCTTACAAAAATTGTGTATGGGATCTAATTGAAAACTTCTTTATATCCTTTAATATTCATTCCATACCAAGAATTCATAACCAACAAGCTGATTCTTTGGAAATTGCAGCTAGGAGCTTTAGACCACATAGTGTTCCAAAAGTAAAATATGAAATAGAAATAAGACATAGACATTCTATTCTTGGCAATGTTAAACATTGGTAGGCTTTTGAGGATGATCAACAAATAAAACAATTTTTGGAAATTACAGAAGAGTTCTATGCAACACACATCGATCAAGAAGATCAAAATGATAATTACTGGTTGCAAAATGAAACTCAAACAAAAGAACAATTTTAAAATATGATTGTGAATCATAAAATGTTATTATTAAAAAAAAATCAAAATCATAAGTGTTTGATACTTTTAGAAAGGTTTTTTTATTAAAATGATATTTCTATAAAACCCTTTGTACAACCACAATTAGATGCAATGGAAGATTGTAATATTGGTACAAAACATAATCCTAAATGCATAAAACTTTGGAAGATTGTAATATTGGTACAAAACATAATCCTAAATGCATAAAACTTTCAAAGTACTTACATGTTGAATATAAACAAAGGTATTTGGAATTATTTAAGGAATACATAATTTTTTTTGCTTGGTCGTATCAAGATCTTAAAACTTATGACACTAGCATTATACAACATAAAATTCCTTTAAAACTTGGTTCACAACCTTTTAAACAAAAACTTAGGCAAGCAAATCTCACCTTACTCCTAGTAATTGAGAAAGAACTTAAGAAATTATTGGATGCAAAAATTATAGTGCCTCTTAGATATTCAGTCTGGGTAGCCAATTTAGTCCTAGTTAAGAAGAAGAATGGGGAAATAAGACTTTGTGTTGACTTTATGAATCTCAATAAATCATCTCTAAAAGATAACTATCCACTTCCAAAAATGGATCATATTTTATAGAGAGTTGTGGGAGCCAACAAAATCTCAATGATTGATGGATTTTCGAGGTATATCCATATTGCAGTTCATGAAGATGACAGGGAAAATATTGATTTCACTACGCCACATGGAAATTTCATGTATGACAAAATGCCTTTTGGTCTGATGAATGCAAGAGCTACTTTTCAAAGAGATTTAACATTCATTGGTGAAAAGGATAAATTTGTTGTAATTTACTTAGATGATTTAAATGGTTTTTTTTTTTTTTTGATGAAAATCATCTAATACATCTAAAACAAACTTTTGAAAAATCCAAAAAAAATGGTTTATCGTTAAATCCTAAAAAATATCATTTTGCAATGCAGGAAGGAAAACTACTTGGTCATATTGTTTCAAAGGAGGGAATAAAAATTGATCCAAAAATAGCTGAAGCAATTGAAGGAATAAGCTTAACTAGAAATAAAAAATAAATTCCATCATTTTTAGGCGAGATAAATTTTTTGAGGATATTTATTTCTAATTTTACAGAAATTGTAAGAGATTTGATAGATATGATAAAGAAAGACAATGAAGTAAGGTGGACCGTAGAGGCAAAATATTCCTTTCAACAAATCAAGAAAGCATTAGGAGATGCACCATTTTTTGTAAGCCCTAACTATTCAAAAGCATTTCTTGTATTTTCCTTTGCCTACGAAAATACCATAGTTGTTGTTCTTTTACAGAAAAATGATGAGAATTTTGAACAACCAATTGCCTTTTTCAGTAAAAGTCTAAGGGATTCAGAATTGAAATTTAATATGTTAGAAAAAAAAATTATGCAATGGTTAAAGATTTAAAATATTTTAGAACTTATATTTTACACTCCAAAATAATTGCATTTGTTCCGAACAGCACCGAAAATAAATTATGAGTCAACCAAATAGTGATGGAAGCGGAGCTAATTGGTTGGCCAAGATTCAGGAATACAATCTTGAAATAAATGCCACTAAATTAATTAAAGGTCAAGGTCTAGCAAAATTATTGGTTGAATCTAATTGTGGAGTTCTTGGAATTAATCTCATCTCATCAACCCCTAAAAATTATATACTAGAGTTGGAGGAAATAAATGCACAACAACATTTAAATAAGGTAAATGAGAAATTTTCTTCTTCATCTTGGTGTAAAGATATTGTTGTCTATTTACAAACACTTCAATGACCATCAAATTTAAGTCCAGCTAAAGCTAGAATTGTTAAGTTGCAAGCCATTAAATATTGCATTATACTAGATAAACTTTTTTGGAAAGACCCTTTGGGTTTTCTCCTAAACTGTCTTGTTGAAAATAAAACTGAAAGGATTATAGATGAGTTTCATAAATGAATTTGTCGAGGGCATCATACATGGAGGGTTACAACTTACAAAATCTTAAGGGATGGATATTATTGGCGTAAATTATTTTCTTATGTAAACACAAAAGTCGGATCTTGTAAATAATGTCATTTTTTTGCTAGAAAATATAAATTACCTTCTTTACTATTAGTTCCAATAAAAGCTGAAACACCATTTCAACAATGGGATATTTATTTCATAGGTGAAATTCATCCTTCGTCTAGTGCTTAACATAAGTGAATTTTAACTGCAACAGACTATTTTACTAAATGGGTGGAAGCAATTCCAACCAGATTTGTCATTGATGCAGTTGTGATTAATTTCCTTGAAGAAAAATATTTTAGCTAGATTTGGTTGTCTAAGAAAAATCATAATTGATATTTCTCAAGAATTTAAATCTATTGCAATGATTAATTTTTGTCAGAAATATAATATAATTCTTAGACATTCTAATGCATATTATTCTCAAGGCAATGGACTAACAAAATCTTCAAATAAAAGTTTAATGAAAATTATTAAAAGGTTATGACTGACAACAAGAAAGCTTGGCATTCTCATTTGAAGTATGCTCTTTGGGAAAACATAATCAGTATAAAAATATCAACATGTACTTCTCCTTATCAGTTAGTTTATGGTGTGGATGCAATTATACCTATTAATCTTGCTTTGATTGTCATGAAATTATTTTAGGAAGTTGGAGAGGAGCCAAATGATCTGACAAGGAGAATCAACCAAATTATTAAAGTTCAACAAACTAGAGAGCAATTCAATGAAAAGATTTAGGAGTATCATGACAAAATGAAGACTATTTTTGATAGAAGAGCAAAAGAAAGAAATTGTATTCCTGGTGATCTTGTATTAATATGGAACAGTAGAAGGGAAGAACGTGGAAAACATGGAAAATTTGATAGCTTCTGGTTTGGAACGTACAAAGTTGTAGCAGTTGAAGGAACAAATTCTTTCTCTCTTCAAAATCTTGATGGTGAAATATTGGAATTACTTGTTAATGGGCGATATTTAAAGCATTTTATTTATTACTTAATTTTTATTTTATTTTTCCATTGTAGATATTGGTTTAGATTGGATTGACATTGACAATTTGATTTTATTCTTTCAAAGCCTTTTGTGTTAAGAACTCATTTGTTTTTAATTACAACCCAATTATGGCTAATTGAGTGTTATTTCTTTCCCAAGTAATAAATTTCTTCAAACTAATAGTAATTTACAGTTGAAGAATTTAATTTTGTTATGTTTTGTAATCAATTAGAAGTGTGCTTTGATATTTTTCAAAATTAGTTTCAGTTTTTTTTGTTTTGAATAAATGAAGCTAAACTTTTCTATCTTACTCAAATCTTTATAGAAATGATAGATCTAGTCAATAGAATTTAAAACTTAAACATGTTATTTTTATAAGATTGGTGAAAAATTTTATTCATTTCTTTATTTTGATCGAAAAAATATGTTTAGGGTAATCTTTTGAAAATTAAGCTTTGATATTAGACTATAGTTGACTATTTTTATCAAGGTTAAAGTTTAACCATAAATTAAAACATATAATTCTACCAATTAGAAAAGGTATGGTTAGAATTGAGGGAAAATTAATCTCGGAGTATTCTTTAACATGTAGGCAGTCCTACTTTATCTTATAACAAAAAAAGATATCATCCCTTGTGTTATTTAACACATTGATTTCCCCCACTTTAGCGTGATTAAATTAAATATATAAAAGAGAGATGGTGAAAGGAAATCCAGTAATGATTTCCCCCATCTTGTTCAAAAGAGTTGATGAAAGGAAATTCAAAAATGATTGCCCTCATCTCAAATAAATGAAATTATAAAAATGAACTAGTGAAAGGAAATTCAATTTGGGGTATGCAGATAACTTCACATAGGTTGTGGATGCCTGCTGATAGTGAAGTAATGTCTGTGATATATGTAAAGGTTGTTTCTATGTACCTTTATTGTTACTATGTTATTATTTTTTTTCAGTGATTTTTGTATCCTGATCTGATTAGGTTTATCCAAAATAAATTTAAATATAATTTCAAAGCCTTGAGTTAAGACAAAATCAATTAGAAATCTAGTATTTTAAGATAAATTTAGATTGATTACTTTAGACAATTCTTGAGTAAATTTTAATAAGGAAATTTTTTCTTAACCTTTCTTGAAATCTTTATTCAAGCATGTATCATTTTTTCTTATTGAAATCTTTATCACTTCTTATATAAGATTTATCATAAAAGAAAGGATTTAGTTTTATATGTTTCTTTGAATAAATGTTTTAGAGAATAATGACTCGATTTCAAAATTATGAAGGAACTTGGACTGTATGCTCTCTAATGCCTCGCAGGGGGACACAATCCCCAGATGGAGCCTAATGTTGTCGATATAAGTGGAAATACATTGAATGTTATTGTTATATAATAAAATATTTCATTCAAAGGAAGCTACAACTTCCAAGTTCTTCATCTCTAATTGGAAGGAGGATCCAACCTAAAGGAAACTTGAACTCCTTATATTCTCTGGCAGCAAGAAAAATGAGGCTACAACCCCCTTTCCTTGCCCCTTCCTTCCACCCTTAAGTATAGATATATAAAAGAATCAATTTTTCATAATCACCATCAAACTAGAAATCAATTAATCACATAAACCTGGTCAAGATGCCAAGAGATGTTGTTGTTGCAATTCTAATCAAAATGGCTACAAACTTTGACCACTTAAATACTCGTGTGATAGATATTGGGAAATTGGCGGGGCCTCAGGTGATGAGGCTAGGTCTACCCGTGAGGGCCTCATGGGACACTTCTTTCTCAACCAGCTAGGGACTACTAAATTAGGGCCTTTCAGAAAAACCTCCTCGCACCTGTAACTCCAATATTCTTCACACCTACAACTCTGAGTTCTCCTGCTCCTTCGCTACTGATCTTTTTCTTAGAGATAATTAGCTTGGATGATTCAAATGAGAGGGTCTTCCATGTGTATTTATACCCTTCCAATCACTTCCTTTTCTAAATTCAAATCCGACCTATAACTTCTTATTTTGCAACATTTTTTCGTTAATTGACTTTAGGGTAGACCTGTAATTTCTTTTTTTCAATTCACATTGTCATATTCAAGAAGGCATATCTCCTCAACCCTGAGGAGCTACATGGAATGCCACATATCGTTGGAAATGAATTGATGAGGGATATCAATCCATGAAGATTATACATGCATTTGCAATGTCCTTCATGTTATTTTTCTTCAACCAATATGTGAGGCTTCTCAACTTCTTCTAGGGTTGAAATCAATGACAACCAATTTTCCAACGCCTTCCAGTGGTTAGACTATTTTCGAAGGAACTTCCTCTAATACCAATTATTTATCACACAATTATACTGAGAGGGGGGGGGGAATTACTATAAGACATTTTTTTTATTTTTTCAAACATAATAAAACAATTACATATGAGATCTATTAACTGGAGGACAACATAATATTTACGTGGAAACCCTTTTGGGAGAAAACCACAAAACTTATCTTTATAATTATTTGTAGGCACCAAATTACTGAAGACACCAATCCCCACTTGTACAAATCCTGGTAGGCACCAACCTACTCTTACCGATCTTTGTAGACACCAATCTACTGGAGACACCAATTCCCACCACTAAGCACTAACTTAGCAAGAGACACCAATATCGTACACATATTCGTAGACACCAATCCCCACTACTAAGAACCAGCTTAGAAATAGACACCAATCTACAGGAGACATCAATCCCCACCACTAAGAACCAACTTAGCAAGAGATATCAATCTTGTGTGAGTTGCACCAACCTTCACTAAGTATGCTTGTTACTTCTTCCTTCACCAGGTATTCTCACTACTTATGCCTTCATCAGGTCTAATAATTGCTTCAGTCTTCATCAATTTTGCTCACTACTTCTACCTTTACTATGTTTAACCAAAATTTGAATTTTCAAATGGAAACTTTCCCAAATCTTATTGTTTTGGATATCTTTCCAAGAACGAAATTGTACATAATGCCACATATCCAATTTTGTAAATATGATTATGAAATATTTACCTAAGGTACTTTTGTATGTCTCCTCTATTCTATGAAATTTTTACATCCCGAAGTCCCAGAAAACAAGTTATAGTGAAAATGTCAAACTGACTTGTTTGAAATTGATCTCAAGACCATTATGAAACCCTAACTTCCATAAAGAATATCTCAAAAAGTACAAGGAACCAACATCTGAAAATTTTAACTGATGTACTCATGTATGTCCTTTATTTTGTAAAAATTTCACAGTCTAAAGAGTCCCAAAAAATAAGTTATAGTGGAAATTCCAAACTCGCATGTTTGAAACTTATTTCAGGAGCATTCAGGAACCCTAACTTCCACAGGGAATATATCCGAAAGTATAGAAAAATAAAATCTTAAAATTATACCACATGTACACCAAGAGATCTAATCCATCTATCAATTTTTTTAAGGTCTGAAACATCCCATCAAATAAGTTATAATGAAAGTGCCAAGTTGACCCGTTTGAAATTGATTTCAGCAGCATTTAGGAACCTTAACATCCATAGGGAATATATCTAAAAGTATAGTGAACCAGGATCTAAAATTTTTACA
Organism: Picea engelmannii; assembly: GCA_009831015.1. Classification (NCBI taxonomy): domain Eukaryota; kingdom Viridiplantae; phylum Streptophyta; class Pinopsida; order Pinales; family Pinaceae; genus Picea; species Picea engelmannii. The sequence continues at coordinate 6,041,779 of ML776581.1, forward strand.
ACATGTACACAAATATCCCTCCTCCATATTTAAATAATTTAAAGGTATAAAACATCTCAGAAAATAAGTTATTGACAAAGTTCCAAGATGACCTATTTGAAATGGATTCCAGGAGCATTCAGGAACCTTAACTTCCACAAGGCACATCTCTGAAAGTATAGTGAACCAGCATATGAATTTTTTACCAAATGTACACCTAGATATCTCCCCCATCTCTACAAAATTTTAAGGTCTAAAACTTCCCTTAAAAAAAGTTATCACAAAAAATTCAAGATGACCTTAAATTGATTTCTCAACTCTTCCTTTTTGGAATGATATCCAACCTTTGCTCATCCATTTTTACACACGACTTTCTCTCAATACTTTCTCTTTTTATAATTTTTGTAACCCTTAATGAAGGGGCATTTCCATTAATTAAATAATTAATTTCCAATACCATGTGAAAATACCTCAAATACCATGGGAAAATACCCCAAACCCGTGGCTTTGAAACCACCATTCACTTTTTTTACTTTTTCACATGCACCCCTTTTTTTAATATACTCGTAAACCTATATATATATATCATTCTCGAAAATGTTGTGTGTATTGTAATGTTGTAATATGACATTAATTACATCATTATTCATTTAACATCAATGAAAATAATTCCAACAAGAACATACAGAATGTACCTTGGAATGTAGGATGTAGAATCTTATCCCACAAGTTGTGAGAAAATCCAAGGAAAATCCCAGTATGGCTCAGATAACAGGCATATGTTAATATCAGTTGTATTGGTTGGAATTACAGAGGATGGTGCCAATAAGTGTCAAAATCCTTACTCTGGCACCTAAGTTTCTTGTTATCTAGTGATTTCCTTACACCAAATCAGGTTAGTAGCTCACAAAACAAAAATACACTACTGGAATATTCAACTCAAGTAAAGATAGCGGAAGCAATACTGGAAACCAACAATATTAACCATAATACACAAATATATTATGCCCATCAACTAAGATTATCATTCAAATAACTTCAAAGCTTACAAGGGATCACATACTTGCGATAATGGCCCACAAAGAAATACATAAAACCTCAGACAATACCTATAAACCCTAGCAATCACCTACGCTATTGTACGACCTTGCACTTTCATGCTTTTTGAGATGTACCCAAATTTCCTTAAGAAAAAATGAGTATACATGCCTTTCTCCACTAAGAACCACGTACATGCACTCAAATATTGTATGGAACTCTATACGGTGTGACCCTACTGTTGTGGTTCCAATCAGATGAAACCCACTTGCGACTACCTCTATTTTGTCTTCTCCCTGACCTGATATCTAGATGGAAGTCCTTCTCTACCTATCCAAGATCTCCTTGAATCACAGTCCTTCATGATCCAACCCTTGATAAAAATTCCTTCTTTTCTCTCTCAAGTGTAAGCAAAAGTCCTTTGCTTCTACACTCTCGAATGACTCCACACTAGCAAAATTCCTTCTTCATTATCTTTGTGTGAAAAGTATATTCTCCTTTACCATAGCCTTACTTTTATAATCTTGAGTTATGAACTAACCCCGATCTCCAAAGTGATTGACAGTTGAGATCACTTCTCATCCCACTTGAGATCAATGGCTATTATTTAATTCACTAATGCTAATTAAAGAATTTCCTTAAAAAAAACTCAAATCTATAATAAAATCACTTTACTTTAATAATTCCTTTAATTAAAGTAAAGTATTAAGGTAGAAGATTTGGATGACTTACACATGTCTAGACACTTAAACCTATGCAGAAATACATGTATAATGCTACCAAACATCAACAAGAATTCCTTCAACAAGTTCATTCTACTACCTTGGACATCCAGAAATGAGTCACCATATGGAAGCCTAAGAACTTTATTTGGAATGGGGAGTCATAGCATTTTCCTGAATACATTAATAGAATGGGATTCCTCCCTTAACAAAAATTTGAATCATCTTATGCTTCGAGTCAAGTCTACTTATGCACCAAGAAACTAACTCTCTAAAATCAAAAGCTTTAGGCATGCAACCATCCTTGGCTAGACCAATTGTCCAAATCTTATTAGTGATTTTCTACTCAGGAGTGAGGTTGGAATACCACTAACAAGTTGTCAACCACTAAAAACATTTGTTCTGGCGAGCGAGGGAATTGACAATATCTCCGCAAAAAGGTTCCTTTTTTTTATAGTTGTCATATTTCCCACTCTTTCCAATACACTTTGATATATTTGAAGGTTATTAATATGAATTATGGAGCTTAATTGATAGAGGATAATATCATTAATAGTTCTTAATGAAACATCCTTTCAATATGTACACTTTCCTTCAGAATGCATGCAAACTATTAATAATAAGTATCCTTCATAAGCAAGTGATATTTTGGAAAACGCGACAATTAAGCCTGATTTACTTATGATAATTCTCTTTTCCTTTTGAATCGAGACATCATAAATGCACCATAAATTACCGTGAGAATGAAAATCGTGAAAGGTTACCTAGTGAGAAATACACTATGTATGGGACATTTAGTGTGGTAGGAATGTGGAGAGACAAACTTTGCAGAGTGATTCATGCAGAGAAATGAGTCATGTGGGAGGACTTAATGCAGAGAGAAAGTCATGTGGAGATGGCTTTGTGTCAATTTCTTTGCATGAGACATAATTCAAGAATTGACTAAGTATAGGGTTATGTGGTAGAAAGGGGAAGGGGTTAATAATTAATGCAGGAAAAGGTATTGTGAAGAAAAGTTAATGTAGAGGGGAAGTGTTTTAGAGAAATGGTAATGTCTTGAGTTCTCCACATAAAACATAACTCAAAATATAGAGTAAGAGTCAACTCATGCAGGAGAAGTAAAATGAATACATATGTGGAATGTGGAGAAATAGACTTGATGTGGAGTGCAAAGAATGAAATTAATGCTAGGCTTCTCTTCATAACACAAGTTAGAAAAGACTAAGTGTTGAAAGTGCATAGTTATCCTGTGAAGTAGCGCAGAAATATGGACTTGTGCAAGATGCGGCAGATTATGGATTGGGATGATAGGAGAACTCTTCCACATAGTATAACTTAGGAATAAAATACAAATTTGAGACATGAAAATGGACTTGATGCGGAGTGCAGAGAATGAATTTAATGCAAGGCTTCTTTGCATAACACAAGTTAGGAAATACTAAGTTTTGAAAGTGCATATTTATCCCATGAAGTAATGAAAAAATATAGACTTGTGCAGGATGTGGAGGATTATGGATTGGGATGATAGGAGAACTCTTCCACATAGTATAAATTAAGCATAAAATACAAGGTTGAGACATGAAAATGGATCAATATTTTGGCTTGAACTGTGGGTTGTTGAGAGCCTAGAAGGCTTTGATCATTGGGCATGGAGTCAAACAAAATTATTTAAAAATAATGGATATTAACCATGAATGTATAGAGATATCTATGGTACATTGGTCATTAAGAACCAATGGGATTATCAAATGAAAAATGTTTCAAATGTTGGCCATTTATAGGCAATTTTAGAAGTTCGCCAACCATGTCTTTTTTTAGGATAAATTGGACTCAGTGAAATAGTCAAAGTTGTTAGGTCAAAAATGGTGATTTCAAGAACATGTTATTAGTGACCCATGGCATTGAGCTCATGGATTACATGTACTTAAATCCTATAAAAGGCTCATGATACTCCATTGTAATGTCTCAAGAGTTGAGTGGTGAAGGCTCACTTGTTTAGGACAAGGAAATTGGTCATCTTGGATGGATTTGGCCAAGGGAAATAATAGATCTATTGTTGGTTGGTTTTTCCCATAAGGGTTTCCAGGGTAAATATCATGTGATTTATGTGTGTTGTTTCTATGATTTGAAATATTATTTTTCTCTCATATTTTTGTTTCCTAACAACAAGTATTAGAGCTATGGTTGAAAATGATGAAAATAAAGATGTGTTTGTTGAGTACAAAAAACCATGAGAGACTTAAATGTAGAGGATGAGTCGCATGTGCATGGTGAAGCCATGGGATTCAAGTGCATGTGCGTGTAGAGGGATTTAAAGTGAGCGGTGAAGGCTCACTTGGCTAGTTTGTCTTAGAGTGTTCAAAGAATATATGGCTTGGATGCTTGGATCTAATGGATGGATATGTTAGGTGTGATTGGATTTGTTTTCTGGTTGCAGATCCACCATCTACCAAGAAGTGAGCATCAAGAGCTAGAGGAATGACAAAGAGAGAGGATGGCAACATAAGTGTCGAGATAGCAAGAATGACAAAAAAAAATTGATAGAGTTGAATGTAAATGGGAATGGATCTAGGTAATATGGGGAGCATGCAATATTCCTAGATACCCTGAATTTGAGGGAGGTTTGGTCGGATTTGGTCATTGGAAACCCCAAGTAAATTTTAAAGGGGGGAATGTTAGAATAAACTTGACGCAGTGAAAGAGTCAAATTTGTTAGATCAAAAGTGGTGGTTTCAGGCACATGGTATTCGAGACCCGTTGTATTGAGGCCATGGATTACATCTAATGAAATCCTATAAGAGGCCCATGATACTCCATTGTAATGTGTCAAGAGTTGAGCGATGAAGGCTCACTTGGTCGGTGCGAGTACATTATTCGACTTGGTCGGATTTGGCCAAGGGAAATAACATGTCTATTGTTGGATGGTTTTTCCCATAAGGGTTTTTCCAGGGTAAATCTCGTGTGATTTATGTGTGTTTTTGCTATGATTTGAAATATTGTTTTTTCTCTCATATTTTTATTTCCTAACACATTTTAGCAAATATGAATTGAAATTGCAAATTTTCTCAATCTGATAAGGACCAATCCACAAGGCGTCAAACTTGGAGTAAAGAGATGGTTTCTGTTTATCCTTGGTCCATAATAAAACAAATTGGCCTTTACAAAAATCTTTAATTGTAGTACCTTGATCAAAGTATTTCTTCACTACCGCTTGATTTTTCTGTATATTCAACATTTCTTATTCTCTTTGCTCCTCCAATTGCATCAATTGATAAAAATGAGTTTGCAAAGGTGTGGTTACTTCTTCATCTTCAATTCATGTGGCTATGGCTAACGCATTTAATTCCAAATGTACTAGTAGTCTGGCATATTTTCCATAGATTAAAGAAAATGGAGAATGTCCAGTACTACTTTTTGGTGTGATTATGCTTTCCCACAAAGCATTAACAAGTTTTTTATGCCAATCTCTTTGGTTTGCAACAATTGTCTTCTTGAGGATTTGTATCAGAGATTTATTAATAGATTCGACCAATCCATTACCATGTGGATAGTAATTTGATGATTTTCCCATTATTATACCAAATTTTCCACAAAAAGTTGTGAACTTGGAACCAATGAATATGGAACCATTGTCAATAATGAATTTATCTGGAACATTGAATCTTGACAAATATTCTCTTCTAAAAAAAGGATCATTAGTTATGAACTAACTTCCTTTAATGTTATTGCTTCAGGCCATTTTGTAAATAAATCAGTTGTCGTTAATATATATGAATGGCCTTTGTTGTTATGATTTATGGGACCGATGACATGTAACCCCAATTGAGTAAAATGACTATCTACTACAATAGTTTTCAAAGGCATAGAAACTATTTTTATCTTACCTGAAAATATTTGGCATGGTAAGCATTTATTTACAAAAGCTTGTACATATCTGAATAAGGTGGGCCAATAAAAAAAACTATCTCTAATGATTCTATGTGATGTTAACATTGGAGAAAAATATCCACCAAACACACCTTCATGCATTTCCTTCAAAATATCAGCAGACTTTGAATGGTTGCGACATCTCCACAACATGCCATTAAAATTTATTTGAAATAAAACTTCACAATTGGTACAAAATAATTTGATTTCATTTTTAATGATCTTATTTCTTTTGTAGACATCCTAAGTGGAAACTGTCCAAATTTTAGATAAACAAATAATATCCTTGTAACATTCATATTTTTCCACCGTTTCATCTTGGATATAAATATGTATGTTCATACTAGAAGGATCAATGTTAGCCACTTCAATTCCACTCATTAGCTTGAATAATCCTTGACCTTTTACAACTTTTAGTGGCTTTATTTATATGTCCAAATATTTCAATTTGGCCAGCTAATTGGCCCATCTTCCTTCTCTAAGTTGTCAAGATAACATTATTTTGATAGGTGGATATGGTACATAAGCAATTACATGTGAAGTCTGGATATAAGTTATTTTTCCATAGGAGAATATTTCAATTCATATTCTTGTAAACATTTATTCATGAAAGAAATTGGATGTTCTTCCTTTGTGTCCTTCCTTTGGGTCAATACTATAGCAATAATTTCCTCCAAATAAAAAGAATATAAAATGAAATCTTTGTCAAAATCAGGGCTAACCAAAATTGGGGTAGTGGAGATTGTTGACTTTATATTTGAGAAAGGTTTTTGTGCTACAATAGTCTATTCAAAAAATTGATATTTCTTCAATAACTTATTTATTGGCTTAACAATTGAAGCATAATCTAGAACAAATATTCTAACAAAGTTTATTTTGTCAAAAAAGGACTAGATAGCTTTCCGACTTGTAGGAGGATTCAATTTGACTATGGCTATATATATACTTACAATGTCACCCAGTAATTTACCTTCTAAAATTGCAAACAAACATTCATTTGAGTCGAGGGATATGCCATATAATATGCATCGTTCAAAAAATTATTTAAGATGTTTAAAATGTTGTTCTCTTAGTTTTGAATAAATTTTTAGATCATCCTAATAATCCTCCATTGTTCTTCCTAACATATCACTACATGCATGATCAATGGATCTTTGGAAAGTCACGCCAGCATTCTTTTGGAATTACTAAGACAACTGAGAGGGGGGGTGAATTAGTTGTTATTGTGCTTAAACAATTTTATGCCTATTAAAATATTATTAACCTTCTCCAAGTGATCATCAAGATTATGCAAGACATGAACAACAGAAATAACAAACATCAATCACACATATGATATACACGGAGATAGATATTTCACGAGGAAACCCATGAAGGGAGAAAACCTCTTCTTCTTCAAATGATAGACAATATTTTAAGTTTTGTACATCATATTTATTTGAGCACCAACTCAAAATGAGGCTACAACCTCTTCTTTAACAAGATGCAACTTGCTGAGAGCACCAACTCTCTAGTTTCTCTAGCACCCACTAGAAGGAAGCACCAACTCCCTGAGTGTTCCAGCATCAACTGGATGGAAGCACCAACTTCCAGTCACACATGCACCAACTTGTATAATAGAGAACAATGGTTCTCCCTTGCACCACCCTACCACCCTGGTTTTTCTGGCTGCAACTAGATGGAAGCTACAACTCCCTGTGTTCAAGCACCCACTTGAAACTCTGAGGATAAAAGTCCTCCCTAGCACCACCCTACCACCCTGAAATATAAATCTTTTCTTTCTGAAAGTTATTACAGTGGTACAATATTTATCAATGGCTTACCAATCTCATCATTGTTTTGCTACACTCCTCTGCTCGGATGCATCAGTGTCTTGATGTTGCTCACATCTTCTTGTGCACACCCTGTTCATCTTCTCATCATCCTTTCATGCTCTGTGCTCCCTCTTCATGCTTTTCACTGCGTCTATAATCTTTCCTTTAGATCATGCACTTCATCACATGCTACACCCATGCATCTCACACCAAAAATCATACCAAATTCTCTATGCTACATCAGTTTCTCACACCAAGTGCTCTATGTGATCATCATTCCAACTCTTCTTCTTCTCTAGCAGTTATGTTGTAACTGTTCATCATCAATGCCTATTGTCCCAATATTCTTTGGCTTCTCTGGCAATTATCCTAAGGTTCTTCGGCTTCTTTGTCAATCGCAATTCTTCGTCTTCTCTAGCAATTACAGTTAGTCATTTTTCTAGCTTCGTTGGCTTCTAATCCCCTTCCTTCACATGACCATCGGTGGTGACCATACGCCTATTCAAAAGGCGCTTCACAATATTGGTCTAGTGAGCGCTAGCTCCCCTCTTTTTTTCGATATGCCCTTGGGCTATGAACTTCACATGACCACATGATTGTGGGCGTGTCCATAGGCGATTTAAGGGAAAACCCGCTTTTCGCCCTGCAATTCACTACAGAGCTCCATGTATGCCTTTGGTGATACCATGTTTTCTATTGCAGTCGGCTCACGAAAAATTAAGATCTGAGCATGTTCTGACCTCACAATGCGACAGGACTGTCAATCTCATGATCTTAATGGTGATCCTGAATGGATGATTCATATTTGATCTTTCACGATCTATAGATCAGATCCAACCTCCCTAAATCAACAGCTATGATGTATTTCGTGATCCGGGCTTCGAAAGTTTCAAATCTCAAACCCTTCTTTCTTCTGTATGCCAATATTCTAGAGTCGATGATCTGCGGACACTTGTCCTTATCAATCGATGAATCTGCCTCCACTCTAGAATTTTGATCTTTCAACCAGATCAATGGTTTTGCATCCCCGTTCTCGATCAACGGTCGAGATCTCCTTCGGGTCTCTGGACTTCTGAAATCTCAAATCCCAAACTTACGCTATGGATCAGATGGCCCAGATGCACTTCGAACGATCCAATGCTTGAGGTCTTCCTCGGACGATCCGAAGACTGAGATTTACTTCAGACGATCTGACGATTGAGAATTTATTTCAGCTCTCTGGACTTTAGAGATTTCAAATCTCAAACTGAAACTCTCGAAGTGATTTATCTGGAGTTTAACCCCCTCACATATTTAGACCCGAAACTAATGTTATTCATTGATCATGATCTTAGATCGATGGCTCGATTTGTATGCGATGTAGCTTTTCCTTGGTTTATATCCAACGGCCCTCCAACATTGATTATACTATCCTTCAACTTTAGAAAGATCTTACAGCTAACAAAAATTTGCATAGTTAAGATCTTAGATATTTTACTGTGTTTATCCTATCCTCCCACTTAATTTGATCCGACAGATGACGGGTATTCGGATAATCGAATTCTCAACCATTTGGCCCCGCTTATCATGTCCTTCCACTTAAAGTGATCCAACAGTCATGAAGACTCTCGAAGAAGATCCATGATCAAGGATGATTGTGGAACAACAACTTCTGAGTGATTTAATTCATCACCCAAGCTCCACAATTTGAAGTTGTGCATTTGTTGGTGAGTCAACCACAATCATCAATCTTTGAATCTATAAGATCTGGTGGTCTTGACTAATTGCGGGATTGGAAATAGCACGACATTTAATTCTCCTTTCGATCTCCACAATCTATTGTTTTCGTTGATCTAGCGGTTGTGCATCCAATGGTCATGACTTAATCTGACTTAATCTGATCGTTTGTTAGATCAACCACAATCGTCTATATTTGGGTTTATGATATCTAACGATCTAGACTGATTGCGGGATTAGAACTAGCGAGTTGTTTGATTATACTTTCTCTCTCTGCAATTCATCCATGACATTGATCTGGCTTTCAGATCCGATGGTCATGATCCTCCTCCTGAGCTACTTTGATCTCTGCATATTGTTCACTCCTCCTTCTAAGCTTATGCTTTTCCTGTTTTCCATCATCGTTGTTGTTATTTCCATCAATAAAAAGAACACTCTTCCTGTAAAACATGCCAACAATCTCCCCCTTTGGCATTGATGGCAACCTTGTAAGGTTGCACTATTCTACTTAAATCTCCAACTATAGCATCCAGACCACACCTTTTCTCCCCCTTTGACATCAATGTAAAAGAAAAAATGATCCCCCTGAGATTATCAGATATTCAACCAACACATACTCCCCCTGACAGGATGCACTCTCTCAGGTGAAAGAATGGATGAAACCTAGCTTCTGACAGAGATATTCAAATGGTGTCTTGGCTAGGGGTTTAGTAAAGATGTCTGCAATTTGTTTTGTGTAAGGAATATAATTCGATTGAACAGCTCTATTTGCAACCTGCTCTTTGAGAAAATGATACTTTATTGGTATATGTTTCGTATTTGAATGGAGAACATGATTCTTCGAGACACTAATGGCACTGGTGTTACCACAGTGGAGTGGAATGGGATCAGTATAAGTTACCTTCAAATCTGCAAGAGTTTGTATCATCCATAAGATCTGAGTGCAGAAAGTAGCAGCAGCAATGTACTCTGCCTATGTATTTTATAGTGAAATAGATCCATGCTTATTACTAAGCCATGCTACTAAAAAATCACCTAAGAAGAATGCACCTCCATTGGTTCTCTTTCACTCATCCAAACAGTTTTCCCAGTCAACATTTGAATAAGCAGTTAATTGTAAATTCTGATTTCTATGATACCAAAGACCATAAGTCATTATACCCTTCAAATATTTGAATATCCTCTTGACAGTTGTTAAATGACTTTGTTTAGGAGCAGACTGATAATGACTTACCATTCCAACAGCTTGCATTATATCAGGACGGGATGTTATGATGTACAGAAGATTTCCTATCATTGATTGATATGTTCTTTGATCAACATCAAGTGAAATATCATCTTTACTAAGCTTGCAACCAATCACCATAGGTGTACTAACAGGAGAGGAATCTTCCATCTTAAACCTCTTTAAAATCTCTTTCAAATATTTTTCTTGAGAGATAAATATCCCTGTATAACTCTGATTGATTCATAAACCAAGAAACTATGACAATTCTCCTATCACGGACATCTCAAACTCAATCTGCATTGAATTAGAAAACCACTGAATTGAAGGGTCATTAGTGCATACAAAAATAATGTCATCTACATAAACCAAAACAACTAATAAATCATCACCTTCAGACTTAATGTATAGATTATTGTCAACAATACCTTTCTTGAACCCTTTGTCTTGTAGAAATCTGTCCAGTCTATGATACCAGGCTCGTGGTGCCTATTTCAGTCCATATAATTCCTTTTTCAACTTACATACATAGTCAGGATTATCTGTCAGTGAAGATCCTTCAGGTTTCTCCACACATACATCTTCTTCTAGATCTCCAATAAGAAATGATGACTTAACATCCATCTGATATACTTTAAAGTTCTTATGACAGGCATAGTCAAGAAACATTATGATGGCTTCCAATCTTGCCACTGGTGCAAAGGCTTCATCAAAATCATGTCCTTCAACTTGTGCATAACCCTTATAGACCAATCTGGCTTTATTCCTAACAATTTTTCCTTGTTCATTCATTTTGTTCTTAAACACCCATTTGGAGCCAATTACATTCTTATTTGTAGGTCTAGGAACAAGATCCCAAGTATTGTTCTTCTCAATCTGATCCAGTTCATCATTCATTGATTTTAACCAATTTACATCTTTATTGGCTTCATCAAATTTCTTGGGTTCCACCATGCATATGAAGGCTATATGTGATTGCTCGGTGTCTTTGATTATCCTTCTCCTGGTTTGTACACGTTTGTCTTTCTCACCAATTATCTGACTTGCAGGATGATTCTTTTGAGTAATTCTGGAGGAAGGATTTGATGTTGTCTATTGATTTGAGTCTGCTTGAGTATTTGTATCTTCATCTGACTCAGAGTCTTCTTTTTCTGATTCTTGGACCTGTTCATCTTCAACTTCAACTATATCCTCTATTGTTGATTCAATATTTCTCACCTCTCTTACTGGGACTCCTTCCTAAACTTTATGTCAATGCAATCAACCAATTTATGTAGCCTCTTATTATAGCATCTGTATCCTTTACCATTTGTAGCATACCCTAATAAGATGCCTTCATCATCCCTGTCATCATACTTGCCAAGGTTTCATTATTATTCTTTATGTAGCACTTACTCCCAAAGACTTTGAAGTGTTTGATTGAAGCGGGTCTTCCATACCACAGTTCATAAGGTGTCTTGTCACTATGTGGTCTGAGGTGAGATTTGTTAATAATATGGTTTGTTGTGTGTATTGGTTCTACCCAGTAGGTTTGACCAATGTTCTTCTCATTCATCATTTACCTAGCTATTTTCTTAACTGTTATGTTTTGCATCTCAACTACTCCATTTTGATGTGGAGTTCCTAGGATTGTGTATTCTCTCTTGATCCCATGTTTATCACAGAATTCCTCAAAATCACTTGACATAAATTCTCCTCCTCTAATTGATCTTACAACCTTTAATCTATTGCCTATTTGATTCTCAGTTAAAGCCTTAAATATTTTAAATTTCTCAAATGCTTCAGCTTTTTCTTTGGGAAAAGAAACCCAAGTGAGTCTGGAGTAATCATCATTGATCAGCATGAAGTAGTTTTCCTTCCCTATGCCTTCATGTCTTGATGGTTCACATAAATCCATATGAACTAATTGGAGTGGTTTCTCTGTTGAAGTAGAGCTCTTGGATTTAAATTATGTCTTGGTTAGCTTTCCTACTTGGCAGGGTTTACACACAGAATCTTGTGGCTTTGATATTCTTGGAAGATCTTTTACTGCCTCAAGATTTTTGAGCTTGATTAAGTGGTCAAAGTTTAGATTTCCAAGTCTCCTATACCATAACCATATTTCATCATGTTTTCTTAGATGACACTCTTCTCTATCTTCTTTCAGCACATATACATTATTATTTGTCCTTATGACTTTAGCCACCACTTGTCCTGAGTTTACCGACTTTATCTTACAATCTTTGGAAGTGAACACCACTTCACATCCTATGTCACACATTTGACTTACACTAAGCAAATTATGTTTCAACCCATCTACAAGCAGAACATCCAGGGCTTTTCCTTTGCCATTAGTTAAACTCACCATCCCTTTACCCTTGATTTTACCTGGTTCATCATTTCCAAAGGTCACATTTCCTATTTTGCTTTTACTCATAGACAGAAACTTATCCTTGTCTCCAGTCATGTTCTTAGAACATCCATTGTCTATATACCAGGGGTCTTTTTGTTTTTGAGTTGAAAGTAGTAGACCACATTTTTCACTATCTTTCTTTTTCCATGTGCTGGCATTTCTAGCTAAGGGTTTTATCCTTGGATCTGCTTTGTAATTCTTCAAATGGCAGTTTGCAGCTTTGTGGCCGAAGTTATGACAGTTATAGATTTCGAGCTCAATGTTCAATAGGTCAAAGTGATTGGTGCAGATTTGTCTACTCATTGGTTGTTTAGTTTTATGTTGCAAAGATTGTTTGTTTCTTGATCTCCTCAAGTGCATGTCTCTAAACTTAATTTGACAATTTGCAATCTTATGACCAAAATTAGAGCAGTAAAAACAGTAACCATGGAAGAAATTTTTGGTACCGGAAGGATGGCCTTATTCTTGGCATTTGTTGCTCCATCTTCTGGTATCTTTTTCTTTTTTTATCAGGGATCATATTGTCTTTATTATCTTTTGGTGGCAGAGTACTCACATGGTCTGATTGTCTGTTGACTTGGAACTTGATCATATTTACTAACTCTTTTCTTTCGGGTTGTTCACTGCTTGAACCACTTACATAGCCTAAACCAGTCTTTAACAAAGGAGATATTTGTTTTCTCAGAATGTCATTTAGTTTTGTTGAGGCTTTAATGCTTGGAAGATTTTGGAGATACAATGCTTTAAACTTCTCCATCTCTTTTCTAGTTTTTACTACCTCTTCTTCCAAGGCTTCACATCTTGCCTTCTTTTCTGATAACTATTGTTTCAGAATGTCCTCTATTTTCTTTGCCTCTTATAATTCCACTTTTAGTAGGGCAAAGTCTTCAGCATCTTTTTTACTGTCTTTCTCAAACTGTATCAGCAATTGTTTTTGCTTTTTCTTCTTAAATCTGAATCTAGCAATTTCTTCTAGAGCACTGATCAATTCTCCTTCCAAGTCAACCACAGCTTCTTCATCATCAACATCACTTCTTGTGATTTTATTATCATAATCCTCTTTGGCCATAAGCATAAAGTCACTAATCTTATCTTCATAAGCAGAATCACTATCTGTGTCTCCTAAAGAGTCATCATTGTTTACACATAAACTTTTCTTTTTACTAAATCTCTTGGGTTTGTACTTATCTTCACCTTCAGCGTTATGTTCCTTCTTCTTGTGTGGACACTTAGATTCAAAGTGACCTATCTTTCCACAGTTAAAACATTTGAAGGGCAACTTGCCTTGGTACTTGTCTGGTCCTTTCTTTAGTCTTCTCACACATTTTGCTTCAATCTCACTAAGCTAATAATCCTCATTCTTATATGCTTTAAATGATGCTTCTTTAGAGGTGGGTTTATCTTTACCTATCCTCATTTCATAACCAGTCAGAGTTCCTAGGATTTGGTTAATAGACAAAGTTTTAAGATCATTCAGTTCTTCTATTGCAGAAACTTTTGGATTAAATCTATCGGGCAGAGATCTTAAAATCTTTTGAACTAAAAATGAGTCTTCAATCTTCTCACCAAGACCCTTCATGGCATTCACAAGCTCCTCAACTCTTAAAAAATATTTACTAATTGTTTCATCCTCATTTATCTTTAGTTGTTCAAATTTCAATCTATGTGTCTAAAGTTTGGCACCTTTTACTTTCTCATCTCCTTCATAATTGCTAATACGTTTATCCCACATTTCTTTGGTAGATTCAAGTTGCATGACCTTTACAAATTCAACTTCAGCAAGCCCACTCAAGATAGCATTCATTTCGTTAGCATTGAAGCTAAATTCTAGCTTGACATCCTTAGAAGCTAGTACAACTGGATTTACATAACCAGTCTCTACAACATCCCAAACATCAGCACCTAAGGCCATGATGTATGTTCTCATTCTAACCTTCCATAAGGAAAAATTTGTTTCATCAAACATAGGAGGCTTATTGTTTGAAGTTCCTTCATGTCTTGTCATGTTTAAGCTTAATGATCTACCTTTAAATAAAAGGAACTCTCTCTGATACCAATTGTTAGAATTACTAAGACAACTGAGAGGGGGGGGTGAATCAGTTGTTACTGTTCTTAAACAATTTTATGCCTATTAAAATATTATTAACTTTCTCCAAGTGATCATCAATATTATGCAAGACATGAATGGCATAAATAACAAACATCAATCACACATATGATATACACAGAGACAGATATTTCACGAGGAAACCCATAAAGGGAGAAAACCTCTTCTTCTTCGAATGATAGGCAGTCTTTTAAGTTTTGTACATCATTTTTATTTGAACACCAACTCAAAATGAGGTTGCAACCTCTTCTTTAACAAGTTGAAACTTGTTGAGACCACCAACTCTCTGGTTTCTCTAGCACCCACTAGAAGGAAGCACCAACTCCCTAAGTGTTCCAACACCAACTGGATGGAAGCACCAACTTCCAGTCACACAGGAACCAACCTGTATAACAAAGAACAATGGTTCTCCCTTACACCACCCTACCACCCTGTTTTTTCCGGCTGCAACCGGATGGAAGCTACAACAACCTGTGTTCAAGAACCCACTTGAAACTCTGAGGACAATAGTCCTCCCTAGCACCACCCTACCACCCTGAAATATAAATCTTTGCTTTATGAAAGTTATTACAATGATACAATATTTATCAATGGCTTACCAGTCTCATCATTGTTCTGCTACACTACTATGTTATGATGCATCAGTGTCTTTATGTTGCTCGCATCTTCTTGCACACACCCTATTCAGCTTCTCGTCAACCTTTCATGCTATGTGATCCCTCTTCATTATTTTCACTGTGTCTATAATATTTCCTTCAGATCATGCACTTCATCACATGCTACACCCATGCATCTCACACCAAAAAGAATACCAACTTCTCTGTGCTACATCAGTTTCTCACGCCAAGTGCTCTACGTGATCATCATTCCAACTCTTCGTCTTCTCTAGCAGTTATGTTATAACCGTTCATCATCAGTGCCTGTTGTCCCATGATTATGTGGCTTCTATGGAAGTTATCTTGAGGTTCTTTGGCTTCTCTGTCAATCACAATTCTTCATCTTCTCTGGCAGTTACAGTCGGTCATTTTTTTGGCTTCTTTGGCTTCTAATCCCCTTCCTTCACTTGACCACCAGCGGTGACCATACGCCTATTCAAAAGGAGCTTCGCGATCTTGGTCTAGCGAGCGCTAGCTCCCCTTTTTCTTTTGATATGACCTTGGGATATGAACTTCACGTGACCACATGATTGCGAGTGAATCCATAGGTGGTTTAAGGGCAACCTGCTTTTCACCCCACAATTAACTGCAGATCTTCATGTCTGCCTTTGGCGATACCATGGTTTTGATTGCAGCCTGCTCACAAAAAATTAAGATCTGAGCATGTTCTGAACCCGTAATGTAACGGGATCGTCGATATCATGATTTTGATGGTGATCCTAAATGGATGGTTTAGATTTGATGTTTCACAATCTACGGATAAAATCCAACCTCCCTAAATCATTGGTTGTGATTTATTTCATGATCCGGGCTTCGGGAGTTTCAAATATCAAACCCTACTATCTTTCGTATGCCAATCTTCCAGAAACAATGATCTGTGGAAACCTGTCCTTCTCAATCAATGGCTCTGCCTCCACTCCAAAATTTTGACCTTTCGACCAGATCAATGGTTCTGCGTTCCCTTTCTCGATCAATGGTCAAGATCTCCTTCGGGTCTCCAGACTTCTGAAATCTCAAATCTCAAACTTACGCTCTAGATCAGACGTCCTAGATGCACTTCGAACGATCCAATGCTAGAGGTATTATTTGGGCGATCTAACAACTGAGATTTACTTCAGACAATCCGATGGTCGAGAATGTATTTCGGCTCTCCAGACTTCAAAGATTTCAAATCTCAAACTGAAACTCTCGAAGTGATTTCTCCGGAGCTTAACCTCCTCACATATTTAGACCCAAAACTAATGTTGTTCTATGATCATGATCTTATATCGACGGCTCGATTTGTATGTGATGCATCTTTTCCTTGGTTTAGATCGAACAGCCCTCCAACATTGATTATACTATCCTTCCACTTTAGAAATATCTGACGGCTGACAAAAATTCTCATAGTTAAGATCTCAGGGATTTTACCGTTCTTAGCCTATCCTCCCACTTAATTTGATCCGACGGCTGATGGGTATTCGGATAATCGAATTCTCAACCATTTGGCCCTGCTTATCCTATCCTTCCACTTAAAGTGATCCAACGGTCATGAAGACTCTTGAAGTAGATCCACGATCAAGGATGATTGCGAAACAACAACTTGTGAGTGATTTAATTCATCACCCAAGCTCTGCAATTTGAAGTTGTGTGTTTGTTGGTGAGTCAATCACAATCATCGATCTTTGAAGCTATAAGATCTAACGGACTTGACTAATTGCAGGATTGGAAATAGCATGACATTTAATTTTCCTTTCGATATCTGCAATCTATCCCTTTCGTTGATCTGGCGGTTGCGCAACCGACGGTCACGACTTAATACAACTTAATCTGATCGTTTGTTAGATCAACCACAAACATCGATATTTGGGTTTATGAGATCTGACAATCTAGACCGATTGCGGGATGAGAACTAGCAAGTTGTTTGATTCTACTTTCGCTCTCTGCAATTCATCCATGTTGTTGATCTGGCTTGATTATTTGACGGTCACAATCCTCCTCCTGAGATGCTTTGATCTCTACATATTTTTCTCTCCTCCTCCTGATCTTATGCTTTTCCTGTTTTCCATCGTCGATGTTGTTCTTGCCATCAATGACAAGAAAATTGTTCCTGTAAAACATGCCAACACATTCATTATCCCAAAGATAATTCGAACATAGGAATATGTTCCCCAAGATATTGTAAAGGTTTTTATGTGCCTATCATCCACTGCTATGAGTACTTGATTGTAACCTGAAAATCCATCCAGCATAGACATTACTGTAGAGCCAATTATTTATTGTAATAACATTTCCATGTTTGTCAAATTATAATTATCCTTTAGGGATGCTTAGTTAAGATCTTGAAATTCAACACACAAGTGGATCTCTCCATTCTTCTTTCTAACCACCACTAGGTTAGAGATCCATTATGAATTTCTAACTTAAAAAATAATCCCAGCCTTTTCCATCTTTTCAAGCTCTAATTTGACCAAAAGCTTCAATTTAGAATTAATTACCCTTGACTTATGTCTGGCTAGCTTGGTGCCCTCCTTTAGTAGTATTACATGTTGAATGATGCTTTTGTCATATCATTTAAGATCATCATACATACATGCAAATTTATCTTGAAATTCTTTGAAAATCTTATTGTATTGTTCAACCTCATCCTTAGTACAAGTACTACCCAAATTTAAGAACTTCAACCTTTCTTGGGTTCAAATATTAACTTTCTGGGTATCTTGGAACTTCCTAAGTGAAGGTTATTCACTTGATTTAGCATTACATACTTGACCATATCTAGTAAAAATTGACTCCAAGATGACATGACTTTTTAAATGCTTTATGTGATTCGGGAATTCTGAATAATCAAAATACCTATGTTTTTCTGAGGCATTGTATTTTTTGGCATTTGTATCCATTATTTCTACCACCATAAGGAATTTAGCGATGTGTTCTTCATTTTCAAAAACTTGCCAAAAGTCCTAATTATCTTATACCAACGGACAAAAAATAATCTTGACCTAAAACGCATAATGGACTAAGGGTGAATCAAGATTGAACAATGAGGTTGAAACTGCAATTGAATCAACCTTTTGGTTCCTTTCTCTTAGTAAAAATATTATTTTAAAAGAATTGAAAGTTTGAATAAGGCCCTAGACACTTCTTGCATAATCCTTCAATCTTTCCTTCCCGATATTATACCTTTTCCAGACATGATTAACCATTAGCTTAGAGTCTTCAATCACTACAAGATCAGTGATTTCCATCTAGTGAGAAAGTGTCAATCCTTGCAATGATGCTTTGTACTCTACTTTATTATTCATACATTCAAATTTCAATCTAAATGCATGAGGATACAATCCTCCTTCAGGGGTTTTAAACACCACACCTACTCCGACTCTGAATCTAGAGGAGGCACCATAAAAAAAGAATTCCAAAATCCTTTGAATGGAGGACTGCCTTTCCTTTTAATGTCTATGTCTTTTTCACTCGTAATTTCCAAGACTAGAATCAATGTAATTCTCCATTGCCTCATTTTCCTTTTTCTTGAAATAAACATAAATCCTTTTCTCACGGATCACTTTGGTGAGACCTCCTTCTTTTTTTGGAAGCATCATGCAACTTCCATCATTCATTATATATCCTCCCAAGGAAAAACACCATTCTCTTCCAACAACTACACCATAATTTGTCGGTAAATCAACCACTATTATGGCAAACACAATCTTAATATATGGTGCAGAACTTATCCATGCACAAAAATTCTTAATTTCTCCATATGATAGTACTTTTCTTGAATCAATTGCATATATACTTTCACTAGTCTCATAATACTAGGTGGATTCTAAGCCAATAGCCTCCATTATAGAAAGCAACATGATATTGTTCATGGATCCACTATCCACCATGCAATTATGCAATATCAACTTGGGTATTTCCAAAGATATAAAGATGTGTTGTTACTAACTATTCACGACAACTGCCTCTAGTCTTGTATCATGTTTTTCTTCATTCCCTAACACCTTGAGTGAGTTATATTTTTGTTGGAGTATTTTTACCACTTCCAAGAATGGAAGAGTGGTATGTAATTTAGTTAAGTCATCAACAACATTCTAGGCCATTCTTGTAGAGCTTTCCACTTCACTAGTTCTGTAGGAGTTGAAAGCCACATCTTTGGGATTTATTTGAGGAGGAATAGTTCCTGATGTGGAAGGAATAGTTGGTCCATTTTAAAACACTTTGGATTTATCCATTTGTGGTGGATTTGGATTTTTTCCCTTTAAATTACTTATTTGTTCCTTGTTTTGGACCACGTTCTCTTGATGATGATGCTCTTTATCCAAATATTCATATTCTTTCATCCAATCTCCCTCTGTAAATGGAAATGTGCCATTTTCCATTTCCATAGATTTAAGGATCCAAGTGGATGCCTCATTACTAGTGTCTTGAGTTTCTAGTAATTGGTCATCCTCTTTGGGAAATTCATCATAAATTTCCTCCATTACTATGGCATTGGGGTTTGGAATTTGTGGGGCCTTGGGCCTAGGAATAGGATCATCAATGTTCTGATTTCTTTCAATATATTATATAAAATGATGTGAGGATACTCTAGGGTTCTGGTATTTTTTTCTGGGCCTTTTTTCATCATTCCTCTTCAATCAAATTATCTTGTTTTTCATTTGTCTAACCATTCTATTGAGTTGGGAAATTTTTTAATATTGTCATGCGCATGAGCATGATTTGGTGGAGGAACATTTCGCATGTTTGGGGGTTTCCCTTGGAAAATTCCTCTTCCAACACATCTATCCTCCATGGTTTGAGTCAGAATAGTCGTTCTTTGACTTGACAAAGTAAGAGTTGTCATTTTCCATTGTACCCATCCCAATATAATGTTTAGATCAACATTAGTCACCGACATGTCTTCTTCTATTTAGTGTGCCTTTCTCATGGCATCTTCTAAGGTACCAATTCATGCAGACTTGATTTCATATTTGACATTTGTTGGAGTAGAATTCTTATAACATCCAATAATGATAAGATCATTGGGACATTGTCCTTCATGGATTTGTTGCAATGTTCTAAAAAAATAGAGATTAAAATCTCTAATTTTTTTATTCGTTTCCAAATGAATTTGAGTGAATTGAGTAAGAAGAGTATGGTATTCCATGGGTTGGGCATATTTGTTCATGAACGCATATTTGATATCATCAAAAAAAGTGATTGAATCTGTGGGAAGGGAAAAATACCAATCATATGTGGGGCCAATTAATGTTTGTAGAAAGACTCTAACCATAACATTGTTATGTGTTACCAAATGAATATCACGGTTTCTCAAAAACTGGTCAAGGTGTTTATTTGGGTTCATAATACCATCACCACTTAATATCGATAGGACACTGGTAGGTAGATTTGGTAAAGCATGTTTCTCTCCTTCAAGATCCAAAGGACTTATTCTTTGTTTTCGTCTTTGGTTTCTTTGTCTTTCATTTCTTCTTTCTTCATTTCATCCTTCATCATTTCTTCTTTCTTCATTTCGTCCTTCATCATTTCTTCTTTATTCATTTCATCTTTCTTGATCGGGTTCTTCACAATCTCACATCATTGCTTCAAGAGGAATAAATGGCAGAACTGAGTAGATCAAATATTGAATTGTGGAACTACCAGATTCTTCTACTTTTTCAATAACATTTCTTCTACTTCTTGTTACAGGACCCTCACATTTTTTTGAAGTGGCCAAATTAAAAAATATTTTATTGGAGACACCTTTCAAAATTTTGATGAAATGGAAGTTCCTATTGAGCCAAAAATTGCCAAGATTGTTCAAGATCATCTTGACTTGTTTTTGTATTTAAGAACAAATCATACAATTGATTCAAGATGCTTCTTTGGCCCTCCAATAAAATGGGAATATGAGGTTGGACTGGATTAGGATGGGTCATTAATGAAAAGATACAAAATAATTCTAGTCTATGAAACTAGATGGTTGATTAATATTATTCTCCCTAGTGGAGTGGCCAAAAATGTTGATCTTTTTTCCTATTAAGGACAAGATTCAACCTTGTAGGGTATTCTTGTAAAATTATTAAGATACCCTCTTCATTTTTGTAAAGGTGTTACTCCTCTTTCTCACTCAACTTATTACTCGTGTATTCAAAACAATACATTTTATGCATTCATATCATCAATACCTGAGAGTGGACCATGCAGTAAACCAATAACACAATAATGACTTAAATTAAAATATACAGAATAATTATATACATTCTGTTGGAACATGCATAATTTTGAACTTTTGAGCTTTATATTTTTCACCTCTTAGAAATAAAATTTTACCCAAAAAAGCATAAACTTAGAGAGTTGCTTTTTAATTTTAAATCAAATCCTTTGGTTGTTATTTAGCAATAAGGCGCTTGCATTATCTACCATCGATGCGTTTTTGTAGTTTGATCTAACTATCCTAATGATTTCGGAAGTGTTGGAGCCGCCTAAGTTTTAAAAGAAAGCCTGCAATGGTCGCTTCGCAGCTCCATGATTCAAGTGTTCCAGTAAACCTAAACAACGAAAACCCTGAAATTATGAAACCCAAAGATAATCGCTCACGACTTTCCTAAAGAACTCACGAACACAAGTCATAAGACACATGTCCTTTAAAAATATTTCCTTAAGTTGAAATGTGGCACTCATTTTTGACATCTACGCCAGATGATTCGCATGTTTTCAAGTGACACGTGGTGCCTCTCTCTTTCTTGACACGTCATCAGAATGACGTCACCCCTGCCATGTCACTCTGAGAGATTACTCTTTGAGAGTTTTTGACTTCAAAATCTCTGGATTATCTAAGCATCAAAGTAAAGTGATTACAAAAAGTAAAAAGGGTGTTCAAGGAGTTAATAAAATAGTTGGCGGCTTTAATGAGTCATGATTAAGAGTTAATTAATTACTTCACAGTTTCGGATTTCGAAAAATTTCCCTTGGGTTATATCGAAAAACCTCTAGAGTCCAAACTTCCAAAATACTTAAAGTTAAACATGATTAATTAAGACTTAAGAATGATTACACATAAATTAATTACTTCGCAATTTCAGATTTCGGGAAATTTCTCTTGTGCTATATTCAAAACCTCTGAAGTTCGAACTTTTGAAACACTTAAAATTAATACAATGTTTTAAACATGATTAATTAATATTTAAAAGTTATTACTAAGATATTAACTCCTCCGCGAATTCGGACTTCGAGAGATTTCCACCCTGTCACATCCAAAACTCCCAAACGCGAACCATCGAAGTATTGATGGCATTTATGATCGATTAAGGATAATGATTTCAAATAAGGATTGTGAATCACCGGGTAATGAATTCCATTAATGTTAATAAATTCTTTGTCAATAAGGTTATACGAAGATCAATAAAAAAATTTGAATAAAATCACTTCAAATTTCAAAGTCATTTTTACCATTTGCAATTAGCAGTTTTTATCCAGTGTAGAACTCACATACTTCTCCTATAACAGGTAATCTTATTATGTTTCCTTGAGGATTATTGCGCCGTGAAAAATTGCAAAGAAGCTTGATGTGTTGGGTGATAATTCAAATATGAATGCAGATGTTCTGTCAGACACAACTCCGCGAGTCATGGACACCATTAAAGCTTGGAAATGGGTCTTCGATGTCTTAGAGCATGAGATAATCAACTACCCAGATGAATCTATCGAAGAAGACGACAAATCTTATACAGCTAAGCTCAGACATGTCGCACAGTCGAATTTGCATAAGATCATTGCGCGGCCAAGAATCATGCCCTATAACGATATGATAAGTTGGGCTTTGGAACATGTCGACATCCATACCAGGAGCATCATCAACCATCGGAAGGTCGCCATCGGATTTTTCTGATCAGAACACCTACAAGTAATGTACAAACTTTCCCTTACTCCTAAATACACTTACATTGTCGCATTCCTTCTAGAGTTTGAGAGAAAGGAATGCACCCAATACGCCAGAAACAGTCATGATATAGTTAAAACCTGGTGGGGACATCTGGAGAAATTCATAGCTGACGCTCATGGTATTTTTTCCATGACATCTTTGGACGCTCATATGTTGTATGTAGCCATGATGATTTGCTGCCTATTCGGGAAGAAGAACCCTATGCATTTCTCGGTTGAGTGGGTAGGCATCGTGAATGAGGTAGCCAAGGGTTACACTTTCAATTGGGCCAAAATGTTGTCGAATAATTTGGCCAAGGAAATTGTTGATTATAAATTAGAAAAATCAAAGGGAAGCCTACCCCTTTTTACATGTCGGCATATATTATGGATGTCATTTGTTTCATGAACCATTTTCCCCTAATGAACTAGAGTTGGACCCCGGCCAGTTCTGAGCCAATTCATTTTTATCACTCCAAGTTATGGGAGGAGAACGCCAAATATTTCTTCTATGAAATATGTCACAATGTCGTAGTTCTTGTTCATGTCATTTATGGTCACCCACCGCCCCAGATTTCAGAAAGGATTATGGGGAATCTAGGAAAGCTTGAAGACTGGTTTATTGAGGAGAATTTATCCTATATCAGAGTGTTTGGTTGTTCAGTCCCTCCTCATGATCTCCCACAATTCTTACCCGACAGGATGGTGTGCAGAGAAGTGGCATACCAGACAATGGCAGGAGGTATCAACAAGGAGTTGAAAGCAGCTCAGAAAAAGTTTTGGTCAACTTTCCCAATTCAGGTTGGCATATTTACATTATTAGATTTTGGTCACTCTAAATTCGAGACTGCAGCCCTGGTGGATGTCAAATTAGTTGACATCAAGTTCAAGAAGCATGATCCCCATAAAGTAGTGGAAAACCATCTGGCTCAGTTTAACATGAAGCGGTAAATACATGAGAATTCCCCTTATGACGAAATGTCCATGGAGTTAGATCTTATGAGGAAGTACGAAACAGATTCCAAACCCTACCCCTGGACCAACAAGTTGGTTTCCTCAGCTTTCAGAAACATAGGAAGAATAACTTACCAAAGATATTGCATGGAGATTCAAATCTCATGCCTCCTTCACAGGAAGCCAAACCTGTAGGATCTGAGCCAAGTTCCTCCACTAAGCACAAAGTTGAGCAAGTCCCAAAAGGCCTGGAAGTGTTATTTCATGAGATAAGAGTGTCACTAGCAAGAATAAAGGATCCACAAGTAATGTCTCAGTTTGAATCCTTCATGAATACGAGACAAGTTGTCCCTCATTCAACACCAGCTACCCCTACTAGCACCCCGAATACAACAGAACAAGAACCTTCCACCGAAATTGGTTCGCATATCACATCATTAACCCCTTTGCAGACCAGCTTCGAAAATCCTAGTTCTGAACTTACTTTTGTAGGTGATATCACTCCTATCTTGCCCGAAGAGATGCCTCCCTCAGATTTCTTCTTTAGCAAGAAATGGAAAGCCATCGTGAAGTGGGAATCTCACAAAAAGGATGAAGTTATCACCAAAAGGCAAAGACTAGTGTATGACGGGAAAGACCATGATGGTCCAAAGTTTGAAAAAGAAGTGGTATGTTCATTGGGGGATTTTTCCACTGCCAATCAATGGTCAATGGACAATTTGACTGAACAACTATGAAAAAAATGCCTCTTGGTAGAATAGTTGCAAAATCAAATATATACTACATAGCAGACTGTCATAAGCAGGATGAACCATGACTTTGAGAAAATCAGGTCTAGCCATTAGTAGAAAATTAAGAAGTTATAGGATAACCTTGACCTGCTCTACCAGAGTTCACAAACCAACCAAGGTCTAGTCACTCAGCATGACAAGTTGATAGACCAGTTGCAGGCCAAGTTGAACCTAACAGAGAGAATAATGATATACATTTCGGCCTTCAAATCTCAAGCATCGGAAAAAAATGAGAGGCTGAAAATTGCCCAACAAGAACTCTATCAGAAAGTAGATGCTATTCAAAAATGTTATCAGGTAGTAGACCTTTCCCTAAAATATATTCATGTCAAGCAAAAAGAGGCTACTCAAACCGATCTAAGTTTCAAGAAGTTCTCGTATGCATGAAGAGAGCTAATGCCCCTGGTTTTCCTCTTCTCTCTCATTCTAAACAAGTAAGAGGCAAAATGTCCCTAAAATCATAGGAAACAAATCTAGAAGAAGGCAAGAACCTCGTCAAAAATGTAAAAGAGGATTGTCTAGAGCCATTGTCATCATTAAATAAACGGTTGATTGAATTCAAAGGAAGTAATATCACAGAGGATTTGGGGAAGATTGAGATAGAAATGAATCATCAAAGCTCCAGAAAGAACAAAGAAGCTACTCAGGCGGTGATGCAGGAGCATCGTAAGCAGCCAGCCAGGAAAGCAACGTAAAAGGCGGAAGACAGCTGGAAAAGCACCAGTGCACGTTTTTTAAATGTTTCAAAAAATTAATGAGCAAATATTAATATAATAGTTAAAGGAAACGTACTTTCATGTTGTAAACAGATCTTGAGTGATTTTCTCTCATCTGCTAGATGTAATAGACATTAAGTTTGTTTAATGAAAGTAGGTAGATTTGAATTCATAGATTAGACGATTGAGAGAGTAGGAGGGAAGACGGATATAGACACCCTCACCCTTATATCATTGTAACATTATTATCATTGAGAGTTGTAGCAGAGAGATGTAGAGAAGAACCCATGTACAGGAGCACTTGAGTTAATATATGAAGCTTTGACTCAATTTCCATGGTGTTATGATGCTTATTGTTTACATTTGTTGAATGGTATGCTTACAGTTTCTTTATTCTCTTTGTTTATGCATTTGTTTCAATGTTGTGTTGAATGTGTGATTTTGTGGTAAGTATATGAAGTCTGAGAGAGGATAAGAATGAGTTTCAATTATTTCTCATCCTGAGAGTTCCTGCAAGGAGTGCAATGAAACGTTCGCAAGGTTTGCGTTGACAAGAGTCTGAGTTTTATCTCAGAGAGATATCGTTGTTCTCATACCAGCAGAAGTGCAGGTGAGGCACAGAGTCGTGCAAGGTGTGCGCAGACTAGTTGAAACCTTAAAAGTTGTCAACTTAAGATGAAGGTGGAAGGACTGTTGTTGCAAAGAGTGCATAGAGTCAAGGACTCAAATAACCAGAGGTTATTTGAAAGACTGTTGCAAGAAGTGCGAGCAGGATCTCTCTTGGAAACTTAAGTCCACAAGTGAAATCTCAGGAGGGTTAGTACCTTTGAAGAGTTCAAAGGAATACGGGGAGCGAAAATCATTGCGCAGAAGTTAAGTTCAGTGGAAGGACACCAAGTCAGTTTGGCCAAAGATTTTGGAGAAGTGAATCGGGTGGTCAGAATTCTACAAGGAGAACTCGCGAAATCACATGGACCGTTGGATCCCGCAGATCTGTGAGAAAGTTAAGGTTGAGTGCCTTCTAGCATTCAGAAATCTCAGGACGAGTAATGACCGTTGGATGAGAAGCATCAGGAGTCATTGATCTTGTGCTCGAAATATGATATTTCGAGTTTCGGAGTTTGGAGTGGCAAGTGATTTTGGAGTCACTGCATCGCAAACTCCCGGTACGCAAAATTGCTCCAGTCGTTGGATCAGGGGAGGTTCACAATCATTGATCCCCTTTGAAGTGAAACATCAGCATTTCAGTATTTTGGGGTTCGACATACCGGGAATCCTAATGACAAGGAACCGAGACCTTAGCATTGAAAATCCTGAAGTCGCGAAACACGATGTGCCTTTGGTGTGAAATATCGGCATTTTGGTATTTCGGGGTTAGGCATACTGGGAATCCTAATGATAAGGAGCCAGGACATAGGGGAGCGAAAATCCTGAAGTCGCAAAATGCGATAGGACTTTGGTGTGGAATTTTGGGATTTCGGTGCTTTGGGTTTCGGGGTTTTGGGAGTCGAGAGGTAGAGTTGCATGGTCACACAACTCCTAAAATCACGAAAAGGAAAAATCTGAAAGGTGGGTCCTAAGCATTTGTCAAAGTGTACGTGCGATGGAAATCAAAGGATTGGTCAAGCTTCGAGGAAAATCCCGAAAGACCTTCGATTTCGTCAAAAGGGGAAATTTCGGAAACCGAAAAATCATAAGGGAAGAGGAACGAGTGTTGGTCGATCACTCAAGTTCTGAAAAGAAAAAATAAGTGGCAATAAGAGGCGTGTGTTCGACGCATTGAAGGAGTCAACCCTCATTGACATTTCAAGTTTCGGAGGTTGAAGAGACAAGGAGCTCGACAACAGGATTCGTGAAATCTGAAATCCCGAAAGGAAAAGAAAATCCACAATCATATTTGTTGGTCAGTTGTGGAATACACCTTGTGTGTGTGTGGTATTCCCTGTGGAGAAATCAAAGAGTCAATCAGACTTAGGGGAAGATTTGGAACGATCCTGCGTGGATCTTGGCCCGAGGGTTGGGGTCTGCATCATTTGGTATCAGAGCTTACAACAAGTTCTTTTCTTTCTGTAGCAAAGAGAACAGGGGAACATTTTACAGCCATGCCACCGAGAAGAAGAGACAGGCCAATGCCAATTCTTGATCCAGCAAGAGAAAGAGAAATGCGTGAGTTACATGCCAGGCTTGATGCCATGGAGACAGCACAGAAGTGCACAGTTGACGCTAGGGATATCAGCAAGGCCGAAAGTGAAAATGAATCTAGAAACGAAGGAGAAGAAGTTGCAGTCGAAGATGTTGTCGACGAATGCCTATTCAGGGTTGTTGCAAGGATAGGTGCCAGAGCAAAGATGGACATTCCAGTGTATGAGGGAAACCTAGATGTTGAAGAGCTTCTAGATTGGATTAGAGCTCTGGACAAATACTTTGACTATGAAGATGTCGAGGAAGACAAGAAGGTCAAACATGTTGTTACTAGACTTAAAGGGCATGCATCATTATGGTGGGATGAACTGCAAGCTGACAGACGTTGCAAAGGCAAGCAGAAAATCAAAAGATGGGATAGAATGGTTGCAAATATGAAAGACAAATTTATGCCCAAGGATTATCAAATCACTCTGTTTCGGAGGATACAGAATTTGAGACAGAAGTTGATGTCAGTGAAAGAATACACTGAAGAGTTCTACAAGATAAACATCAGAGCATGTCATCGGGAAAGCGATGATGAAAAAGTTGCCAGATACATGAATGGTCTACGGTATGACATTCAAGATGAGATGAGCATGATGACCATTCGAAATGTGGAAGATTCTTATCAGATAGCTCTGAAAGACGAAGAGAAGTTGAGCTAGAAGCAAGGTCAAAGAGGCCGAGGTAGAAGTCAAGCTAGAGGCAAAACAATTGCCCAAGACAGAACTCAGAAATTTAAAGAAGAGGGGAAGAAACCTCAAACTCAACATGAGAGAGGAGGAAGCTCACAGAGAGGGAAGTGTGTTGATAGAAATACTTTTCCTCAAGCTAGAGGAAGAGAAAGAGGCAGAGGGGGTGAAGTAAAATGCTTTGTCTGTGGAAAGATCAGACATAAATCCTATGAGTGTCCAGATAAGAAAAAAGATGTTGGTGAAACTCACATTATCGAAGATCAAGGACGGAATGTTGAGGCAGAAGACACTGAGGGCGAAAGATATTTAATGATGAGGAAAGTTCTCTTGAAGCTAGAGAAGGAGGCAGAGAACCCAGCCCAAAGAAACGGTCTGTTTCGGACTGCTTCCAAAACCAAAGACAGGGTATGCAAGGTCATAGTGGACAGCGGTAGCACAGAAAATCTTGTATCTACAGAGATGGTAGAAAAGCTGGAGTTAGAGACTGTTGTACATCCAAGCCCATACAGAGTTTTGTGGCTACAAAAAGGAAATCAGGTAAATGTCACTAAATAGAGTTTAGTTGAATTTAAAATAGGAGGATATAAAGATGAAATATTATGTGATGTCATTCCCATGGATGTTTGTCATCTATTGCTAGGTAGACCATGGAAATATGATAGAAACGTGATTCGTGATGGGAGAAAGAACACATACACCCTGGAGAAAAATGGGAGGACGCACATGTTGTTGGCGATTAAGAATCAAGAGGTGAAAACAAAGATGAGAGACATTTTACTTCTCATGAGTGGGAAGGAACTTCTTAAGGAGGTTAAGAAGAAGTAAGACACACAATTTATTGTGGTCAGGAAGCCCAAAATTGTTTTGACCAATACGAGAGTAGATGATTTACCAGAAGAAAACCAGGAATTGCTAGGAGAATTTGTTGATATAGTAGTGGACGAACTACCTTATTCATTGCCACCTATCAGGAGTATAAGCCATCATATCAACCTTATACCTGGAGCTAGTTTACTGAACAAAGCCACGTACAGATTGACGCCCAAGAAAATGAAGAAGTCAAGAGACAGGTCCAGGACTTAATGGACAAAGGATTGATTCAAGAGAACTTGAGTCCATGCGTTATTCCAATAGTGCTCAGCCCAAAGAAAGATGAAGGCTGGAGAATGTGTACAGACTCAAGGGAAATCAATAAGATTACCATCAGATACAGATTTCCATTACCAAGGATGGACGACTTGATGGATTGCTTGAGTGAAGCAAAGTTTTTTTCAAATATTGATTTGAAAAGCGGGTATCATCAAATTCGAATGAGAGAAGATGATGAATGGAAGATAGCATTCAAGACGAATGAGGGGCTGTATGAATGGCTTGTCATGCCATTTGTCTTAACGAATGCACCCAATACTTTCATGAGGTTGATGAACGAAGTCCTGAAGGATTTCATTGGGAATTTCATCATCATATATCTTGATGATATATTAATCTTTAGCAAAACAAGAACAAAACACTTGAAGCATTTAGCTGCAGTAGTGAGAAGATTACAGCAAGAGAAATTGTTGATAAATATGAAGAAATTGTCATTTATGATAACTAAACTCATTTATTTGGGTTTTGTTATCTCTGCAAATGAGTTGAAGATGGATCCAGACAAGGTAGATGCAATTAAGAATTGGCCATCGCTGAAGAGTGTGTTTGAAGTTCGAAGCTTCCATGGTTTGGCAAGTTTCTACAGGAAATTCATTTGAAATTTTAGTGGAATTAGTGCACCAATGATGGATACGGTGAAGAAAAGACATAAATATTTTCACTGGACCGAAGAAGCAGAGAAGAGCTTCAACCTACTGAAGAAGAAGATCACGGAGCAACCACTTCTGGTTTTGCCAGATTTTAGCTAGACATTCTAGGTCAGGTGTGACGCGAGTGGATTTGCAATTGGAGCGGTCTTGAGCCAAGATGACAGGCCGATCGCATATTGCAGTGAGAAACTGAATGAAGTGAAGATCAAGTACTCAACATATGACAAAGAATTATATGCAGTCATACAAGCACTAAAGAAATGGAGACATTATTTGGTTCCTAAAGAGTTTGTTTTGTACAGTGATAATCATGCTTTACACTTCGTGACTCAACAGGAGAATTTGAACCAAAAACATGTTAAATGGGTTGAATTCATGCAGAATTTTACTTTTGTGATTAAGCATATTTCTGGAACTACTAACAAAGTTGTTGATGCTTTGAGCAGGAAATGTTTGATTATGCAAGAATTCAGAGTCAAGACTTTAGGTTTTGATAACCTCAAAGAAATGTATAGGGATGACCAAAATTTTAAGGAGGCATATGAGGCATCTGAGAATCCAGTTCTTAGGGACAGAAGCCAATGGACCGAGTATATGATCCAAGATGGGTTATTATTCTGGGGCAATCAGCTATGTATTCTAAAATGCTCCATGAGGGAGAACCTGTTGAAGGAAAAACACAGTAGAGGATTGGCCAGACACTTCGATCATGATAAGACGTTCTCAAAGTTGAATGGCTCATATTTTTGGCCAAGGATGAGGACAGATGTTAAGAAATTTGTGGACAGATGTAGGATTTGTCAGCACACAAAAGGGAAAAGGCAGAACACAAGGTTATATCAACCATTACCCATACCAGAAAGGTCGTGGGACGCAGTGAGCATGGATTTTATATTGGGACTGCCAAGAACACAGAGAGGCTATGATTCAATCTTTGTGGTAGTCGACAGATTTTCAAAAATGGCACATTTCATACCATGCCAGGAAACCAGCGACGCAACTCATATTGTGAACCTGTTTTTCAAGGAAGTCGTCAGACTTCACGGCATATCATCCTCAAACGGATGGGCAGAAAGAAGTCGTGAACAGAAGCTTGGGAGATTTGTTGAGGAGCTTAGTGACTGAACACCACAGTCAATGGGACCACATTTTTCCACAGGCAGAATTTGCTTATAATGATTTGCTTAACAGAAGAACAGGGTAGATTCCATTCCAGATTGTATATGGAATGCAGCCAAGGGGAGTTTCTGAATTGAAAGATTCGGAACAAGCTGAATTCAGGAGTGCTAGTGCAGAAGACTTTGTAGAAGGAATGAAGGAGATTCACAGCCGATTCAAGGAGTGATTGTAGAGTTCAAGTCAAGAATACAAGCAGAGAGTAGATCAACACAAGCGAGAACTTCAATTTGAAGTTGGTGATTTGATTATTTCACATATGAGAAAGGAAAGGTTACCAAGGGGAACATATAACAAACTAAAGATGAAAAAGATTGGACCATGCAGAGTCATGAAGAAATTTGGGGCAAATTCATATGAGATTGAATTACCTGATGGGATCGGAATCTCACTGATATTCAATGTTGTGGATTTTTACCCTTACAGAGCTGAAGAAGCAGGAGTAGCGAAGGAACAGAAAGAGATTCAATGGACAAAACAAATGCTTGTAGCTGAAAAGCCGTAGATGGAAAGCATAATTGACAAAAGGGTTAGCAAAAAGACCAAGAGGAAAGAGTATTTTGAATACTTGGTCAAATGGAAGGGACATCCAGTTGAAGATGTCAGTTGGGAGGATGAAGCAAAAATTCAAAAGCATGGACAGACCGTGCAAGAGCTCATGAACAGGAGTTCATGAAAATTTTCAAGCGAGGGAGTATGATGCAGGAGCATCGTAAGCAGCTAGCCAAGCAAGCAACGTAAAAGGCGGAAGACAGTTGTAAAAGCACCAGCACACGTTTTTGAAATGTTTCAAAAAATTAATGAGAAGATATTAATATAGTAGTTAAAGGAAACGTACTTTCATGTTGTAAACAGATCTTGAGCGATTTTCTCTCATCTGCTAGATGTAATAGACATTAAGTTTCTTTAATGAAAGTAGGTAGATTTGAATTCATAGATTAGACAGTTTAGAGAGTAGGAGGGAAGATGGAAATAGACACCCTCACACTTGTATCATTGTAACATTATCATCATTGACAGTTGTAGTAGAGAGTTGTAGAGAAGAACCCATGTACAGGAGCACTTGAGTTAATATATGAAGCTTTGACTCAATTTTCATGGTGTTATGATGCTTCCTATTTACATTTGTTGAATGGTATGCTTACAGTTGTTTTATTCTCT
Organism: Picea engelmannii; assembly: GCA_009831015.1. Taxonomy (NCBI): domain Eukaryota; kingdom Viridiplantae; phylum Streptophyta; class Pinopsida; order Pinales; family Pinaceae; genus Picea; species Picea engelmannii. Next base: position 6,074,715 of record ML776581.1, read on the forward strand.
CTGTTTATGCATTTGTTTCAATGTTATGTTGAATGTGTGATTTCATGGTAAGTATATGAAGTCTGAGAGAAGAGAAGAATGAGTTTCAATTGTTTCTCATCCTGAGAGTTCCTGCAAGGAGTGCAGTGAAACGTCCGCAAGGTGTGCATTGACAAGAGTCTGAGTTTTATCTCAAAAAGCTCAGGACAGATATCATTGTTCTCATACCAGCAGAAGTGCAAGTGAGGCATAGAGTCGTGCAAGGTGTGCGTAGGCTAGTTGAAACCTTAAAAGTTATCAACTAAGGTAAAGGTGGAAGGACTGTTGTTGCAAAGAGTGCACAGAGTCGAGGACTCAAATAACCAGAGGTTATTTGAAAGACTGCCGCAAAGAGTGCGAGCAGGATCTCTCTTGGAAACTTAAGTCCACAAGTGAAATCTCAGGAGGGCTAGTACCTTTGAAGATTTCAAAGGAAGACGGGGAGTGAAAATCATCACGCAGAAGTTAAGTTCAGTGGAAGGACACCAAGTCAGTTTGGCCAAAGATTCTAGAGGAGTGAATCAGGCAGTCAGAATTCTCTGAGGAGAACTCGCGAAATCACGTGGACCGTTGGATCCTGCAGATCTGTGAGAAAGTTAAGGCTGAGTACCTTCCAGCATTCAGAAATCTCAGGAGTAGTAACGACCGTTGGAAGAGAAGCGTTAGGAGTCGTTGATCTTGTGCTTGAAATCTGATATTTCGGGTTTCAAAGTTTGGAGTGGAAAATGATTTTGGAGTCACTACATCGCAAACTCCTGGTACGTGAAATCGCGTCAGTCATTGGATCAGGGGAGGTTCACAATCGTTGATCCCCTTTGAAGTGAAACATCGGCATTTCGGTATTTTGGGGTTCGGCATACCGGCAATCCTAATGACATGGAACCGGGACCTTAGCATTGAAAATCCTAAAGTCATGAAACGCGGCGTGCCTTTGGTGTGAAATGTCGGCATTTCATTATTTCGGGGTTCGGCATACCGGGAATCCTGACGACAAGGAGTCGGGACATAGGGGAGCGAAAATCCCGAATTCGCGAAACGCAATAGGACTTTGGTGTGGAATTTCGGGATTTCGACGCTTCGGGTTTCGAGGTTTCGGGAGTCGAGAGGTAGAGTTGCATGGTCACACAACTCCCGAAATCGCGAAAAGGAAAAAGCCAAAAGGTGGGTCCTAAGCATCTATCAAAGGGTACGTGCAACGTAAGTCAAAGGATTGGTCAAGCTTCAGGGAAAATCTCGAAAGACCTTCGATTTCGTCAAAAGGGGAAATTTCAGAAACCAGAAAATCATAAGGGAAGAGGAACGAGTGTTGGTCGATCACTCAAGTTCTGAAAAGACGAAATAAGTGGCAACAAGAGAAGTGTGTTAGACGCATTGAAGGATTCAACCCTCATTGATGTTTCAGGTTTCAAGGGTTGAAGAGACAAGGGGCTCGACAACAAGATTCGCGAAATCGTGAAATCTGAAATCCCAAAAGGAAAAGAAAAGCCCCAATCATATTTTTTGGTTAGTTGTGGAATACACCTTGTGTGTGTGGTATTCCCTGTGGGGAAATCAAAGAGTCAATCAGACTCAGGGGAAGGTTTGGAACGATCCTGCGTGGATCTTGGCTCGAGGGTTGGGGTCTGCATAAGGCAGTCATCCAAGAGATGAGCCAAATTGATTTGCTTTAAAACAATGAATGATTGGTCAGTCTAAGTTCACAGTTTCAAGTCACAGTCCAAGAGGTGAACAAGATCCAGGAAAGGTTGCCCCAAATATAGAACAAGATGTTTTCCTTTGAATTAAATGAAAGGATCGAGCCTTCAAGGTTTGTGGTAGCACTGATGGATAGGTGCACCCAATGCATTGAATAGGGAAAAGAAAGTGTAGCTGGGATAAAATGAGAAATCATGCACAATGTCCACCTTCTCCACCCACTCTACCTTTCACCCTCCAACAGTCACTTACCTCATATATCTCTACCACCCACATTCTTGCCTCCATTCATCCCACCTCCTCATTGGACACTTGTTCCCCCATCATCCTTTCTGTGAACAGTTACTCTTCCATATAACCGTTATCCATCCCTTGACGAGACGACATTGAGTTATTCATCTAATATTCCCCCCTATGACTTCAATTGAAATTATTTGCCCCACTGAACACACTCGAAGGGACAGATGGCAACAAGATCAAATGGTCAAGACAATAAGCTGAATGATTGTGGTGAACCTAATGGACATGTGTATCTAGCTCAAATATCAAAGGAAAGAAAGTGTAACTACCAGCAGATGAAGAGATAGAGGAAGCACCAGAGACAGAGGAAAAACCAGCAAAACTCAACAATATTGCATACTGTTATTTTATTCAGATGTATTCTATTTTTAGTCACACATTATGAGAAGTCCAACGGTTTTCAGTTGTGACAGATTTTGTATAAATACATAGATTTTAGATCTATTTGAGGTTGCTTCTTGCCGAATGTAATAGTGAAACTCTTTTTTGAGTATTAATACAAGTGCAAATAGAGATTCTAAGTTTCGTTCAAGTTGAGTTATGTTTTCCCTATGTGTTTCCATTTCTCTGAATTTCTTTTTGTAATTCTTGAAGACTGATTGATTACAATTTAGTATTACATCTACTGTGATCATATTATACCAGGAGTTCATTCAATAAATAACTCTTCCTCTGTTATTACTGTGAGTAAAACAAGACATGTGATCTGTGTGAATTACTGCAATTTTATATCGTGTTCAAGGGTGCATCTTCTACTTTTTCTTCTATTGCAACAAGGTGAGACTTATCGATAATTGATACCTGACTTTGTTTAACAGTTTTGTGATTCTTTCTACATCATTTTAAATTATAATTGTGAATCATATAACGAGATACAGCCTTTGTACTATCTTATTATTAATTTCATTTAAAGATTATTTCTTAAAAAACTGAAGGTAGAAAAGGCACTCATAAAAACATTTCATTTAAAACCTTTGATGTCTGACATTATTCTTTGAGCCCTAGAATCAAACTCAGTAAAACAACATTCCATCAAATCCATTCATAGAGTAAGAGGAAAACAATTCGAAGCAAGTCATGTAAAACATAAAGTAAGATGAAGCTCCAAAACAAAGGGATTTAAATGATTTCAAACATTTGAACTCGTGAAGATGTAATGGAAATGCATGCTTTAATAAAAGTTAGAAATCACAAAATTTACGAGCTCCACAAATAGCACTCTGTGAAAATGTTTTAAAATAATATTACAAATTGGGTGTCCGAGTTCAAATAAAATCTGTGCAAAAACAACACAACATAATATCCATGATTCTTAAACGATAAAATGAAATGTTTTTTTTTTCCTATTAGACTGAGATGGGGCTGCCATGGACCATATATAGTAGCAAAGGCAACCTAGATGAAAAGATAAAAACAAACAAGGATCAGCTTTATATGTAAACAATAAATGAATAAATCTGGATGAACACAGATTGAGATGAAAAGGGAAATGATTCAAAAAAGTGTACTCACAAAAATGAAAATAGAATTTGATGGATGGATTCCTCTTCTTGCTCCTTTGGAAAACCTTCATAAATATAGTTGGAACTTGACCCTTGTTGGGGTAACAACTTCTTGGTAGTTATGGAGGATATTATTTGGATTGGATCATTATATTATTTGTCATCTATCTTGATGCTTTTAGAGTGGAAAAAATTGGAGGAACCAACTTGCAATATCATTTTAGTGGCAGGTCCCAGTTTGGAAAATTGGGGTCTAGAACCTTCCAAATCCATTTTGAGACATCAAAATGGCATTTTTTGGGGTTCAAAACTTCCCATCATTGCTAGGACCTCGTGACATTATCTACATGCTGATACATTTCCAACGGAGAAAAAAATATGTTAATCGAAGCTTGTATGAAAAAGTTATTCCTCCCGCAAGTTGAACTATCATGTTGACCAACATGGTATGAGAGGATGCCACATCAACCCCCATTACTCATGCATATGGGTCTAGCCACGTATGTAATTTCAAGAATATTCTAGAAGGTCCAAAACCCTATGACATTTAAGGGTTGAGGAAGTCAAAAACCTACCCCTAGATGGCTATTGAGCTATGTTAAATGCCAAGCCACTAGGAGGAGAAGGGGTTCCATTCTATATTGTTGTATTTTATTCTATAGCATAGCAGAACAACTGGGAGTGGAAAATTAGAGAGCATAACAGAGGGGGTTAATGTTTTGTAGTAGTCTAATAGGCCATAGGTCTCATGTAACTCCATAGAGAGTTCCTTCTCCTTTGTACTTGCATTATTTCCATATCAAAAAAGAGAGAGAAAAGCAGCCTCACCTTCTAGTTGGGTTTTCTCTCATAAGGGTTTTCCAAAGAAAATATTTTTGTTATTTTTTGGATGGTGTGTGATTATATTTTTTTGTTCTCTATTTTCTGCATTTTATCTGTTTCATGCATAACAAGAAAATCAGTAACTAAATATTCTGGAAATCTAAACGAATTTAACACTCATATGAAGATTTTAGTTTATTTATCAAATCTGTTCCGGTGGAATAGCTAAGACATTTTACAGATCAATATTAGTTATTTTGTTCAGTGAATTCTTAGGCCAATTTTCAATATACTCTTTTAATGGTTGGACCTTTATATCCTACTTAACACGAAGTAAAAATATCTCATGCTCTATTTCCTTGCACTCGGAGCGTAATTCTTGTATTGATGTCAAATGATCCTCATTGTTATTAACAAATTTAACCAACCATGTTTTAATTTCCTCTTCTGGGAAGTTAGTGACATTGTTAAATTCACTACCCCATGAAATCTTGAGTATATTTAATTCAAACTCCAATTGTTCCTTAGTTAACAATGTGGATTATCTAATCAGTGGTGGGCCCTCAAGTTCTCTAACTATATCAAGTGACTTTAGGAATGAGTCATTTATTTTTCCCTCCATCCTTTTACAACTTGTTATTAATTCTCGAAGGACTTCTATCCTTGCAAGCCAACCATATGTTATTTGTTTCATTCTATTTTTTGAAGATAAATCTTGTTGCTTCCTTGTAAAATCATTCATATCTAACACTTGTGCTACAAATTTACTCAAAGCATTTTTATAAAAATACTCATCATTGCCCAAATCTTTTTGGAGGAAATCTGTAAGAGAAAAAATCATTTGCAACAAATTCCTTAAATTAGTGCCTACTTCCCACACCTCCAAAATTGTGTTGAGTCACTTTTTTATATTCTCTGCAACATACATTATGATAAAACTTAATCATTTGGAAACTTTTATGACTTTAGAGGATGTACCTAGTCTGTCTTGTGGAACTATTTTTTAAACCATAATAGATAATGGCTCAACAAATAGTGGTCTAGGACTCAAAGCATCCTCCAATTCACAAATCATCTTTTTCAATCTAATATTTTCCCATTCTTGTTGTATAATGGAATGAGCCAGAGTATCTCCAGTGGTCATATGTGGCTTAAGGACTCCATAGGGGGCCACTCCAGAGACATCCACATCTGAAATTCATTTCTCTGTAACTTTCTTATTCTTGACATGATTTTTTTTTATTTGTAATTTTATGGCCTCTTTATTTTATTTAGTATTATACAAAGTCAAATATTATTCCTAAAAAATTATTGGTCCCTCGTCAGCCAAATCCTCTATTTTTTTTTACTTTCAATGGTTTTCACTACCACCCATTCAAGAACTTGGTTGTCGTTATCAAATTACATCTCAACTAATTCATCTCCTAGGCCTTCAGGGTTTTGAGCACTTTTGTTGCTAGTGCTCCTTTTTATTTTTGTTTTTCCAACAATGTGTGCTTTATCCATATTGAAATAAAGGGGGCCTTTTCCATCACCTCCTCCTGCACATCCTTCAGTATTCTCTCCTTTACTTACATTAATCTTTTGGCTAGAGGAGGAATTCTTATGGGGGAGGGGAGTAGAACCAGTATGAGTGTTAGTCACAGTTTTACAACTTTTCCTATACTTTCCTTGTTGATGTTCTTTCTTCAAATTAGTCTTTTTTATTTGTGTATTTGAACTTAACTATGTGACCAAATCATCATTACAAATTTGTTTCTCTTTTTTGGAAAATTCAATGTTGGTGTTAGGGTCATTATTACCAACTCCCTCTATGATTTCTAGCATTATTGTAAAATTAATACCATAATCAATTGAATATAAATGGGAAAAAAAGATTCCTTCAAGGTCAAAGTCTTTGAAGGCTTCAGCTTCTTTTAAATGGAATGAATTCAATAATTCAACAATTTCAGCCAAATGGGTTAGGACTCTAATTGAAATGTTAGCAACATGGAAAGGAAAGGAAAGGAAATTGTTGCTTCCTTTTCTTGTAAAAGAAAGAAGACCAAGACTTATAATGTCTACAGAATTCAGCAAAAAAAAATCTATCATAGACAAAATTGGGAAGAAGTAAAGGCTTTCCTTCAAACTCGCACAGCCTGATGTAAGTAGATTCTTCCCCATATACATACATCCCTTTTCCTTTGAGAAAATTCAAGACCTCATGTGCAATTCTCATTAGTGGTGTTCCAATAAAAATGTGTCTAAATTATTTGATGAATTTATCTTGTACTTGGTAGAAGTGAAATGGTTCCTTGTGTCTCCATAATGCAGGGTATTGTTGACGGGTCCAAATGCCCAGACAAGAAGGTAAGGGAAAATGATCGATGGTGAGTTCCAAGAATAGTTTATCTCGTTTGGAATGGAAAATTCTAACCAATATTTGGGCCTGGTTGGGACTCACCATCAAGCATTTTCCCTTACATGCTTGACAGGCCATTTGGACTCGTCAACATAAATGGCACTAGAAGGAGGGTCAGATGACAAGTTGATCTTGTGGAGTCATTCTTGTTAATTATTTTTATTTATTAATGGCTCCTTCCAAAATCCCTTTATGGAGATGTATTTCTAGTTATGTACCTTATAACACTCCTAGGAATTTAATTAATCTCTTGTCAAAAATTAAATCAGATGGTGAGGGAGAGCCATTTGCATCTGAACATATCATTCATTTATGTTTAAACTAGTTTTGTCAAAATACTACTCATGTAGGTGTCATATGTAGGTTGTTCACTCTTAATTTTGAATGTTGGGTTAAAATCTAGTGTGAGACTTTTCCAGATGCCTATATTCACACATGGGAACAGTTTATGCGTGAATTTTTGTATGATTTTGAGAATTATAATTATGATGAATTGTGTGAAGAAATATTAAACCTTAAGAAGAAAAAGATGAATATTCTGAAGACTTGTCTTTAATATTTATGTGTCTTCTCTATAGATTTCATTTGGATGATATGTCCTTTGTCAATGGTTCACTTCTACTTTTGATTTATCTTTCTAATGAAAAATATCAACTAGTGGATGAAGAATCCAAGTCATGCTTTAATGCTACTTTACATGCAAATTTGGATTCACATGAAGATGTTGAGGATACTAATGGTTTGGTTGAACAACGTACATTTGAACCTTTATTCACTCTGGGGGATATAGATCAGAGAGAGCATGCCTTTCTGGAAGAATCATATGTATCCTCCCATTATTCCATTCCCCCATTTTTTGTTAGTGATGATAAAGAAACCTCTTGTGTAGTAAATTTGAGTTCATATTTTTTTGCAGCTGACATAAAGGAAGAATTTTTAGTCGATAATGAGACACTTCAGGTCACACCAATGGTTATGCTAGGTTCTCATTGTCTTATTATATCTTTTCCATCACAAGAAGTGGAGGAGGAAACTATGGAGGATCATGAAGAATGTTGTCATGGGCCTATAGATCTAACAACTACCTCACTAATGGAACATATTGAACCTAATTTAGATGCTCATGATTGTGGTGTGGAACATTCTCCCCTTGGTTTGATTGAAGAGATTTAAGAAAAACTTCTTGGGGTCACCACCTCTCCATCTTGTTGATTATCTCCCAGAGATCATTCTTGTACCCTATTGTTTTCAAAATTCTAGCGATTTGCTCTTATATTTTCCTACTAACCATGAACATCAATGTGTCTTGGATAACATTTTGAGTTTAGATTTTCTAAAGGAGAAAGACAATAATGCTTATAAATTAATTGAGGAAAAAAATCCGGACATACCAAACATGAAATTTCTTTCATAAAGGAACAAATTGGAATTATTTTTTGTTGATCATAATTGTTACACTAATTCTAGTTTGACTGATAAAGATCAAGAATATTTTCTCGTAGTTATTGAATTATTTATTCAAACTTCTTGTTTTGATAATTGTGTTGATTTTATCCTCTCTCTTAACCATGAATACATTTTGGAAGACATTCCATGTTTACATATTTTGCATGAAAAAAATAAGAATGTTGATCGGTTAAATCAAGGAGAAGAAATACATACACAATGCATAGCATTTTCATAACAACGAGTGACATCTTGCTCGAAAAAGGGAGAAGGTTTTGAAAGTGAAACAATTCCCAACATGGAGCATACTGAGTCACAATCAAAACCAATCGTCGGTATTCTTACGAAAGAATTGACACCATTCAAAGAGACTACCAAGGAAAATATTTCCCTTGTTAGATAGGTATTTCATTTTCTTAATTATTCTACTTATTATTCTTTGTACCCTAATCATTTTGATGGTTGTTTTGTGTAGGCATCTATTCAGAATCCTTTTCGAACTCATGATACATGGTCGAACCTCATAAAAGTACAAGATGTTCATAATGTACATATAGAAGAATGAGAGGATGCAACCCCTTCCCATGAATTTATTAATCTTTTACATTATCAACCTTTTACATGGGAAGAAGAGGGTGTTGTAACAAACATATTTTTGAACAAATCTTCTATCAATTTGTCTGCGTTTATGATTGATAAAGATTCTTACTTTTGTAGTAGCCAATTGTTTGAGATTGAAGTTAAATGTAATAACACATAAGATACTAGTGGTTTTCACCTATGCATTGGGGATTTATCTTCCATAGTGGTCATAAATTATTAGTTCATATCATTTAGTCACCATATTCCATCTCAAGATGTTGGTTATGTGAAAAGTCATCCCTGGCAGGGTTGCCAAAATAGTGAGGCACTTCAGTCTAGAACGATGGTTATGTTAGGCCCTCATTATTTTGTCTTGTCTTCTTAAAATAATGGTTATATCATCACTAAGGCTATTTCACAAAGTCAGGGCAGTTTCATATATGGTTCTCTAAAGGTATGCTACTCTCCCGTGAACTCCCCCGACCAATTATATGGTACTTATTGTAGATTTTGTGATAAAATTGAGGCATGGTTGGAGGGATCATAGTTTAGGTATATTTCCCATGAACAATAACTGTGACATCTTCAGTATGCTGGATAAAGTTTATAATGATTTAATTTTTCCTATTTCCAATTTATTACTACTCCAATTTTTGTTACTAATTCTCAATGAACATGTGTTTGCAAGCTTGGATTTGTGTGGATGGCTACATTGGAATTATGAGTTCACATGGTTCATTTTAAGTCGTTGTAGTGTAGGATAGGAATAGGGTAGATTGGGCTAGTTTATTTTCTTTGCATAATTGGTTGCTTTAGTTTTTATTTTGGGTTTTCAATAAATTTAGTTGTACGGAATTATCTATCCCTATGGGTAAGGCTACCTATTGCTCTTCTTCGAGACATACCCAATGGTTAAAGTCTCCAAAACCGATTTTTAATAAATTGTTGTTGTAGGTTAGTTTCTTCTATTTGGTTAGAGTATTTTTTTTTTCTAGTTTCTATCTAGTCTTTCGTTTTGGCATTTTATTCTTTCAAATAAAAGATTTGTTGGTTGAACATGAAAGGAATTTCTAAACAAGTTGGCATGCTAATATTCTCTTGGGCAAGATTTTTGTGTTGAATTGTTTTTTACCAAGGCGAAACATTTAAGTTTTTTGCACTGTCAAATATTTCCAGTTGTGTATTTGAGTTAATTTTATGATAATTGTCCACACCATGGAATTCATAGTTATTTTGTAGTGATCATTTGATAGACATATTACAATTAATGAAAAGAATTTTTAAACGTTACGCACAATATTTCCTTTTTGTTATGAAAATAAACTCTCAAAGAGTTATAAACTGACGTATTTTTATTAAATGAATTATGATTGGAAATTTTTTTCTTAGATTGGGTTTCCTTGAGTTTTGATCTTGTTGTCCGGTACACAATTAATCAAAGTTTTAGAATTAAAATTGTTTTCCCCTCAAATTACAACCACTCCAATTCCTTTTAATCCCTTTTTGTTTTTATTTTATCATAGGTTTGGAGTTATGTCGATGGTTGCTTCCCCCTTGCTCATTTTCTTGGATTGCTTTCAACCAGCATAGTTTTAGTGTAGACTTAGGATTGAATAATTTAGCCGAGTTGTATTTTTGGTGTTTGCTTCAAATAGTTTTAGTCTTAATTTATTTATTTATTTCTTCTTGTAGATAATTTTATTTTCTAATTGTTATCCATTTGAGGAAGAACTGTCTTATCAAGATGTCAACATGTTGAACATAGGCTTCTTTGTCATTTGTCTAGATTGAAAAAAAAATGGATTGAATAACCAACAACAAAAGTCATTCTTTTGGACAACTTAGGGAAGTGTTACTCCTAGACTTCTATGCCTGGATCACCATAAAAAATATTTGTGTACTTTCCAATCTCTGGAACTTACCATTATATTCACCAATTTGACACCTAATTTGAAACCCATCCTTGATTCTTTGTCATATATGGTTTTTGATTTGTTCGTTGATATATTTCTTATGGAAATATCTTTTAAAGAAATTGTTGTTTGGAGTCGCTTTTGGCCAACATGATTATTCTAGTTTCCATCCATAACAATTATGTTCTCTACTTGCCCCATCAAATTAAACAGTTGAAATCATTTGAATCTTTGGAATTAATAGTCACTTTTCATCGTAAGGAGAAATTGTTACTTTGTTGAAAATTATTGGATGTAATTTCTAAGATTAAAAGTTGTTTGTTTCAAATGTGCAGGGAACTTATTCATGATAGGAAATCTTAAGGGTTTGAGTGTTTGTGGAATGTTTCATGTCAATGAATTTGGAATATGTTTTGAGTGCGAATTTCCATTAACATGTCTTGTTAGGTTCTCAGAAGAATTGAATTGTATCACTAGATGAAAGGGAAAATTTATATGTATCAATTGAATTAGAGAATTGTCTAGCAAATTGTTCACTTGATTATCAATTCTCACAACCTCACTTATTTTTCCTTCCAGATTATTAAATTTTCCCTGGAAATCTTTATATTGGGCTTTGTTTCAAATGGTTAATCTATCTTTCACAATTCTTTCCCTTGCTCTACTTCCTGTGTTTTCACCGAAAATGTTTTTTTTAAGGATGTTCATGATGTGTCCCATGCTGCTAGTATTACAAGCCTATCTATCAAGATTAATTCTTCATATAATGACTAGCATAGTTTGATTTTGTGTTTTCTCTTAGTTCAGTTTAGTTACTATTGGTTACTCTCTCTTATATCCTTTCTGAGTTTATTGACCCAGGGTTCATGTCTGTTCGGTTTTCCAACAAAGCCTCTAAAACTATCGTCCCTCCTGGTAACCCAGAAGGCAATGCAGCGCACAGATTGGACTTCACATCCTCACCCGAGATAGTCTTAATGGTTGGTTGTGATACTCACGTGTTTACAACCTAGGATTGAGTGAGAGATCTGATAATTGTGAAAAGGGAGTGCTACTGTAACTTATTAACACAGTATACCATTTATTCACGATTTATGAAAGAAATATAATAACTCATTCATTTAGCGCATATATTCTTACTAAAACCATAAATAAATACATGCATTCAATCACACAACATAGATGTTACCTTGGTTCACTCCCTCCTGGGCTACGTCCACAAAGATTTGGCTCTTGGCTCTTGGCTCTTTTATTATCGTCGTTCTGTCATTACAGCACCATGTGCTTTACAATTCTCCTAAGTTGGGCAAGATCTATATGAGGCAGACTAGATTGCACCAGGATCCTCAACCTATGATCTAACGCTCAAGATCTACCCTCTAACATCTTCTCTAGCTCAACAGCTTACAAAAGTAGGTCATACAGCAAAATACTACATATTGACTCGCTACAATACTTCTCTCTATAATAACGACTAGCCTTCATAATAATTCGTCCCTTATGATATGTAAGTATCTATATTTATACATTTTTGTCTTTTTAGCCATTACAATACATTACAAAATCCCTAACCCTACCATCGTTGGGTCTTCCCTACATGTGTGTGTGTTGTTCTCACTCCAGTTGTCACTTTCCTCGTGCATGCCTTCTTTCCCAAAATCGCCTTTCTTTCCACTTTGGTCTACCTCCAACAGGCCCCCAACACTAACATGTGGCTCGTCCTGAGCCACCTACCCTTTGTGTGCTTCTTCGATCTCCCTGGTGATCGCCTGGAACTTCTCCTTGAGCTCTACTGCTTGTGTTTGTGCCCGTGTGGTCTTCTCCTTGAGCATGTCCACTGTTTGGACTGCAATTTTGTCGTTGACCAATCTGGCATATTCTGCCTGGGTCTATGCTATCAGTGCCTTGGCTTCCTCTACCTATGTGATGACTTCTGCCACTAGCTCTTGGAGCGGTTCCATTTGAGCCTAGCACTCCTCCTTGTGTGTTTTCACAATGGTGAGTTCTACCTACAATTTCTTCATATCCTACGCCCCTTTGACATGCTTTGTCATGGCCATTGTCTTATTCCTCTCCTTGAGCTCTTGGATAGTTGTGCTTATCCTTTATTATTCCTTATCCCACTGTTGGACTTGTTGATCTTCTTCTAACTTTGTCCATAGTTTTGATACCTCTTCGAACAAGTCGGTTGTTGCATGGACCTGTTGATCTATCTCCTGCAACTGCTCTATTTCCTCCATCTTCCTTTGCTCCCTTACTTCTGGTGGAGTGGTAGGTGTAAGCTGCTCGCAGAGATTCTCGGTCTCCTTTTGATATTGGTCGATTGCCTGCGCAATCTGATCAATCTTCTCTACTATTGTGAGTGCATCCCTCTGCGCAGTCATTGGAATATTTTCATAAGTTCTTGCCACCTTTTTCTCCAATCCATGCATGCGCTCCCTTTCCTCTTGGGTCTCAAACTTATCCTGCTCACATATTATTTCCAGCATGTCCCGCTTCTTCGTTGCCTGTTGCAATTCGGCTAAGTCTGTGCGTGCACGAGACTGTACCTCTTGTGTGATGCTAACCTGCAATTTGTGTAGAGCCTTGGATGGTATCCTCGGAAATACTAGTTGTATTTTGGGCTAAGTCCTTTAGGGTTGTCTACCCCACGTTTTCGTCCATGCACAGCATACTGGGTGTCATGTGGAATGTTGCATTTGTCTACAGTATAGTATGAACGGTAACGCCCTCGCCTTCTTCCAGTCTTTCTTTTGTTTGTGATGCAAATGGCCATGTTCCCATGATGTTTCTCATTGTCTATGCTTCCCCGGTCTTCTTTAGGAACTGTTGCATGTCTTCCAGCTCCTCTTGAATTATGTCCCTATGATGCGCAGAATTGTCAAAATCCTCAGATATACAATCCTGAACCATTTGGGCTATCATCTCTGCATCATCCTCCATGATTGTGTAGTCTGGGGGTGTTCTTTGTGCCTTCATTTTCTTGTGCGTGCCTCTCATCTGAGTGGTTGGTCGCTTATTCAAGCCTGGTTCCTGTGGATTGGAACTTGGTGTAGTCCCCTGCGCTTCATTGACTTGTTTATGTTGTTCTTGGGTTGGCTACGTGTTATTCTTCTTCCCCTTTTGGGTCCCTATCTTAGTTGTCCCTTCATTTGCCTGCTTTGTTTTTGTCTAGCCCATCCTCTGTTTCTTGGGCACTGGGACTTCTTTAAGTTGTGTTTCTTCCTGCCTCGCGTCCTCCTCTGTTGTCTTTAATGGTATTTCTTGGGTGAGGGATGGAATCTTCCAGTCGTCCTCCCAATATTTGATAGCCATGTCGATGTCACCCTCCATGATACAGTAGAGCATTTGTAGCAACTGCTTATTGGGATCCTTCCGCTCATGTATCCACATCGCATGTCGTGTGGCCTTGAAGTTGGCGATGTCCCGGTACTGTGCGACAGCCTGCGGTGTGATCCTCCACATGTTGGAGATGGCTTCCTGCAGGTCGTGAAGGTATCCTTCAAATACAGTTGCATTCATTTTCTTATGTTTGGCATCTGATGTGATTCCAAGTGATAAATACCTCATTTCATAATTCGTCTTGGGTCTAGTGTCGAAGAATATGTAACTCGGTTCCTTCCATCCTACGATAGCTATCAACATGAGTAGCCATGAGTAGTGGAATTATGTTCCTAGATCATGTGTATCCTTATAGTCATCCAGAAAAAAATTCAATAAGTAGGGTTCCCAGCTAACTGATTTTCCCTCGCCGCACTCAGTTGCAACTGCAACGACCCCAGCCGGAACTTTCTCTCTGCAACACTTTCTCAACATTTTGCAAGCCAAGATTTTTGCGGCCATTTGTGTTGTGGAATCATTGATCCTCTTGATTATGATTCCTCGTGTTCCCCTATCAATACCGTATATCTTCTTCATATCCTCCACAAGTTCTTTCTCCTTTGTCTTATCATCGAGAAATTGCACAGGATCCATGCCCCGGGATGGAAACCCTGTGATGTGCTCAATAAGCTCTATGTTTATCGAGATGAGCTTGTCCAACCAAATTTCCCCGCCATTTGTGATTTCCAACAATTGTTTGACGCAATCGCTTGCATACTGTCCTCTTCCAAAGTGTGGTAGATCTAGCCGACCCAAAATCCTTATTTTCTCCAATCCTGTTTCCCATTGGAGTGGTTGGTCAATCGGTTCCCCAACCGCATTTATGCCCATAGTTTGTAAGTATACTCTCTTTGCAAATTCTGGAAACTTGTCTGTGTTTGCTACATCATGGTCTAAGTATTTCAACTTCTTGACCTACCCTAGCAAGCCTGATTCCATGCGTACCCAATATGGTATACGTGGTAAAATGAGGACTGTGATGGGTTGCTTGCGAAGTGACCTAGGTACCTATTACTTGTCTTTCTTTGATGGTGGTTGGCTCAAGGTTCCAGCAGATATCGCTTGTACTTCGGAATACCATTCTCGCCAGTCCGTGAAATCTTCTACTGTCCCTTCCAGTGGGTGGTCTGACACGATTGTTTGAGACTCGTCTGGCTCGACTATTGCTTCCTGATTCGTCGTCATTCCATTGACTCTCGGAGCTTCTTTGGTGTTCTTTGGTTGTGCCTCCTTCAGGGTTTCTGTGTCTTGGTTTTGTTGCTCCTGTGCCTCTGTCAGCATATCTATGTTCATGCCCTATGGTGTTGGATGTTGGGTTTCTTCCACCATGGGTGTGGGGTTCATCGGTGTCGTATCTGGTGATGGGATTTCGTTGACATTGACAATCTCCGGCTGTTGTTGTTTGCCTTCTTCCAATTGTACCCGTGACCCGATTCTTACTCTGGGTTGTCTAGAAATCTAGCTTGCTTCTTCTTACTTTGTTGGTGCCATGGTGGTCAGCATCAAATGTTTGTTGAGTTTGAATGGTCTCTGTGACCTCTGTGAACTCCGCTCTGTGCTCCGTAGCTTCTATCGCTCTCTATCTGTTCTCTTTTCGCAATTAGTCCCACGTCCATGTGTTGTATGTCCCTTGCATGAAGCTTGTCGAGGACGCTACCTTAATTATGAGTTCAATGCACCTTTGGTTCCTTCTTACTTTCCATTACTCTCCCTTGTCGTCCTTATTTGGTGTGATTAATGCGACATCCCATAGATCCTTTATGTTAGTTAATTCTGTATAACTTTGTCATTTCGTATTTCTTTTGTCGTCTTTGTTTTCCCCACTTATTTCCATCATGACCTGGCCGTTGGCCCTGTCCTCACCGAGTTTGTATTCCTAAGTGTTTGTACTCCTTCATCTTTCGACGCACTGTGCCTCTATTGGTACTATTTGAAATTCTATTTTTTTATTTTCTTTTTTTTACTGTGCGGTGGGTGGTCAACTATCCTTGTAAAACTTCAGTCGGCTCCCATTGATCATCCCTCTGATTTATGTGCCTGATAAGTCTTTAAACTGTACATCTCCTCCATCTGTGACCAAATTTACTTCATACGGTCCTAACTAGTGCATTCTTAGATTTCTTGGGTGCTAAAATGATTTGTTGTCATACATCAATACTAGATCTCCTTCCTTGAAGGTTTTCTTCTTAATGTGTCTATAATGCTAAGATTTTTCCCTTGCTTTCTGAACTTGTTGGTGGAATCCTACTAAGATCCAATCTTCATCCATGGTTATCAACTGGTTTAGTTGCTCCTGTAATGTGCCTCGTTCAATCATGTGTAATTGTTGCTACATGCAAACTGGGTACCAAAACTTCTAATGGTGCCATTGCTTCTTGGCCATATACCAGTTTAAATGGTGTGTACCCTGTCAAATTTTTGCACGTCGTCCTATAGGCCCATAACAATGTTGGTATTTTGAGGTCCCAATCGTCCCTGTTGACTTTACAGATCTTCGTTAGTGCATTCTCAAGTATTTTGTTAAATGCCTCTATTGTGCCATTTGCCTATGGGTGATATGGTGTGCTCTTCTGATGATGGACTTCAAACTCTTCAGTCATAGTGCTGATAGTGTTGTTAATAAAGTGTGTGCCTTGGTCACTCATCAGAACTCTTGGGCATCCAAATCTAGTGATTACTTGTTCAAATAAAAAGTGTGTTGTTGTTTATGCGCTGCAATCCTTCACTGGTGTTTCTTCTGCCCATCTTATTTGGTATTCTGTCGCAGTGATAATATGCCTTGCTCCTATTCTTTTTGTTGGTGGGTTGATTGGTCCCACAAAGTATATTTCCCACTTATCAAATATCTGCAATGTTACCTATGGTCATAATGGCATCTCATCCCTTATGTTGGGTTTACCAACCCTTTGACAAACATCGCATCTCTGGCAGTACTCCTTCGAGTCTCTATGAATCGTCGGCCACCATAGTCCTATGCGCAATACCTTATGCACAGTAGCTTTGCCTGTGTAATGTCCTCCTCCTATTCCTTCATAGGCTTATGTTAAAACTCTCGGTCTTTCATGTTCTAACACATATCTTTGTAAGATGTTCTCTGCACCCATTTTGTATAAGCGTCCTGCGATCAATTGATAATCTGTAGCTTGGACTACCAGTTTTTTCTTCTACACGGTGTTGTATTCCTGCGACACAGTATCTATGCTCAAGTACTGAATGATATCTGCAAAGTATTCATCAGCAATTTGGACTGAAAATAATTGTGTGTCTGGAAAGTTGTATTTTAAATTCTTAGGTTCTTCCCCGTTTGTGACCCTTGTCAGGTCTTGCATTCAGTTTTACTAGCTTGACTGTGATTTCAAAGTCAAATTATTGAAACAGTAGTAACCATCGACAGATTCTCCCCCCCCCCCCAACACTAGCTTGTTGACTAGGTATTTAAGCGCTGAGTGATCTGCGAACATCTTAAAGTGTTTTCCCAACAAGTAATGTCTGAACTTCTGTAGGGCATAGACCATGGCTAGGCCTTCTTTCTCTGTAGTGTTATAGTTCTTCTCAGATTCTGACAGCGTTCTACTCGCAAATGTTATGGGGTGATCCAAATCACCCGCTCTCGGCTTCGTCGAGATAGCTCCAAGTGCTATGGCTGAAGCATCTACATGGACATGGAATGTCTTCTCCCGGTTTGGAAATACTAGTATCAGCGCGGTGACCATGTTCTCTTTAAGCATGTCCAGACCGTGTTGACACTCATCGTTCCACTGAAACTTTGTGTCTTTTCTTAATAGTTTTTCCATTGGCGTGATAATATTCCTGTATCCTTTGATGAACTTCCTATAGTATCGTGTGTGTCCCAATGTCGCTCTTAGCTAACGGACTATTTTTGGTGGTGTTAAGTTAACAATTATTGTGATCTTTGTAGGATCTACCAGTAAACCTTGTTTGCATACTATATGGCCCAATAGTATCCCAAACGGTGTTCCGAATATGCATTTCTTTATGTTTAAGGATATCTGACATTGTCTACATATTTCTAACATCAGTCGTAAGACCTCTACGTGTCTTTCAAAAAACTATATATTGTCCAATCATCCAAGTATACCTCTAGAAACTGGTGGATGAATTCTTTAAACGCAACGATGACTACTCTGGAAAATATTATTGGTGCCTTCTTTAGTCCAAACGGCATGACTTTGTACTGGTAGAATCCCCATTCTATCGCAAATGTGGTATTGTATCTGTCTTCCTGTGCTATCTTTATCTGATCGTATCCTGAGAATTCATCAGTGAATGATTAAGCTTCATGTCCTCCTACATTCTCTAACACTTCATCCGTGAAAGGTGTAGGAAACAAGTCATGTAGGCATGCATCGTTCAACTTCCTCAAGTCAACACATATCCTCATTCCTCCTTGGTTTTTGTCCTGAACTACCATTGGGCTTATCCATTCTGATTCTTTGACCGGTTCTATGATTCTGGCTTCGAGCATTCTGTCAATCTCAGCTTTGACTTTCATCTTTGTACTGTGCCAAGAATGCTTCTAGATCGTTTATCCCATGGAAGTTGGGTGGTTCCCTTATTTTCGTGCCTACCCATCTTACTACGCGGTCTATTCATGCACATATTCTTGTGGAAACTTCGTGTAGCCTTTATTACAAGTTCTCTAAACCGGTATCTGAGTTTGTTTCACATGAAGTAATGCTCCACCAACTGAGTATCCCATCTGCAGTTGGGTTTACGTAATCCTCATCGTGCACGGTTGTTCTGTAAAACTGGTTGATTTCCTCTAAGTCTAAGCGAGTAGGTTCTACAAACCTCTCCCCTTCTAATGGGTCTAATGGTGTGATGACCTTGTATTCCCCTGACTCAAATGTCATCCTTCTTGTCTTCAAATTGATTATGGAATGGTTGTCAAACACCCAATCCAAACCAAGCAATGTTGGATATGGTGTTGTGTCGTCCACTATTTCAATGACTTCAAAATTTGCTTTAGTGCGCACTCCATCCAGGTCTATTGTCACTCCTTTCAGCCTACCAATTGGTGGGACTCTGTGTTGGTTTGCTAGTTTTAGTTGAACAGGTGAATATCCTAACGTGGGTTCTCCCATGCATTGCCATGTATTCTTTGGTAATACATTAACTTCAGATCCTAGATCCAGTATGATATCTCCCATATTGAAATCTCTGATGTTGGCATCCAGTCTGAACTCCCTACTGGTTCTTCTCCTTGTATGTAGGTGATTCACTATTTTTGTCTCTATTTTTCCTTCCGTCTCGATGCTACATTTTTCTAGTATGTTTTGCAATGTTTTCACAGATGATGGATCATATAATACTTTTACACATGATTGAAAAATGCCTTTGATTGTACTTACTTGTCCCATGGGTTACATTTCATTGGTATGATCCAATAGCAAAGGCATCTCGTACTCTAGTGCTTCCTTGCTTTGTTGCGCAGTTGAAGTCAATGCCATGTATTCCTTCTGAAATTCTTGTCTTTCTTGCTTAAATATCTCCTTCTCATTCTGCATGTCGAACTGCTTCCTTGGTTCGACATTCTTCTTCACCCACTAGTTTTGTACTGGCTCTTGTCAGACTGTGTCGTTTCCTATTTTAGCTCCTCTGTAGGTGACTATGTTGGTGTTTTGTCCTTCTTCCCTCTCTTCGACTGAAATCCACTGAACATTCTAGTTGTTTTGGTTCCTCTTTTCCTGAATCTTTACTAATAGTGTCAGACATTCCTCCATATCATGATCTGAGGTATGACAATACATACAAGTTGTTGGTGGAAGTAGACATTCCCTTGCATAGTGTCCCGGTTGTTGACAATTGTGACATACCACTGATCCTTGACCTCATCCAAAACCTCCTCTCGCTTGTCCTCCACCTTTGTAGCCTACTCGATCCCTTCTTAATGCGTTATACTGAGGCGCCTAATTGTATTGCGTGGTATTGTACTAAGGTTGTGATGTATTGTACTGTGGTTGTGTGGTATTATATGGTTGTTGTGAAGTGTTGTATGGAACTGGAACTTGATTAAATTGTGGTGCAGCTTGCCCAGTCATCATTTCTGTATGCACTCTATATGCATCTGATGTCCTCTCTCTCATCAAGTCCATAGTTCTACATTCTTTGTCGTCGTGGCCCACTGACTTACAAAAGTTGCAATACGAATTCTTTGGGACTGTTTGGTATTTCTGCATCATTGAGCAGTGGTATGGATCGTGGCCTGGTTTCTTGCAAATTTCTCACCATAGTCCTCCTATTGGTAGCAGATTTGTCATTATGGATGCCATATACTGCAAAAATGTTAGACATTCGTTCATATGGTGCCCTTTCGTCCTGCATGTATACACCAAATGGCTTCTCGTTTTTCCTTACTCTTATTCTAGTTTAGTTGGAACATTAAGTTCTTCAAATCCTCCTTTAGTTCTTCGATGGTTGGATATGTCTGTTGATATTGGTTTTCTTCCAGTTGCAGGGATTCCTGCAGAGCCTCTGCCTACATCTGAAACTTTTGTTGTCGCAAGTGGATACTTTAAGTGTGGTAACAATGAATTGACGAATAGGTGCCTATGTTGCATATCAATCGTGAGATATTTCAACTTTCCCTTCAGTCTCTTGAATCTCTGGTCAATCTCCTAGACAGATTCTCCTAGTTTCTGTCTAATCTTGATCATCCCGTTCATGTATTGATCTTATTAGCTCGGCTTCTGGAACTCGTTTATCAACAATTTCTTTATATCTGCAATTGTTTTGGTTGTCCTTGGTGGATTTTTTGTAGCTAAACTCATATACTAATCCAATGTGTGATCCCTTAGTGTAATCGCTAGTTGTGTCAGTTTGGTATCTTCATCTATGATATGTTTTTCTTCCCAAATATTCTCACAGATGAACAAATGTTTTTCTGGGTCCTCTGACGCTTCTCCTTTGAATTCTGGTAACCTGATGGTAGGATCATGTCCTGCCATTCTGAATGCTAAACTACTACCTCCACGCGGTGTAGATACTTGACTAGTATTGCCTGAACTAGTTCCTCCAATTGTTGTTCCTTCTGTATATGTACTTCCTGTTGTCTGACTACTTCTGAACTTTGGTTGCCTAAATGGTGGTGTTCTCTTTGGTGTATTAGTCACACATGGGTTTATGGGTTCCACACTGACATTAATATGGATAGGATTGTTGTCTTCTCTTCCCGTTCTTGGACCTCTTGTCTTCCTCTCATATGTTGCACACAGGATTTCCTCAATCTTCTCCATAGCCCGGACATCCTCTACCTCTTCCTCGTCGCTTGCCAAGCCTTCCCTCGCGGCTACGACTCTCTTCTTGGTATTCACCTTGTATTGGTAGGGTACTTTGCTACGCGTCTTTCCAATTGTCGCCAGGATCCACTTGATCCAGTCGTCATCCATCATGATTGGGTCTAAGGTTTCCTCCTTATTTCCCTTATCCTTTCGTCCTTCCATTTCTCCCCTTTCTGTCGGTGCTCCCCCCTTCCCCCATGCACGCAAGGAATTTTAACTGTCTGACTCCATTTTCATTACGCCTTTGTTATATAGAAGTATCTTAATAGAAGTATACAATGATCTAATGTACCTTCCTCAAGGTCCTCGTATAAAATCTTGCTCTGCCACGTTGTACGACTTCGTTGTGTCTACAACA
The DNA here is from genome assembly GCA_009831015.1 of Picea engelmannii. Taxonomy (NCBI): domain Eukaryota; kingdom Viridiplantae; phylum Streptophyta; class Pinopsida; order Pinales; family Pinaceae; genus Picea; species Picea engelmannii. Next base: position 6,096,434 of record ML776581.1, read on the forward strand.
ACCACTGTTATAAAGCCTGCCACAATACTGTTGAGCCAAAAGTCTACTGCGCGGGTGAATTTGTTGTTCACATGTTGTAACTGCTCAATTTGTACTGGGGTTCACTCTAACTGTTGGATCTGGTTTGTTTCGTGGTTATCCTTCAACCTTAGTATCCACTCCTGCAATAAGTGTGGAAAATCACAGAAAAAGACTTCGTACAAATCAGTAAACATGTATTTCTCAAGATATTTGTGGGGTGTTATTCTAGGGTTTCTGTTATCTTTTTGTGCAAACTCCAGCTCTTTTTTTCTTAGCCAAGTTTCGATCTTTGCTTTTGTGGGATTCCACGGTCTCAACATCCCCTTCTAATGGTTCATTTCTTTTTTCTTTTCTTTACAATCCTCTCTCGTTCCTACCAATGGAAACGGAACCATTTGTTGGTTACTCTCTCTTATATCCTTTTTGAGTTTATTGACCCAGGGTTCATGTCTGTTCGGGTTTCCAACAAAGCCTCTAAAACTATCGGCCCTCCTAGTAACCCAAAAGGAAACACAGCGCACAGAGTGCACTGCACAATCTCACCTGAGATAGTCTTAATGGGTGGTTGCAATACTCACGTGTTTATAGCCTAGGATTGAGTGAGAGATCTGATATTGTGCAAAGGGAGTGCTACTATAACTTATTAACGCAATATACCATTTATTCACGATTTATGCAAGAAATATAATAACTCATTCATTTAGCGCATCTGTTCTTACTAAAACCAGAAAGAAATACATGCATTCAATCACAAAACACAGATGTTACCCTGGCTCACCCCCTCCTGGGCTACATCCACAAATATTTGGCTCTTGGCTCTTTTATTATCGACGTTTTATCATTACAATGTCGTGCGATTTACAATTATCCTCAGTTGGGCAAGATCTATATGAGGCAGACTAGATCACACCAGGCTCCACAGCTTGTGATCTAACCCTCAATATCTACCCTCTTCCGTCTTCTCTAGCTCAACAACTTACAAAAGTAGGTCATACAGCAAAATATTTCATATCGACTCACTACAATACTTCTCTCTATAATAACGACTAGCCTTCATAATAAGTCATCCCTTATGATACCTAAGCATCTATATTTATACGTTTCTTACTCTTCATCCATTACAATATAGTACAAAAAACCTAACCCTACTGTCATTGGGTCTTTCCTACATGCACGCGTGTTGTTATCCCTCCAGCTGTCGCTTTCCTCGTGCATGCCTTCTTTCCCAAAATCGCCTTTCTTTCTGCTTTGGTCTGCCTCCAACAATTACTTTATTTATTTTTCTATGTACATAATTTCACTTCCTTCTTTGTTTAATTTTTTCAATCATGGGAATGGGTTCATTTTCTTACACCATCAAGAGTGAATGATATGATCATTGGATGATCTAGATCAATAATCAAAATGGAAGTGAATATCTTGTGAAAACTATCAATGCAATTCCTCAGTTTGAGAATCCAGCATCTTCAAAACCTTATTTCACTAAGATCATATCCAAGGTAATAAGCTCAAAGGGGTGAATTCCTAAATTTATCGAATTTTTTATGCTTGGGAATTTCAAGAATCAAAATTGTTGCCACCAGAAATTCTCAAATTTGTTGGATAAAGAAGCTTGATTGGATACTGGTTTTTTTTGTCACTACTTATCATAATCTTGTTTATTTTGGTTTCCAAATTATATCGTAGTCCTTAAAATCATTCTTAATGGGTTTTAGTTTGTATGGAAAGCTTATTGGATTAATATTTTAACCTTATTTCAATTTCTAGAGTTAAGATGTAAATTCCTTTGTACATATCATGCATACCCTCGTGATGTCTCGGATTTATTACATGCTACTATGTTTGTATCTTATTTTTCAGTTGGTTTCATTTTATTTTGATGACTGACATTTTCAGTTTTAGGTTTGTTTTAGTTTAGTTTTCTTTTCTTTTCATGATTTGTTTAGCTTCAAACAAATCAATTTCAACTTGCTTTCCACTTGTATAGATTTTTTTCATATTTCAATTTGATTGTTGATATTTCTTGAGTTGTTTTGACTCCCTCATTTGGCCTAAGGATTAATTTTTGAGTTTGAATGTGGAGGAAGTCCAACTCTGGTTGTACATTCAGACATTCTTACAAGTCTTGGAATTCATAGGCTGCTCTATCTGATAAAACCTTCATGAAGTTCTTAATTGTGGTTTATGACTGATAGTTGTGGTGGAACACATGTGCTTCCTGAGCATTCCACGATAATCCATAAATAGAGGAAAGTGTCTATCTATTTTTTTCTTAGAGTTCCATCCACCTCACTTTCATTAGTTGGATACTATTATGATGGTTCTTGGGGAGACCTATGGGTTAAACTTAAATGCATAACATCTACTCAGCAAATCAAAGCAACTCTCGTATCACCCCGCTTCCTTCACACCCTATTTGCATACGCAATATCTATATATAAAATCTAAAAGTGTGAGCATAATTTGAAATAAAAAGGAAATCGAAAGTACTATTAATAGTGTGAGAAGTACAAGTAAACTCGTCAAGGATATGAATGCTCGCTAGCGACGATGCTATGATTGTATGGTACCCAAGCAACTTCATCATGGCTATGGACACTTGTTGGCAACGAAGCAATACCAAGAAAAGAGAGATGAGGAACACACTCATGTAGATGTCTGCTTATTATAAAAATTGAAAACCCATTGTTAAACCAAAGTCGATTAGGAATTTGTAGCCAGTTAAATAAATTACCTCGCTAATTGGCTCTTTGAAAAGGGTATGTTAGATGGAAAGTACTTAAAATCTTGGGTTATATCTTTTAGAAATTTGACATCATTGTGGTACCTGTGACTATTGGAAAATTCCCTGCATATTGTTGAGCTTATCCTAAATATTCAGATCTAAAGTGAAGGCCCTAGATTTCCATGGCAGAGATAACTAGCTCTTCCAGTGCATCACCATTTTTTGTGGCCACAACCACCCCCCTTTCATTTTTATTTTATAAGAAAAAGGAACCCCCCCAAACTAAATTTGAACTCTAAAGCCTAATCCACTACTATTATAAGTCTACTAGATATTCTTGGTCCACCTTGAGGGAGTTGGGGGTTTAAGTTATCTATTGATGATTTATCGTTGGGGATGTTTGTTACAATTGATAATATCATTGATTTTGTACTTTCAGATGTTTTTCATTATACTTTTGATTTATAATGCTTCTTTGACCTTTTTTTGGTGAGATTGATAGGTTGTCTTTTGGGCCTTTACACTAATTGGTTTTAATGGATTTGAATATATTCCTGATCTTATTTGAATGCAAAGCTTGATGCCCCATCTTATGCTTTGAATGAGTTTGCTTTCAAGGACTTCCTGAATTCTTATGCTTCGATCTAAAATATCGTCCCATAGCATCATTGAGAAGTAAATGGTTGGCTTGAATGAAGAACATATTGACATTTTTGCATTCTTGTGCATTGTACCTATGGAATTTATACTTTTAATTTCCTTGTTGTTTTAACAAGCCTTTTTTTCATCTCTTTTTCATTTGATGAGGAAATCTAAATTTTATAACGTTATGGCAAGTATCTCCTTCCTTGTCTAACAAAGTTTATTCTTGATGCAGTTGCAAGAAGAGGGTTGCCAAGTCAGTTTCTTGCTAGATTCTTCTATTGTTTCAAGTATTCAAGAAGATCATGCCTAAGCAGAAGATCATGTGCATTTAGTCATAGAAGACATGAAACTCGAGAGTAGGGCCTCCAATTGATTAATAGAACAAGTAAACTCAAGCATAATCATAGCAGTGTTGCAAAAGAGGAACCATGAAGAGTATAATGTTTTTTCCCACTCTCAAACCTCTATATGTGCAACTTTTATCAATCTAAACAAAACAATAGTTAGAAAAGTTAAGAATACATTTTCATATCTCTGATATATGTATGTGAAAAACCACATCATTCTCTTTTTCACTGAATAAATAGAATTTGAAATTTACACTCATGAAAAAAAATATAGGAAAATCCAGCCAAAATCATACACAAAGGACAATCTATCAAAGGTAGATGCTTTGGAAAACTGTTACAAAACTCAGACAATCTCGAACTAACACTGAACTTTGCATAAAAAAGGAACCGAATTGATTTATAGACAGAGTCATCCAGTCTTCACTGAAGAAATAGAATTCGAAATTTAAGCTCATGAAATTTAGAAATTTAAAACAATCTGTCAAATTTTTCGCTAAATGGACTCCATTTTGTCAAGGAAATCAACCTAATATTGTAAATTTCAAAAACAATTCATTGAAGAGAAGAGAATTAATGAGCAATGCATTTACCGCGTTACCAAACTGGTAGAGAGAATGAACAATCTCTTCTCTTCCACAAACATAGCTCTTGATAAGGACTCTTTGAATAACCTTATTGGTGAGCGTTCAGCTGGATTTAACCAAACAAGTGTTGGAAAAAGTTACTCTAAAATATGACTAGTATTGATGGATGTACTATGTGGATCAAATGTGAAAATGTCGTATTCAAGCGCCATTTGTGCCATGTAAATACTAATAGTTTCATATCTATCTCTTAGGACATAAATTCTAGGAAGAAAAGAGGGCAATGTCTTAGCTTTCAACAATGTATTTAAAGCTTTCACTATATGACTTTCATTTCTTACAAAACCTCGTTGATTATGTATGATGCTACCGTCGAAGGGTAGCCAAGTCAAGGACGCGGCTAAGTATTTAGAATTATAATACAATTATGGACAAATTTGTGCTCTTCTGGCAGTGAAGTAACAAGTCTCGACTAATATGACTGCTCAATGTACAATCCTCTAAGTTCTTGGTCGTTATCATTGTTTTTTCTGCCAAAATTAAGTTCATTCAACCAATGGAAAACTATAAACATACCGTAGCGAACTAATTAATGTGAACATACCTGATAGAATAATAAGCTCTGGAATACCATCCTTCCATGGTTGTTTCCATGTATCTGTATCGRCCATTATCTTTTGTCACACAGAGCACGACAGTGAACACAGCAGGTCGAGTCCATTCTGTATACACGTCCTCTCATTGTTGTGCCTCCAAAACCCTCTTTCCAATATCGACAAAGGCAGCGGGTGGAATCAATGCAATGTGTCAAAAACCAACACAACGTGTAACCATGGAAGAATTCCTTAATCCAAATTTTTAGACATGTGGCCCTTGCAATTCCCTAATCGTGTGTTGATCAAATTAAACGGAACACTTTATTTTTGAATCATTAAATTTATAGTGTAATGTGACTGTCGTTAAGTTTTAAATAATGTAGATTAAATCAAAAGAAGCATGAAGATAATTTACTTAACCCACTCGAGCCTCTTTTACAAAGTCATAGAATCTTTCTTTTCTTCAATCCCTGAACGGATTTGTTTTTTTGCCAATGTATGTTCACTTGGAGGACCAACATCAGCCATGTTTTCTATTGTGTAGATGGAGGACCAACATTACGCATGTTTGCTATTGTTTGTTATTTTGTAATTTTCTGTAGAAGGTAGACTTTCTCCTTTTCTGCTTCCATATATTTGCAACTCTCGGTTTATGGTTTATATTCACATTAACCTTTGGTCCCAATTTGCCACAACAACTTCTACAAATGTCAATTTTATGTACCATGTTCTGTTGAATGAGAGGAAACTTTAGTCAATTAAAATCACACCAACAGAGATTTAATAACCTAGTAACCTGCCAAGCACAATAGCAATAGGAAAGGAAACAAAGATTAGCAAGGAAACCAAAGTATGAGTTTTTTTAAACAATTTTTGGTTCAAAGACTTGCATGACACTGAAATATTTCCTTCACGAAGTTGCAATATACTCCTTGCTTAAAGATTTCCTTCATAGAGTTCCATCATGTAGTGATGTAGCTTATACATTCCTTTATTTGTGTTTATTTTAGAAGTAAAAATAACAATGTCTTAATTCTAACCATTCATATCCAAACTTTTTGACAAAAATAATAGGACTAGAGTCAAAAGCCTAATCGTAAAATGTTAAAACTATATTATTTATTTTCATAATATTTGTTAGATATTTTTAAAAATATGTCACAAGGAAAGACATGTATTTTTCCTTCACAGAGTTACAATATACTCTTTGCTTAAGGATTTCCTTCACAAAGTTCCATCATGTAGTGATGTAGTTTATACATTCCTTTATCTGTGTTTATTTGAGAAGTAAAAAAAACAATGTCTTAATTCTAACAATTCATATCCAAACTTTTGACAAAAATAATAAAACTAGATATGGTCTCTTTTCACAGTATTTGTAAGATATTTTTAAAAGTAGGTCCCCACATGTTTTTTTTTATTATTTATTTTAAACTTCATGCAATATTTTCCACATTATTTATAAGATCCATTTCTTAAATTAAACATCACAAAGAAGGGCATGTTTTTTTTATTTCAAAATTGGTGGAATTTTTTTCCTCATCATTTATACATTTTTCACGTTATATGTAAGATCTTTTTTATCAACATTTATAAAAAAAAGAAAAAATTGTGAATAAAAAGTGGATCCTTATATTAATTCCAGTTGAGAGCTTACAAAAAGACCTGCACCCTATCTACTTACAAGGATGCATGCATCCTATATGTTGACAAAAATGCCCGCAGCCTATCTACTTACAAAAATGCCTGCAACCTATTGGCTTACAAAGATGCCTTAGATCATTGGGATTAGATCGATGGTTCAGATCGCCTCGAGCACCAACGATCCAGATCCACTCTCGCATTTTACGATTTCGCATATCGCGACTTGGGCTGATAGTTCCCTCCATGCTTCGAACTCCCAATTGTCGAGTTCCCGAAATTTTCTCGCGTTAGATCAATGGGACCAGATCGACGGTTCAGATCTCCTCTACCACCAACGGTCCAGATCCGCTCTTGCATTTCGCGATCTCGCATTTCTCGACTTGGGAAGACAGCTCCCTCCATGCTCCGAACTCTCGAAACCTGAGTTCCCAAAATTTTCTCGCGTCAAATCAATGGGGCTAGATCAACGATTCAGATCTCCTTGAGCACCAATGGTCCAGATCTGCTCTCACATTTTGCGTATTGCAACTTCACAACTTGGGCTAACCACTCCCTCCATGCTTCGAACTCTTGATTGTCAAGTTCCCAAAATTTTCTTGTGTCAGATCAATGGGACCAGATCGATGGTTCAGATCGCCTTTAGCCCCAGCAGTCCAAATCCGCTCTCGCATTTTGCGATTTCGCGTTTCGCGACTTCATGACTTGGGCAGACAACTCCCTCCATGCTCTGAACTCCAGAAACCTGAGTTACCGAAATTTTCTCTCGTCAAATCAATGGCACCAGATCGACGATCCAGATCACCTCAAGCACCAATGGTCCAGATCCTCTCTCGATTTTTGCGACTTCGTGAATTTGGGAAGAAGAAACCTCTGTACTCCTGACCCCCGATTGTCGAGGTCCCTAAATCACCTACCAACTGATGTTCTTCTACGCTCTCTCTTGATCTGATGATCATTTCGAACTTGGAAGAGATTCTAAGTAGACAAAGGTGGCACCACGTTCAGATTAGGGCCATCCAGCTGAGCAAGCTCCTCGCAATGGAGCCAGAGGGGTGAGCTTTAGGACTGCCTAGAATCGTGGAGAATGATCTGCTGCATAGATTCAACCCATGCATTGGCCAATCTGTCTGCAACTTTGTTTTCACTTCGTCAAATGTGTGAAGGGGTTAGAGTTAGAGAGGGTCTGAGAAGAGCCTGGAAGCTGTAAAGAGGGCCAAGGAGACACTAGTTGGGAGTTATTTTACCTAGATCTCTGCCATTCAGGATTTTTGTTGCCAAGTCTATTATGATTTTGGAGTCTCCTTTAATGATCAGACAGGTGAGGTTTTGATCTAGTGCCATTTGCACTCCTTTGATAAGACCCCAAAGCTCTGTTGAATTGTTGGTGTAGCATCCGAGATTTTCTGCAATGAGGCTTTGAATTTGGCCTAAGTTGTTTCTTATGACCGCTCCATAGCCCGAGTGTCCTGGATTGCCTTTTGATGCGCCATCAAAGTTGACCTTATGGAAGCCTTGCAGGGGGAGGATCCACTTAGAGGGACTAAGGGCTTTTGAAAAAAGGGGGGGTTGTTGAGGAGCGGTGGAGTGTGCAAACGAGAAGCCCCAGGATTTGAGGAGCGATAACTCACCTGGGTCAATTGGGAAGTCTTCCTTGGTCCATGAATGCAACTGAAGAGTTTCCTGGAGATGCAGGAGGATTGTGTTCCAGGGGTTGGGAGGAGATGGTTGGGAGTGAAAGATTCTTTTGTTCCTCTCTTTCCATAGTTGTCAAACTATGAATCCTGGTAAGATTTGCCAGGTTCTGTTCAGGATAGGACTTTTGAAGGAACCGGAGCCCCAGTCCCTGATGGTACTTATGATGTTGTTTTTAACTCGTTTGGTTCTTCTAATGAATTGAGTGGCCTGGTTCCAGATGTTCTCACTGAGTGGACAGTTATTTAGGAGGTGCTCCATGGTTTCTGCCTGGAGATGGCAGGTCGAGAGGCTGATGAAACCTTTTTTTTAAAGATTGTCCTAGGTTAAGATCTTGTTCTGAAGTAGAAGCCAGAGGAAAGTAGAGATTTTGGGCCAGAGTTTTGATTTCCATATTGTTGTCCAAATGTTATCTTTCTTAAGGTTATGGAATTTCTCCTGAAGAGTGTATCCCTCCTTGAGAGTGAAGCTTCCATGAGGTGTGTATCCCCATCTGAGAATGTCTTGGTCTGTGCTTTTCTGGATTCACCTTTGGGTTGTAGCTTGTTTCCAGTGTTGCAGGTCACAGCCCATTGCCACTTGGAGTTCTTGATGAGTAGATTTCCAACTTCACCAGGGAGAGTTGTTGGGGGTATCTGTCCACAAATCTGCCACTTTGAGAGTGGCTAGATCTTGAATGTGATTTTCGTAGGATTGTAGATTTTCTTTCAGGTATAGGGGTGGCATTTGCTACCAGAAATCCGTCCAGAATAGGGCATTATAGCCATTGCGAACTTCCCAGAAAGCATGTCCCTATATGAGTGGTCGGTTTTTCTAGGCCGCATTTCAGATGTTGGAGCCTTGGATTTGCTCTTGCATTCTTATGAGTTGATTTTGATGTGTTTTTGGGGAATACTTGCATTTCCATAGTTTTGCCCAGATCTCTACTGGTGTTTTGAGCCATCTCCATGAAATTCTTGCTCCCATGGTGCTATTTAATTTTCCAGGGTCCTGAAGGCCCAGACCACCTGAAGATTTGGGCTTGCATACTTTGTCCCAGCTGACAAGGGCCCATTTTTTGTTCGAGTTGTGTCCATGCCATAGAAAGTTTCTTTGTTGATTCCTTATTTTCTTTATGATATATTGTGGGGAAGCTAGGGCTGAGAAGAGGTTAGCTGGGATGGCTTGGAGAACTAACTTTAAGAGAACTAATATGGCTAGAAGGTTGAGGGAGAGAAAGGTCCAACTGTTGAGACGGTTGGTGATGGAGAGTAGGAGGGAATCCCAGGAGATGTTTCTGGTTGCAGAGTCAGAGAGAGGGAGTCCCAGGTAGCGAGAGGGCAGAGTGCAGACAGGGGTATTCATAAGTTGAGAAAGGTGTTGTTGGATTGCTACAGGGGTATTAAAAAAGAAGAGATGTGATTTAGCTAGATTAAAGGTGGTGTTGAAGGCTTCGCTAAAATCGGAGAGGATGGAACTTAGTTTAATTGCTTCTTGCACCGTGGGGGTGTTCATTGGCAGTGTGTCATCGACAAATTGGTTGTGGGAGGTTGTCGGTTGTAACCCATGATGAGGGAGGCCTTGGAGGGATCCATTTTGAATTGAGGCCTTAATATAGCGTCCCAATCCTTCAACCATTATGAAAAAATAGAAAGGGGAGAGAGGGTCGCCTTGCCTTATTCCTCTTGAGGGGGAGAAGGGTTGAGAGGGGATGCCATTGACGAGGATCAAGAAAAAGGTTGAGGAAATGAGGTTCATTATCCAAGAGATCCAATATTTGTTGAAACCAAAAGTCGATAGGAGAGCTTTCATGTATTTCCAGCTTAATTTGTCAAAAGCTTTTGAAAGGTCAAGTTTTAGAAGCATACCTGGAGTGCAGGTGCTTTTGAGCAAGTGAATGATTTCATGGACAAGTATGACATTGTCCATGATTTTCCTTCCTTTGACATATCCTGATTGATCCTTGGAGATGATGAAGGGGAGAATTGGCTTGAGTCTTAGATCTATGACCTTGGAAATGATTTTGTAGATCACATTGCAAAGAGTTATGGGTTTGAAGTTCTTCGGATTTTTGACCCTTTCTTCTTTGGGGATTAGAGTGAGGAAAGTGGAATTTAGTGCTGGAAGAACTTTTCTTGAGCTGTGAGATTCCTCCACCAATTGCCACACTTCCTCCCTTAACATAGGCCAATAGGAGTGGAAGAATTCTGTTGTGAAACCATCTGGACCTAGAGCCTTGCCTATGGGTAAATCCTGAATATCCCGATCCACTTTTGCTTGCATTATTGGTGTCATGAGAGCCTCATTCTGTTCTTGGGTGATTATAGTTGGGATATTTTGGGTCACCCGCTCTATTGCTGAGGTGCGGTCCACATTGGGTTCTGAGAGGAGATCCTTGTAGAAATATGTCATCTCGTGTGTTATTTCCTGATGAGTTAACAGGGTGTTGCCTTGCGAGTCATCCAAATTTGTGATGTGATTGATGAGGCGTCTGTGGATCATGGAATGATGGAATAATTTGGTGTTTTCCTCTCCCTCATTGAGCCATTGAACCTGTGATTTCTGTCTCCATAGGATTTCTTCCTTCTTGTGTATTTCTTCTAGTTGCATTTTGAGTTCATTCTCCTCCTGTTGTTGAGTGATTATATATCCTGCATGAATGATTTGTCCCTGAAGGTTCTCTAGTTTTTTTTCCAGCATTTTCCTTTCCTGGAAAATGTTCCCAAAGACTTCTTTGTTCCATTTGCGCACATGTTGTTTGAAATATTTGAGTTTTTGCTGGAAGCAATACATTTTTGTACCTCTCTGTGTTTCCGCAGTGCTCCACCAGTGACAGGCTAGCTCCTGGAAATTTGGATGGGAGAGCCAAAATTTCTCAAATTTGAAGGGTTTAAGCTTGGGGGTAGTTATAGTGTCAACCCAGAGCTGAACCGGCCAGTGGTCCGAGCCTGCCTTCGGGAGGATGTTGGAATCTACTAGGGGGCCTTCCAGAAGGAGACTTTCCGAGATGAGGAAGCGATCAATCCTGCATGCTATTTGTTGGTGACCTGATATTTTTTTGGTCCAGGTGTAGGTGCCATTGCCATTCTCAATATCTACCAGTCTGAGGTTTTCTATGAGTTTCTGGAATTTATCGTTGTCCTTCTCCAGGCACTTTTTCCCCCCTCGTTTCTCCTCCAGTGTGAGAATCATGTTGAAGTCGCCCCCTATTATCCATCGCTTTCCTTTTGCTAAAGAACCTAGGTAAGCGAGGCTCTGAAGAAAGAGGTCTTTGTCTTGGTTGTTCTGTGATCCATAGGCATTTGTGATCATTCCTTCCTTGTCTGAGCCTATGGCTCTGTAATGCATTGTGATGGTACTTGGATTGGAAAAGCCTTGATCAAGGATGACTGTAGCAGGATTCCATAAGATGGCCAGACCTCTCGAGGCCCCTTTTGAGTCTGTTTGATAGGATTCGCAGTTACGCCAGCATATTTTGATGATATCTTTTGTAGTTTTCCCTGCACATTTCGTCTCTTGTATCAGGAATATATCAGGGTCTTCTATTTTGATGCAGTTTCAGAGAATCTTTTGCTTGGATTTTCCATTTAGGCCTCTGATATTCTAGGTGAGGATCTTCATAGTTAACAATTTGGTGGGTGTGAGAAGGAGATCTCTGAGAGCTTGTGAATCTATCTCGAGTTGATCATATAGTTTCCCACCTCCTTTATTAGCTGCTGAGTCGATTTTTTGCCCCATCGCTTGTTTTCTTTTTGGTGTCTTCTTGGATCTAGGTTTCGGTCTATGTCGATTCCCAACCTGAAGGTGGCCTGTGTTGATGAGTCCAGAAATACCTTCTGAACTTTCCTTAGTTGGTCCTCTAGTAAGGTATGGAGATCCTTCTTGTTGAGTGCTTCTTCTAGCCTATCTAGGTCGATTTCTTCTAGGTCATGCTCATCCATTTCCATGACTGTGTCTTCTTCTCTTTCTGGTTCTTTCCTGGAGGCTAGGTGAGTCTGTGGATCTTCTTGATTTGTTGGGGTCTTAATCCCTAGAGACGGTTGATCTTTCTTGCGCTTGTTGTGTTCTTTCCCCACGTTCTTGTGGGGGTTTTCCACCTCTTCTACCTCTGGAAGGTGATTGGCAGCTTCAAATGAGTTGTTGTTCGAGTTCTTTTTGCCATTGCCAGTTGTGGGCTTCTTCTGAGTTTGTTTCCTTCGATTTTGAACCTGGTCGAATCCTTCCTTTGGTTTCTCTTTAGCTTCCTTTTGGGGGGGGGCATTTAGAGGGAAGTCTCTGAAAAGGTGCCCATGTTCATTGCATTTTTTGCATCTGAAAGGGATGTATTCATAGTCTATAGTTTGGGACCATTCCTCGTCTTGGTATTCTAGGGTAATTGTGCCTGCAAGAGATTTGGAGATGTTCATGTAGACATAGATCCTTGCATAGGAGGTGTATTTTTTTTGTTTGGTAGCTTCATAAGATTTGACATAGTTACCCAAGGTGTTACCTAAGCCCATTAAAATTTCCTCTAACCAAAACTCTTGAGGTAGGGAATAGAGGTGGATCAAAACCGGTGCATAGGCAAAGTTTTCCTTTAATGGACAGAAGCGATCCGTCCATAAACGCAGGTAGAGGCCAGTAGAGTTGTAGAAATACGGTCCTCCTTTGAAGATCCGGTCCTAGTCCTCCAAGTTGTAGAATATTACTATAAAGAATCATTTGGAGCTTAGTTGAAGCTCATAGTCTCCCTTGGAATTCCACCACGCCTTTATCCAATGAGCTAGGTCCTTTTCTGAGGGCTAGAGACCTAGGAATTTGCCTATGAAGGCATGGTCCCTCATGAACTGCGTGTGCTCCCCTATCCTGGCGGTTTTGATAACAGACCTAGGCGCAACCAGGGCTTGGGGGATACATTTGTCGGGTATCCAAACCCGAGTTGCTTTTGGATGCGAGGACTTTGCATCCATATTTGATTCCTTGCTTCCAACCATTTCTTCTTGTAGGCATTGTTCTCACATGTGTAGAGGCGGCGCAAAGGATGGACGGTGCACTCTAGCATTCTCTAGGTCATTTTTTGCGGCGTTACAGTAAGAGGGGGCTTTCACCCCCCCTTTTGTGCCCATTTTTATGTGGCATTCAGAGTCGTTGAGAAGCAACGTTCAGTGTGTACAGAGGAGGTCAGAAGGGGTCAGGTCGGAGGGGATCTGGTACATTAAAGCCATAAACCTTGCAGGGTGCATGCAGAGCTCTCTCACAAACAAAAAAAGTCTAGCATTCATCAACATTTATAAATTAAAGATATTTTTTATCAGAATTTATGAGTTAAATACATTTTTATAATGAGGTGGAATTTTAACTTAAAACCATTCGTAATGTTTAACATTTATAATCAAATTGTTAAACATTTTATCTATTTCAAAATTGTTTGATGAAAGGCATGTTTTTTATTTCAAACGTGATGCAATCTTTTCTTGGCATCATTTATACCTTTTTATCGTTTGATGAAATGCATGTTTTTTTTATTTCAAACGGTTTTGCACTTCTTCTTTTTTCCTTCCCATCATTTATACGTTTTTATTGTTAAGATCTAGCATATAAATATACATAGTGACGTCATTTGTATGACCCTCATATATATTAGCAGAGTGTTTTATATTGAATTTGTTGGATTCATTGGATTTAAATTTTTTTTTTCAATTGAAAATTTACTCAATTATATTAATATATAATTTTTTCTCACAACTTATTTACAATCACAACAAAGTATTCACTCACTAGAATATTTTTTGCCTACTGTGGTCTTCCAGCCAACTAGAAGGTGAAAGAGTAGAGCTGAAAATAAAAGTTATACATACTGCTATATGACAAAAGATAACAAAAATAAGGAGTAAAGTCCAAATATACATATACTCAAGAATAGAATAATATATTGTATCCAACGACAATATGTTGTATCAGGTCCTAATATATCTTTAGAGTATGAGTGGGGCCCTCATGCCCATCCAGCCAATGATTGTATGATATTATGCCTGTTTTTTTCTAAAGTGTTGCATTTGAAAGGAGGTATGCTTCCTTGTTGTGCTCACCGTAGATATGATTAAAACTGAGCTTCCTGAAGTTGTGTTGTAGTACTCTGATTCTGTCCTTCCAGGCCAAGAGTGAGATGGCTTGTAGCTTACCATTGTTGTTCAGCCATTATATGATAATTCTGGAGTCCCCGAGAATTTATACGACTTCAATGTTTAATCTAGAGGCCAAGTGTAGTGTTGTCCAAGCACCCAATAGTTTTGTCCTTGTGTTGGTGCCCAAGCTATAGCTAACTCTTTTCAGAATCCGGAAAAAATAACCCATTCCTATATAAAGTATAACTTATTCCTATATAAAATAAGAATAAATTCATTTTTTTATTGAATGTCAATGTAAATATTTTGAATATTAAAAATAAATAACAAATGAGTCACACTTTGCTTTATTTTTAGAAATACAAGGTTTCTATTAAAGAAATAGAAAAGGCCCTAAAATATGATAGGAATTGTTTGCAAATCGTAGACTATACTCATTATTGGAGACTAAGTTTGACATGGATTTTAAATTATTTGAGATTTAATTTGAAATGAATTTGTACTTACTAATTTTATTGATTATGATTTGTTAATTTTATTGATTATGATTTGTTAAGGTTATTTTTTTAACTATTGATGGTGAGTTGTTAAGATTATTATTCATTTTGATATAAATTTTTATTTTTTATTTTTATTAAATTTATTTATTATATTTAAATAAAATTATACATATTTGAAATAAATTTTCATTAGTTTATTTATTAATTTTGAAATATTTGAAATTAATTTTATTTATCTGTGAATTGATTTTTTTAATGTCTACTTAGGTTTCAATCTTTTAATATATGTAATCGTACACAATTTTTTATTATATATTTATTTATTTTATAAATTCATCTTATTCTAGATTGAAGCGATAGCACATTTTTCTCTACATTTAAAGGAGGCACGTGAAATATCTAGAGATATATCCACTTTTTATTTTCCTTTATGAAATATTTTTTGCACCGTAAACCACATCGATTTCAAAATGGGATATCCAAAAGTGGCGGTAGATCTAACCTGTAAACTGGATGGCCTACACGTTGGGACGTGGGTGATCTTCAAGTGTGATTTAAAATATAGATATCAAAGGTGAATTGTTTTGGATGTGGAGTAGCAGATAAATGGTGACTCCGTACCTCTCATAAAAGTAAATCACAAATACCTCTTATCAATTACAAGTCGACTGCAAAACTTGTAAGCTAAAAGAATAAGAAAACAAATGAGATAGCCACACATTGGCTAGTCCCTTTCTTAATAAAGTGTAAATACAAAGCATCAATTCAAAACAATGTTTCACTTCGGCAAAGAACACAGAAACAATGTTGTCATAACAATTTTCCAAACAATGTAAAGAACTGGTGGGACTGGTCGTTCACAGTTTCTGGCCACGGATCAGCCAACGATCCCGAACCAAATGAAAATGGTATGTGGGACTCTCCTTTGCACAACGGCCCTCCTCCTCCTTACAGGCCAAGTGGAAAGGGGAGAGTTATTTTGATTCCCATTTCTGATGGCACCGAATCACCATCTGTGTTTACCAAAGCAAAGGTGGCTCACAGGATGGACCAGACTGTTGTTCCCAATGTGCCCTAAGAAAAACGCCCTCCAAAAATTAATTATGTTAACAGTCTAATTGTGCTAGAGCGGTCAGAGCTTGTTCTTTTAATGTGGGATGGCTAGAGTTGTCCACCTGTCTTATTCACTGTTACGAGGCAGCGTAACTAAGCCATAGAACAATTCCCCATGCTATCACCTACCTGGGTTCGATCATTCGTTCATCGTCCATAGAGGCTCTAGTGCCCCACGACTCCACAAGAGGCTTCATATTTTTAGAGCAGATCTGTTGTTTGAAGAGGAGCCTTGTAGGTAGACAAAGACTGGTTTAGAATCCTGTTGAAAGAGAAGCCCTGGTTAATGGGCGAACATTAAGTAGGGTTGTTGGGTGGACAGTTGGCTACAGTATCTCTCTTGCCTACCCAGATCAAATGCGGAGGTAGAACAAGCAGTAGCATCACCACTAACACCAGTAGTTCTAGGTCCACAAATGATAGAGGGGGATCCGACCATCTGAAGGGAAGAGCAGGGATAAGGGTCTACTAAGGTTATATGGGAGGTGAAAGAGAAAGAAGGTGGAGAGGGAAAGATATCCGCTGAGAGTTGAGGGAAGGCAGTGCAAGCAAGCAGTGGAATACTAGCTTAACGGTGGTGATTGGTCACCACTCCTACGGGTGAAACCTGAGCCAGGAGTTTGAGTGAAACCTTGCTATGTGAAGCGATAACTAGCTTTCCTGCATTCTTCTTTTGCAATTCTATGTTGAGGCGAAAACACTTGCAGAGAAAGTTGTGTTGCAGTTTGCAGAGAAAGTTGTGTTGTCGTTTGGAAAGAAAAACCAATCTCTTGTCATGGTGAGCATTCAAGCTTGGCATGCTTTCTCTAGTTACCTAATCTAGTTATCGGTTTACATTTCTTAAAGGGCGGCTTGGCCTGGTCTATGCCTGGTTTTCTCTTTACCTATGGGGGGACTATTAATATTATGGTGGCTGTAGGAGGTATTTACCTCCATGTGTGAACCTAACGAGAATAGAAGACTCTGGAGAGCAAGAGAAAATCCTAATGAGTTGGCTAATAACCCTAGAAGTCTTGTCGGCTCAAGAAGATAATTTATATTAGGTTATTAGCCTCCAAGAGAAGAAGTCAGCCAGAAATAATAATAATATACTGAACAGACACATATCCAGAAGGAGAAGTCGGC